>OZ005744.1:156349707-156428661 GCA_963930735.1 Dioctria linearis | reverse complement strand
TGTGAGCTTTCGATTACAAAAAAGTCCAAAAATTTTTCTTTCACTGAAAATTCCTTAGCGATATAATTTTAAATTTTTTTTAGAATAATAATAGTAATATAATAACTTTTTAAAAAACTATCTAGAGTTTTACATTTAATTAAATATTAAAATTATGTTACATTTGTGTTTTAAGGTACACAAAAAAGCAAAGTCGAAGCAAAGTAATTTTATTAAGTATTTTGATAAACATTTGGAGCTAAAAATTTAAATTTCGGAAATTGTTATTCACTGTAGTGTTAAAATCTGAACTGCCCAGATTTTGCTTTCTTTGTATACCATGAAAATTTTAAAATCTATATACAAATGTAAATATTTAATTAAATGCAAAATAAAGGGAGACCCTAGAGAACTTTTGTGATGTATTCACTAAGTGAAGAGAGAAATAATATTCTATTTTTTAATGCGGACTTAGAAGCAGTCTTTTTTTAATAATTATTTTTTCTATTTTCTATTTCATTTGATTAAAGTATAAATTTTTATTTTACTGGATCTCTGGAGGGGGGGGGGGAGGCGGGGCGACCCCTGGATACGCTCTTGGTTACGACTAAGTTAGTGAGTGAGTCTGTTTCGTGGATTGGGATGTGTTTCTCGAGGGTTTTGGATTACCCAAAGTTGGGGTCCCAAGCTCAAATTCTGAGAAAAACCTATACACATACATCACATGCATACAATAATATTCACTGAAATAAATTTTTATTTTAAAACTTTGGGTTTTCACTTTATTTAAGTTTTATTTTCATCTTGGGTATAATATTTTTAGTGTTAAACCAATTATAACTTTTTTAGATTTTCAGTTTCTTCTGAAAAAAAGGATCTTCCACGCAGATACTGTTTGTTTTGACCCGAACTTGCAGATGGAAGTAGAGCTACATGGATCGAGGTGAATATGGTTATATAGTTATTCATATAGTTATACAATGTGTATTTTCGGAACTTGATCAAACGAAATGTGTGGATAATAGACACCTAGCAAACAAAAAATTGTATAGCAGGGGGTCCATATCAACCGTTTGGGAGTTACAGGGTGATTAAGAAAAAAAGCTAGATTTTACATAACACTCTGTGTCTTAAAAACTACAGGGCGTACGGTCACAGTTAAAAGCTGATTGTATGCAGAACTTCATGGCCTTTCCAACTTATTGTCTAAACTAAAAATTTCGGATTTTCTTACCTGTTTTTTTTATTTGACCTGGATTATTTTTGCAAAAAGGTCGTTAACATACCATTTGTTAACATAAAAACTATAAACTGTAGATCCTCCTATTTAATTTGACCTATTACACCCTATGTGTCAACTGTAGCCGTTAAATAGTTAATAACTCATAACCTATTCAGGTCACACCGAAATCATACGATTTTTTTTTAAATGACGTACTACGGGAACAAATTATAGTTGAGAATAGGTTTGAAAATAGGTCTGCGAATAGGTTTGAAAATGGGTTTGAGAATAGATTGAGAACTAATAACTCTTAAAGGGCTACACTTAGCACATAGGCTGTAATAGGTCAAATTAAAGAGAAAAGTCTACAGTTTACACTTCTTATAAAAAAAGTTATCTTAATGACCTTTTTGGCAAAATAATAGAGGTCAAATTAAAAAAAACATGTAAGAAAATCCGAAATTTTTAGTTTAGGCAACCATAATTCTTGATGGGACCCCATACCCCCTATGGGGCTGGTTGAGCAATCGTTCGAAAGGGCATTAAGTTCTGCATACAATGAGGTTTTAAGTGTGAGCATACGGCTTGTAGTTTTTAAGATAGAGGGTATTATTTGAAAATCTAGTTTTTTTTCTTAATCACCCTGTAACTCCCAAACGGTTGATGTGGACCCCCCCCCCCCCCGCCCTCGTCCTACAATTTTTTGTTTGTTAGGTGTCTAGTAACCGCACATTCCGTTTGATTAAGTTTAGAAAATACACATTGTATAGTATTGCGCTAATTTGTGATGTTTATGAGTAACTGCCTAGTGTGATGTAATTACACATCAAAGTATAAACGATAAACAAACACATTATAAACGCAAGAATGTACATTCAGCATGATTGCAATAATCCATTGACCTGAAATAATAAATCATTTCTAAATAAAGTTAATCACAATAATGTTAATGCATTAGAAGCAAAAAATTCACCCAAATGCACGTCACCCTCGAACAGTAGGGGACTGCTGTTGTTTACATGTTTTGCAACATACTGAAAACAGGTCACGCGAGTTGTATCACATCAAAACAAACGTTAAGCATATCTGTGCAAGCAAGTGATTTTATTTAACATTCCCCAAATCACGGGCATGTGTACCTATGATAATTGTACAAATCATAATTAAGATTAGGCTAGCAAATTTGGTTGTGTATAAATAAGCTAAGGATAATTCAATAAAATACAGTCGAATTCGTTACTTAGTCTAACATAGTCGAGACTGTCATTTTGGTGACTGCTAATATTAGCTGCACCCCCTTCATGGGCATCTGCTAGTTCTAGCTGCGCCTACAAAGAAATCTGCTGCTCTCTAAGCTTCTCTTTGATGACCGCATCATATTATTACATGCCGACCCCTGCAAATTGATTTCCGCATGGGGACCATCAAAAATTAGATTACTAAAATATATTACTACATTTATTATTAAACTAAGCAAGTTACTTAGTATACGCAGCTGGATACTTTGCTTACTTTCATGGCATGCATTTTTTCACACAGTCGCATATGTGGCTGCTGTGGGTTTGTTTACAATACCCAGATGGATAGAAATAGTGCATTGGTTAATCAGATTTATCATAACCTGTAGAATATTATTGCAAAGCAATTATTGTTGAAGTTCTTAACATAGTACCGCATGTAACTTAACGTGGTGCACTAGTAATGTGGTGTGTTCCGTTGGGAACAAGTATGTAAAATAAGCGTGCATTTAGGTTTTGTAAAGTTAAAGCTGAGGTAGCTCAGCTCGGTTTTGTATTTAATAAATTAAATTAAAAGTCAATCGATGAGTATTTTATTGGCATTTTACTCTAAGGGCTGGTTTAGACGGTGTAGTTTTTTCGTTACGTGATCGGCCATTCTCTTTTGTGCAAGGAAGGAAAAACTTGCTGTGCGTTAATACGGTATAGTTTTTGCACGGCGTGCACGAAAATAAGAGCAGTCCTTTAATCGCTTATTTTGGCATCTAGGACATTCCTCTCTGGGTGGCGTTCACGTTAACTGAAAATTATTTGAACTGTTAAGATTTTTATTGAGTTATCTTGCGCATTTTGAAAGGTATGGCTATCAGCATATAATAATAGCTTCCAAAACTCTAACTATGAATATATCATTTTTACTTTAGACAAGAAGATATGGTAATGTCTTTGAGTTTAGAAAATGCCGGGCTACCTTCACATGCTTAGGCCTCACGTAGACTAAAAGCGAAGCGCAGCTTAGAGTAAATGAGCGTTTTTTTTCAATTCCATTGTTTCTTTGATATTGCGCATACCGCAAACATAGCATAGCATACAGTAGCGTAGCGTAGATGAGCGTAAGCGTCAAGCAGGGATAGTGAAGATAATTGAATTGTTACGGGCTTACTACGACCTTCAACAACTTGCAGTTACAAAAATAAAATGGAAGTGTTGGGTGCAACCGTGGAAAAGTGAGGGAATATCAGTCGCCATTTAAATTTTTAACTAGCGAATTAAGAGCAGAAAACCACTTTTCTTAGATACTGCAATTAATCTAATTTGTTTCGCATATTATTCACGCAATACTTGAATTTTATTGCGTATATGTTGCACAGTAATTGCGCTATTACTTTTTTATAGTTCACCCCAAAATACCTTAAGGGATCTTTTTCTCTTGTCTCTTTTTATATTGTCGTTATGTTTTGTATTGCACAAGTTCTCAAATCCTCGATAACATAACAGTTTTTCAACTAATTGGCGGTTCCATCGTTAGCTCATTTTATTTTTTTCCTATGCAAACTTTTCAATTAAAATCCCAATTTAAAAATACACAATAAATACACTTAATATTTTTCACCGCCAATGGTTCAAAACTGAATAAATCTCCTGATGTTAACAAATTTTTCGGGACTCCCCCAAATGCAAAAACAAGTGAAAGCGAAATTGATAAAAATAAAAATTTTTCTGAACTCCACCGAACTCATAGAAAGCAAGTGAAAGAGAATAGAATATTTGTGTATTTGGAAGATATACTACAAGATTTACAATCTTTTTCTTAGTACCAATTTGAGTGGAATACAATAATACATGGGAAAATTAAAAAGAATAATTAAATTAAATTTCAAAAAAATACAACAACAACAAAAATGGAAAACAGCGAATGATATTAGATGAAGAAAAACAAAATAATAATAATAAACACACTAATAACAAGTAAATAATGAATAAATAAGTAAAATTAAGATAAAAACATAATAAAAAACGAAAAAATTATAGCAAATGGGAATGAATAAATTCGATAATTATAAAATAATTATAATATTATGCACGTACGGGTCATTATAAGAAGAAAAGACAACAAAGCTACTTATGTCAAGAAATTTACAAGAAGACGCCTGAAAGTTCCAATCGAGTTAGCCTTCTGGATGTTGTGTGGTAATGAATTCCACATTCGAGTAATTTGAACGATATAAGATGTATTAAAAACCGAGGTCTGAAAACGTAATTAGCAGTTTGTAACCTCTGGTAGAGTTCAATGGTTGAAACATGGTGTTCAAACAAGCGGGCTGAGAGTTGTGAGGTAAGTTGAATAGGAAGAGTAATGCTCTGCGCCTTAGATATACTTCAATAGAGCAACCTAGCAGTGCAAAATTCGAATCTTCTTAACCCGAAAACAAAACTTACACAAGCGTTAAATGCAACATGTAATTTTCTGGAGCAGTGTGAGTCCAGTATTGGGAAAACAAGTAAACCGTGTGTAAAATGCTGTAATATTAGAGACTTAACCAGATGACAACGTACCTTGGGGGAAAGCAGTCTAGCAGACAACCATAGATCTTTGATAGGTTAGAGTTGACGAGATTACAACACTTCATATTAGAGTTTAAGGTGACTCCGCGGTTACGGACTTTATCCACGTAGGGAGTTGAAAAACCATTCAAAAGTATAGGAAGAAGTGAAAGTAAAAGAGAAAAAAGTGCCAAAAGAGCAGGCGATACACGGTGACTTACTTGGATTTAGTTTAAGTTTTTTGTCAATCGACCAGGTGTATATGTTATGTAAATCGCAATTCATCCGAGCCACAGTCTTCGATAAGACCTGGAGGACGACTAAAATAGACCTGAATGTCGCCAGCATAAATATGAATGTTGACATCTTGTATTATTTCAGGCAGATCATTAATGTATAGGCTGAAGAGTAGAGGACTAAGAATGGAGCCTTGTGGTTCTCCACAAGATAGAGGAAGGAAATTTGAGCAAAAAAATTGGGGACACCCAAGTGTAACGTTTTGCGATCGCCCGTTTAGGAATTCCTTGATTAAATGAACAGCTCGATACGAAAAATGGAATTTATTAAACAACTTAAACATATTGTCAGGGCCGACAGCATTAGATTTAATAGCGAAAATCGCATTCAATGCTTCGGTTCGATCCACTCCCCGGAATCTAAACCCATTAGGGCTATGAAGAGAATCCAAGTCTGCCAAGAGCAACTGATCATTGTCTCGAGATTGATGATCAGCTATGAAAAATTCGTTAAGTTCAAGTGGGTTCAGGTTACACTTAGCCGTCCTGCCTCCATATATGCCAGGATCACGCAAGTTACGCCATAACATTTTCGGTTAAGCACGCACATCAAACTTGCGCCTATAATACGTACGTTTCGCATCGCGAATTTTTACATTAATTTTGTTCCTTAAGAGTGTGTAAATCTTCCGACTTTGAGGAGTCTTCAATCTACGATACTTGGAAAAAAGAAATTCCCGCTCAGCAATCAAGCAGAAGCCGCTTTTTATTGCCCTAGTACGTAGAGGTACATACTTATCATAAAGGTACTGAATGGAACGATTGAGAAGAAAAACCTGGTCGTTTATATGTGGTTGGCTGTAAATATCGTTCCAGTTATACGATTCGCATTCAGCGAGAAGGGATTCCAAGTCAAGGTTGTTGAAAGCTCAATATCGAAAAAATTATAGACTTGGATTACTATTAACTCTAATATCACAAGAAAGGAAAATAATATCATGATCTAGGGAACTAAGACAAAGTTGATTAAAAAAAAGCACTAGAGAAGAGTAAGAAACAAAAAATAAATCTAGAAGGGATGGATTAATACAATTATGATAAGTCGGGTAAGTGTTAACTAAGATTAAGTGCGCTGCTAGCATATCGCATAAAAAATGGTCAGTATTGACGCTTTTCTTGAGGATGTTGACATTAAAGTCACCCCCTACTATGAGATCAGAACAGCGCTGGCTAATAGATAAGATAGACTTAAGAAGCTCAGAGGAATTATTATGATTGAATTGACTTGGAGGTACGTAGACTACTCCCAAAGTACATATATCGGTGCCCGTATGCGTATCAACCTCAACACACAGAAGCTCAATCAAACTGTTACTAGATTTGCAAACTGTGTTGGCCTCAAGATCTTGTCGCACATATATAGCAACGCCACCGCCAATTCTACCACAATGATCGTTCCGAAAGATTTTATAGTTCGGGAGTGAAACAGGAGAGGATGTGATATCATCTTGGAGCCATGTCTCGCTTACAAGAATAGCGTGAAGTTTGGGACATTTTAAAGTGTTCCGTAATTCAACAATTTTAGCCCGCACGCTGCGTGCATTACAGTGACAAATATTTATACCTTGAAATCGGTTACATAAAACATTCAACATGACAAAATAAATCAATCATTTCCAGCAAGAAATGACCCATACGCAGCATGGGCTAGTAAGAAACAGGCAAACTATATAAAATAAAAACTACGCTCATCTGCCTCTCCGAACATTTTTGAGCGCGGCCCGCAAAAACTCCACCGTATAAACTAGCTCTAAGCAGTACAATAGTCAAGAACATGATATTACCTTAGAAAGATAATGATAAAGCCAAAAGTTAAGCTAGAAACTCATATCAATAATAAACAATCAAGAAATCGAGATTGGCTTTTATCTCTAACAGTTCAGCTCAAAGCCATTCTCCTGTAGTATACAATAGATTCAACAGTTAGAATTCACGTCGATTTCTTTTTTCCTAACCCAAGAAATATTTATTTTCTCATAAGTTTTTCCTCTGTCTTTAATTGTACTGTTGCACGCAAAGTTTAATAGTTTCTTGTCCTACGACTATCATTAATATTTCTATTCTATGCATAATCTCTATTGCCAATCCCAACAATTTATTGGTACATGCTTTCCTGCAGTTTTGGAATTTAATATCAGAAAATAGGAAAGGAAGTGTAGCTCTACAGCATTCTAGAAATATTTCTTCACACTCTCATCCCCATGTGCTTTTCTATAGATATAGAACAAATGCAGACCTGAGCCGTAATTTAATTAGAAGTTCACGACCAAAGTTTATCCACCGAATAATAATAAATTTCTCGTTTCCTTTTCAGATCCCTTTTTCGCATTAACCTATATCTGGTCAGTTCTCAGTTTTAATACCATCCCCACTCCGTTTCCCAAACGAATTTGAATTGAGCTAATTTCCATTACAAAAAGGAATATACTAATACTGCCGAAAGCTAAAACAAAACGGTTTCTTACACCAAAGATCAACCGAACTTAGTCCTTTATAAATCTTCTCACTACTACAACTACTTGGAAATTTCCTGTTGTTGCTGGTCCTACTGGAAGATATAAGTTTTGAAGATAACTATCTATTCGATATTCTATGTTAGTGTATATG
Organism: Dioctria linearis; assembly: GCA_963930735.1. Classification (NCBI taxonomy): domain Eukaryota; kingdom Metazoa; phylum Arthropoda; class Insecta; order Diptera; family Asilidae; genus Dioctria; species Dioctria linearis. The sequence goes on along the minus strand of OZ005744.1, from coordinate 156,420,775 downwards.
TTATCTTTATCTGAGGGTTGGTGGCAGGGCTCATAAATAAGCATAAATGGTCAGGAGTATTTCCATAAATTTGAAAGCATGCATAGAAGTTCCGTCGAAAATGGGTTCGCCTTCCATCCGTCGTTGGTCGGTTGCTAGATTGCTCCTTAGTGCTTACATTTATACATACGTATATGTATATATGAGTATGTATTAAAACATGTGATCGGTTTTTTTCTGAAAAAGGAAAAAAAAAAGACTATCTGAACCTCAATCCTCCCAAAATATTAACTTCAAGTCCTTGAATTTTGATTCGATTACCTTTTCCCGGATAAATTTTTATTATGCATCCATCGAAGGGTTTGCGAATTCCGGCACATTTCTCTCTTTGGTTCTTAAATGTTACAACCCAAAAATGCTTAGCACACGAAATCCTTTAATCAATACGTGACCTCTTTTATAAGGGACGTAATAATAGTTATATTGCGAAGCTTTGCTCTCTTTCTAATTTCTAGGTCAGGACGAACCAGAGTAAATTAATCGAAATCTTTTTAGGAAAGTGTGGTGTGATAAAAGAGGTCCAAACTTGTCTATGCATCGTAAAAGTAGGACTTTTGATGGACACACTTGGAATCACTTGTTTAATTTGCAATAAGACAACACAACCACCAGTAATACAGTTGATAATAAATATCACACTATTTCTTATACGGGAATTCCCCCCTTGCAACACTTTAATCCCCCTAAAATAATAATTAATTTAGAGAACTGCCCAAAATCAGTGGTGAACAGGTTGCGTGTACTGAAAAAATTCTGTTGACATTCTCACTTGATTGCTTTCATAATTTTTGGGTTTATGCTAATACCCTATAGATTTTTCTTCTTAATGGTCTGAATCACTATAGACCTGAATAATTTAACCAATGCAATGTTTATAATATTTCCCCCTCTTAACTAAAGTCACGAAACTATTTTTTAACGCATTAGTCACGCTTTTAATCTCTGGCAGCATGGGTAAATAATTTTATATATTGGTAAACATTTTATTAATATAAGATAAAATTTGTGTGTGAATGAGAAGGAAAGTTTTTTTGTTTTTTTTTGTTTTTTGGTTACAACCAAAATGAATTCTGCACTTATAGTATTTTGATAGCACTTCTGGATTTTGAATCAAGCAGTGGTACATTAAAGCTAATATTGTCTGTCTCACTCACACTTCATGTAATGACTCTCCGTCTCGGTCAAACTAGAATTTTAAAGTTACGGTCTTACGGCAAGCTTTAGGTAAACTACTTAGAATCATTTTTAGTAGGTGAAAAGAAATTTTTCGAAACTGGGTTTCTTGAAGAAAAAATTTTTTTTTTTCGTAATCTAAGAAATATTGTAGCAAGTGTTATACCATTTTCGAATCCTTATTAAATGCGTCAACTTTTAAAGTTACTTGCCAAACTAATTTTGCTCTACAATATTTTTTTTCTGTTCATATAATTAATAGCGAATTCGATTTCCCGTCTAATGAGCAGTTCTTAATTAAAACCGGTTGAAATTTGACTGAGTTACCTAATTTTTACGCATTAAGTAGCAACATTTCCGTATAATATCGAACTACAGGAAAAGTTGCAGATGCACTGGGTTTTAACGACGAAAAGTGTGTAAACGTAAAAAAATGCAACATAACAGCAACTAAAACAACAGCCACTGCAACAAATACAACAACAATGACAAGAACAACAACAAATTCAAAAGCCGTTGTCAGCAACACCAATTTAGAATTAAGTTTCATGACGCATGCCCAAGCGTATGATACAGCAGATTTAATGACAATTTTGTTTGGAATGTAAGGGGGGTAATACCAAGTATCCTTCTTACTGTTCTGAGTGGGATAGTCCTGAAAATGTTTATGGACATGTTTTAGCCCATTTCACCATAGGCACTCAAAAATTCGTTCAGTACAACGTTTACATAGTCGGAATTTTTTTGTTGCCAAGGAAATTATTGCACAATGAAACAACGTTTGGCTGCAAAATTGTTGTGTTTTGAATTTGTTGTTGTTTTTGTTGTTGCATTTGTTGCAGTTGTTCTTGTTGTTTTATTTGTTGTTATATTACATTTTTTCACGTTTTCACACTTTTCGCGGTTAACGAGCAAAAATTCGATAGCTCGGTTAAATTTCAACTGATTTTTGTTACGAAATGCTCATTCGACGCTATTAATGATATCAAGGGGAAAAAATATTGTGGAGCAAAATAAGCCATCAAATTGTTGTCAAAGTTGAAAAAATTTGTAAAATATGGTAAATCTCTAAATGTTTTCGACTGTAACTTCGTGACTTTTCATCGCAACGAAATACGGAACATATGGTTAGAAGGGCCAATCTCTCTTCTTTCATATACCAGTAAAAAAAAATCACCATCGAATAAAAAATGCCGGAGTTATAAGTTATTATATACATTGACCTACCGTATAACGTTTTTTTTTTTGTCTAAAATGAATTTTTGAGGGTATATGAGAAATTTCTAGTATGCCACTACTTTTAGTTCCACTAGGCCTACAACCTACACTATGTCTCGTCAAAAGTATATCGAGTTTAAATTTGTTTGTAACATATTGTAATTTTTGTATTTTCAAGAAAGAAATCTGAAGTCCGTTTTTATAAAGTCCAATCTGGTCGGTCATTTTTCACTATGTTATTTCTTCTCCTTCAATTAAATATGTATCTATGCCTACTACATATAGGTTAGCTCACACATCCAATTGCATGGAAGAGCCGTAAAACCCTATAAAGAGCATTTTAGTCAAGGAATTAAAAAATCTCTGCATTACATTTTCAAAATTAATTTCAATTTCTAACAGCTGTGGTTGTTGGTTTTACTTACTAGGTCAGATGTCAGTGTTTCCGTCGAAACAGGAGGCAGGTTTTGAGTTTTTGCGATGGTTCTTGTCGGATATGATAAACATCCTGCCTTCATAATTCCATTCAGCCGGATTGTCTGGTAGAGATCGTACTTAATCAAGAATTAAGTGTAATTAGTTTAGACATGCTTAGTCAATGATTTATATCACTTTTCCAGTTTTATAATTGTATAGGTGCAAGCATACGACGCCGTTTTAACGAAAGGTCTATTTTTCTCAATCCCGATATATTTGCATTATTGTACAGGGATAGGTGGAGAAAACTGAGGGCTTCGTATATCATTGTTGTTAAGGAATATAGCACGAATAGAAATACATATCTACCCTACGCAACCGTGCCGTTTAATTAACAGGCAGATTAATCCGCTGTCTGCAAAGCAAATATTTATCTTTTGCCAACATTTGCATAATCAGAGCAGCTCTTTCGTCTGCCATATACTGATTTCGCGTACTTCAGCAATGCAAGTGATTGTCCTAGGATTATGTATAACTTCATATACAGAGTTTGCTACAATTTCGAGCGATTGATGATTCGCACTATTCTTCTCGTATATGATTAAATTCCACATGAAAGTTTCTATGAATGCATTTTGCGAACCTTTGTGCTGAGTTGGAGTAAAAATTATGTGCAGTAGTGCTAACGTCGTAAAAATAAATGAGAAATGAGTTTACAACAAACAGTATAAGACTTGAAAGCGGCAAAAAATTTGTTGACTTATAGAAGTTTTCTACTATCTAGATAGAAACATTCAAATCTTTCGGGTGTAAAATGTAAATGAGAGAATTACTTTGATTGATATGATTTTGGATGTCGGAAGAGGAAGGATTAAAGTATTTTTTTTCAATTCTGAAGTGAATGTAGATTAGATTAGGTTAGACTAGATTGGAACCAAAATATCAAAAATTGCTCTGTGAACAGCTTTCAACTCCCTATTTCTCAGGGTTTCAGAGTCGATTTTCTGTATCGCTCCTTAATCATATCTACAGTTTGAATGTGGATTCTGTGAAAAGCAGATTCTGCAAATTATAATAATATAAAATATAGGAAAATTTCTGTTGCAATTCCTGCTCTTCAGATGCATACTTGGATGGGTGTGATTACAAAGCATAGTTGTACTTTAAATTTGAGTAAATTTACCAACCGTGAATATACCTAAGCTCCATATTCTAGTACCATTTTAGTTACACATAAATCTGGATATGTAAGATATCATCTAAGTAAAATAGATGGAAAAATGGCAACCTAAATATGTACGTCATTTCATTAACAAAATTTTCCATCTTATCATACTTTTTTAAACATCGTTGAAAGCTTGCTTATTCGAAAGTATGCATGGCTTCCAGTCATGTGGGACAGCTGAGAAGGTTTAAAAAAATCAGTTGAGAAATGTGATATCATAACCCTTTCTCGTCAGAGTTTTTTTTAAGAAACACTGTAATTCTAAATAAGGAATCAATTACATATGCATTGTGCAATTAAAATTACTTTTACTCTAAATTTTCTCATATCATAGTTTAGGTGTGGAGGAAACGAATATATCGTACCAACAGCTAGTCACTTTTGGACAATACATCCCAACAGATGTGAGCAAATTAAAAAACAACAATAAGAAACAAAAATTAAAATAAATTTATGTAATAAAAAGAAAAGTATATATAGATAATCAATAAATATATAAAAGAAAAATCCTAATTTCTCTGTAAAGCATTGAAAGCAGAATGGAATATCACATGCTTGACATGTAAAATATGTACGTTTATCTTTTTTTTTGGCGGAATTATCTTTAGAACATTTTACACAACAGATCAGAGATAACCACACTGATGAGACCTCTCTGATCGCTGGGTCGAAAATTTCGATATTTTTTCTGCATCTCAATGCATTTTGTAAAGTCATTGGGGAAAAAAACATTTTCTTTTCCAACGAATTTCAGTCTAATAAAGACGAAAAATTTATAGCTCATCATTTTACACAAAGTTTTCGTGAAGTCCCTTCTAGCGACATATGATCACCTACATTATAAAATATTTTCGGAATCTTGGCATGACGTCCAGTCTGGTTACGCCTTTTATAACTAACTTTTTCTTTTCCAGTTGCCACAAATATTTCTGCTAATTTTGACAAAAAATCCAAGTAACAAACTCTCCAGAGAACAACTGTTAAAAATTGCAAAAGGATCTCTTGTATATTCTAATAATATAATTTTTGTAATAAGACTTAAGTATATCTCATAGTACTATTATTAAGAGAATAAGGAAAATAAGAAAAATGTATCTTGAATTAAATACGTCCAGGAATGTTGCAATAAAAAAAAACAGTATTTGTGAATATTAAAAGATTCCTAATCTGCACAATTTTCGGTAGTTTTAATACCAAAAGGTAACTTTATTAGCTCTTTGATATAATGATCTACAGTAAAAATATATGTTCATCCAGAATATAACAGCAACAATTCTAATCAAAGCATCTACGATGAATGTCAAGATGCTGCGACTTCTGTTGACATCATTATAATACCATCGCAAGTAAGTTTAATTTAAATTCACACGAAAAGTAATAAAATAATACTCGTAATCCTTTCGATTATCCTACATGATAGCCCAATGTCAAATCGGGTGTTAAATGCTCATAACAAATGCTTCATGTTCATTGTGAGATCTATAATCTCATTGCAAGAGTTAACATGTCTCATATGCAAACTTTAGTTCTCCTAACAAGCATTATGAAGAATTTAACTGATATAATTGAAGCTTCATACGCACACTTTGGTTCTCATAAATAGAATAACACCCACATATAGCAAAACAAATTATACAACTCTTGTAACTAAAGCTAAACTTCTTATATAACAAGAGTTTTATTCTCATAAGAAATCTAAATCAAAAGCGGCCATATTTTCTTTTAATATAGAGGATTAATTGTAAAATAGGTTTCCACAAATATAGATAAATCACGCAATTTAGTATTTATAAAATATAAAAAATTATGTCTTGAAGAAAATAAGTGCTTTTTTTGGACTAAATTATGGAGCATATAGAAGTATTTATTTTTTTACATATTATTAAAAGATTTATAAAAAATTTTAGACTTTAATTAATTATGAGGCGCTTTGCTATTTTTCGAGGTAAAATATTTATTACTAGAAATAAAATTTCAATCCCCATAAAATCTTAGCTTATATAAGTATGCCAAAAAACAATTTTCTAAAGCCCATAAATACATATTCATATTAAAGTCTAGTCCACTTTTATCTACATATATCCTCGAAAATGTAATATTTCAATTTTCTAATAAATTAACTCTCATGAAGTTTCCTTTATTCTAAAAAAAAATAAGATCGCCGGGAGGTATTCTCTATATGTACTTCTAACTCTTTCTAAAAGTTCTGACAGAGAAAGTCTAGCTCGTATAATAAGATTATAATAATTATAATGATACCCTTATGAGAGTACGTAAATACTCTCATAAAATTCAAATAGTTTTCTTATAAAACTTACTTAACTCTTAACAAAGGGTTAACGCATTTTTATAAGAGAAAAATAGCTCGCATAAATACGCCATTTAACTCTGACAACAAATCACATTCATAATGCACTCGTAGTACTCTACAAGACTGAAATAATAAAGATACTCAAGTACCGCTTGTAGACTGTTATGAGATGAAAATTGTTAGTTGGGAGTTTTTTGTGTTGCAGTTTTTTACGAATTATTCAAGCATTTACACATGTTGTCTTTAAAAGTTTGTAGAAAACCATTTAGCTGATTTTCAGTTAACATCATACACTGCAGCCATTTGGTCCAAAAGATCTGCAGCACCCATAAAATCAACATTATATGAAATTTATTTTGGACAAGAAATTGAGAGCTTTTCGCCAGATTTTAACTTTATTTTGTACTTCGGAACTGATAGTTAATTGCGACAATTACCTGTTTAGTGTCATGTCAGAAAGGTACTGTAGTTCCAAATTGATTATTAAATATTTTGCTTTCGCCTCTATTTAGTTTTGCATTAAATTTAGGTAAATTTTTTCGATTTGACATGATTGTACCAGCAACTGGATATGATATAGTATTTATAAGATTCACCGTGGAAAAGAGCCGATCGATACATCCGAATTTCTAACAGAGCTAAGTAATTTGTGTATAACTCTTTCACCCAATGTTCCATTTTGAATAATATTTTCTTTACCCCTGAAAATATTTAGATCATATGTAGGTGTTTCCTGTATATGAATCACAACGTTCCCATATCTTTATACCGCGTTTTATTGGTTTCATTACTGATGTACCCTTGAATTTAGCCATATATTCGTCTATTGATAGATGTGAACTTTCTTCTCTGCATTTCCAGTATATATAATTTATGTTTTAGACATGTCACAACTTCGTCAATATAATATGTTTTTTCAACAATGTATAGGTTTTTCTGGATCATTGAAATATAATTTTTAAGATGAGTAAACGATATCTACACTGTAAAAAATATTAGGACTATTCCCTAAATTTAAGACACGTTTTTCCTTAAAAATAAATTAAATTTTCTCTGATAGAAAGGGAAAATAGTTTAATTTCCCCTAATCAATGAATTTTGGTATCTGACGCCAGAAAACCTCTAAAGTACATAAAATTCCCTAGGTGATCCCATAGAGCAAGAGGTAATATTTTAGAGCTCGTGGCTTCGAGGCCTTTCCAATGACCATTCAACCAGCCCCGCACTCTTCTCCTCACAGTACTTCTGGTGGCCCAAATTAAAAATTTCGAATTTTCGTTTCATGTTCTTGACTTGGAAATTGATTTTTTTTTTACAAAAAGGGTGCTAACATAACTTTTTTTGTAATAACTGTAGACTGTACACTATCCTATTTAATTCAACCTAGTACACGTTATGATATATTTGTAGTCATTAAAGAGTTATTAGCTCATAACCAATTCTCAAAGATATTCTCAAATCTATTTTCAAAGATAATTCCTGTTTATTTTAGTGACTGAAAATCGCAATTAAAAAAAATCGTTTAATAACTCTAAAAGCTCTTTAACGACTACAGATAGCTCATAGGACATAATAGGTCAAATTAAAGATGAGAGTCCACAGTTTATAGTTTTTATAAAAAAAGTTATGTTTACCAACTTTTTGTAAACCAAAAACAAAGGTATCAAAGTAAAAAAATATGGTACGAATTCCGAAATTCTTACATAAGACCACCAGAACTCCTGAGAGGAAAAGAGTATGGCGCTGGTTGAACAGTCGCTAGAAAGGCCATGAAGTTCAGCATACAACTATCTCTTGGCTGCTACAGTATTCCTTGTACTTTTTAAGATACAGATATACTATATGTATTTCAAATGGAGGCACATTTTTTAGCCGGGCTCTAGTTCTAACAGATCTTAGCATTTAAAAGCATTTTATTTTTCATATTGTTATTTGTGAGGATTGAGGTTTTAAAATGTGGCCTCATAGAGAGTGAGGCCCCATGCTGCGCGCAATATGCCTTATTGTAAATGCGGTCCTGCATACATATTATGCACACTTTTAAAAACTAAAATTAATTAAAAATTTATATTTTTTGATTAAAAATCAATAGGAGTTTCCTTAAAATGACTTGTCTAATATATTAAGAGTTTTCGTACTTTAACAAAAATAGAATAAAGTTTACTTAGTTTTTGAAAGGTAATAATATTTAAACAAAAACGCTAAAAGTCAAGAGTTAAGTTGAGTATTCATATGCCTCAGAGCAATATAAAATTCTGAGGTATTTGAATACTTATCAAGTTTTCTTTGCAAAATTTTGTAGGTACTTACTTAAGTATATCTACGCTGCAGTATATTTTCGTATAAACAATGCTTTACTTAGATCTTACCTGAAATAGAAGAAAAAAAAACATAATTTAGCATTATCTTGAATGATTTGAATAATTATGGTTGTGAATTTGATTTATGATTATGAATATGTTTCTTGGCGTCTTATAACTAGATTTGTTTTAAACACTTCGAGAGAAGTGAAAATGTAACATAAGAATTCCGATTTGAGGGTGTATTATATAATTCACCTTTCGATATTCTTTCTAATAATTAAAATCCATTTCGATGCATCAAAATGTTCGAGCAGCCGTCGCGTCGTTCTACTTTTTAATTCTCATTGACTATGTTTTCCTTTTTATATAATTGACAGAAAATTATAGCTCACTGCAATCGGTTTCACTTATAATGACAGAGAGATTAAAATGAGGAAGAGACCTATATGTAAACAGTCCTTGGTTGTTCTTAGCACTACTTGCCAGCACAATCAAGTGATTGAAGTTGTACTGCCCGTAGTCAGAGCGTACATGCAAAATTGAATAATGTGGTGAAAATTGATGCCACTGGTATAAAGTTAGTGGTTGTAATTGTTTGTCTACAAATTATATACTTCACTATTAAACTAGAGCTTTAATACTCGATAAAATTAAAATACTAACAGCTCACTTTATCAAATTTCAATAAACGGAAAATTTAAGATATATAATAAATATAATAATGTTGTTGCAATAAATTTTGTACTCACCTGATCTTGTTTGACAGTTGATTGACCTTGATTTCAATAACTTTAATTGAGGTTGGGATTGGAATATTCTTTATTCTGGTCGATACCCAGAATAAAGTGAGGTGAGTAGTTCTTACTGCAGTCGAAGCCCACAGAATCTTTATTGCAGTCGTTACCCACAATAAAGTGTTTTGTTAGTAATTTTCTTATTACAGTCGTTACCCGTAATAAGAATCTTTATTGTAGTCGTTACCCACAATAAAGTGTTTTGTTAGTAATTTTATTAATACAGTCGTTACCCGAAATAAGAATCTTTATTGTAGTCGTTACCCACAATAAAGTGTTTTGTTAGTAATTTTCTTATTGCAGTCGTTACCCGTAATAAGAATCTTTATTGTAGTCGTTACCCACAATAAAGTGTTTTGTTAGTAATTTTCTTATTACAGTCGTTACCCGTTATAAGAATCTTTATTGTAGTCGTTACCCACAATAAAGTGTATAGTAGTAGTAAAATTTCTTATTACAGTCGTTACCCGTAATATGAATCTTTATTGTAGTCGTTACCCACAATAAAGTGTTTAGTGTTAGTAAAATTTCTTATTACAGTCGTTACCCGTAATAAGAATCTTTATTGTTGTCGTTACCCACAATAAAGTGTTTAATGTTAGTAAAATTTCATATTAGAGTCATTACCCGTAATAAGAATCTTTATTTAGTCGCTATCCAAATAAATCTCCTAATCTAGTCGCAGCCCAGAATAAGAAAAATTTATTTCAATTGTCAACCAAACAAAGTGTTAGACTGTTAATAAAAATTCACAACACTAGGAAATACCACTAAGAAAAAATTATCAAGTCACTCACTCCACTGCCAAACTGAAAAAGAGATCGAGTCAAGTTAAATTGCTGTTTATATAGCCCTTGCTTGCACACGACACCAATGATGGAGTAGCAGAAGCGCATGATCACAAGAATTGGCCGTGCATCTGTAATTTTACGGTACTAGAGATAAAATATGCATAGCACCGAACAAAAATGCATAGCAACAAGAAATTTAAAGCAACCCATGCTGCTGTGTTAAATTGAATTCTGTATATTTGCAAAAACTGTTATCTCTATCACGTAGAGAGGAAGTTCCCGTTCGATAGTACTTATAATGATGATAGAGTTGCAAATTGATCTGCTTGATCTGATTGTATTTGTGCCATGCATTATATGCTACGTGGCAACACATGCATTGGTTAAATGTTGCACATATTTTTGGGAAAATTTGTTTTGCTTTTTCAGCAATTGTTTTTAGAACGAATCTAATTGCTTCAATCATATGATAAGAATTTTAATTTGATCTGCTCAATGAGGCTATATTGTTGTATTGTATTTGTGCAATGTGCTATGTAGATGACAAATACATGGCTTTGTTAGGTTGTGAACCTGTTTTTTGATTAAGAGTAATCAAATTAGATTTAATTTTCCTAACAATTTGATGCTTTGTTTTCAGGATGTATTCCCTTTAAAAGTAATCGATAAAAACAAAAATATATTCGAACCGATTTGGTTCGAACAGAAGTATTTTCGTGATTTTGATTGGTTATATAAATAATAATAAATACAATACAATCATTTTGTTTAGAAAATCTTGTGTTTCTTCCCCATTGTACTTTCTTCATCTGAATGGAAATGTAAATTTGGCATATTCATTAATTTTTATAATAAGTAAATGAACATATACCAACGATTTATAATCGAAATGCAATTTGTGTTTATTTCTTAATGATTGAAATAAGTGAGCTCCTAGGAATTTATTGTTTTTAAAGATCTTAAGCACAATGCATAATTTCCACAGTCGAACTTGAAGTTAAAACTATACAGGTCAGTCAACAGCTTAAAAAAAAAGTTTTTTATGCAAGTTCGTAATTAAGGGTTGTGATCATTAAAAAAAAATCTGAAAGTAATTCCTAAATGCAATTTAGTAAAAAATTTATAGTTAAATTAAGATAATTGATTCGTATTTAAAAAATATTTCTATCGTACCGAAATGAATGACATGGAGAACATACTTAGGAAAGTCACATCAAAACAAGATAAATTAGAATTTGGCAAGTTATGATCAACTTTTTTGATATGAATTGAAGTAGCTAGCTCCTAAAGGAAATAGTTTTCTTATATGTACATAATGACTTTATAATGTATTAAGGTTGCCTTTTATATGGCACCTAGAATAAACCATTTTATCTGAATTGATAGCAAGTATTTTCCGATTTGTATTCCATGTCTTAAAATATGTTTCAGTTCAGTTATTAAAGGCGGTGAATATTCTTGTATGTTTGTCTTAGTATCTATCTCCATTGTATATTGCCACTACGAATGGCTTAATATCGGGATTGTTATAAACAGCGCAAAGTATGGGCCAAAATTCTTGCTTTGAACTCTTCATGATCGGTAAACCATCAGCATTAAACTTAAGAGGTACAGTAATTAATTCATTTATTGATGAAAATATTTTCTATGGCTTTATACAAATATTCACCGGATCCAATTTTAATAATACTTACCATTTGTGGTGTTGAGAGTAAGGTACGGCTATCTTCACGTAATTTTAGACTAAATACGTTATAAATATTGAACATTTTTAAAAAATCGTTCATGGCACGATGTTTAATTTTAAGATCAAGAATTTTAAATCTTCATACGCACATGACATATTTGGTTCTTTTTCATCCTCAAAATTGCTCTCCTGGCTAGATAGCTGTGAAGATTCATTGCTAACATATTTCTGTGTGCTTTCATAGATGCAGTATTTAGGAGTGAATGCATCATTTAAATCAGAATTGGAAAAATGGTAGTTATAGATGGCATTTTTGCTTGCTTGTTCTAGAAAATATATTTTTACAAAATTTGCCGCTTTTCTGTAGTCGAGAGGGAGACGATTATTTAACAAAAAACATAACACTGCTCAGCAACACATACGTTCCTGCACGTCGTGGCAACCAACAAATAAGCGGTGGTCAGCTCAGTTGAGCGAAAGGTAGCAGCCACTGATAATTGGGTGCCTATCTCCGAGTTAATTTCGGTTCGGGCTCGAGATGTCAGCGGAAACAGCTGAGAACTTATCCACACGTACTCCGAACAAATCTTGTCGGTCGAGTCCAATTGTGTAACGTGTGTGTTCTGGCCTCTGCTTACTTCTCGCGTACGTAGCTTGTGATTCGCTACTCAATGAAAGAGTGATGGTTAGTGGCGGGGTCAGGTACTGTACCAGACCACTTCGTTCGTGATAAATGTTAGTAAGTGCTTTTGCAGTGGAGTTTTCTTGTCGGTCGTGAATGCGATATGCACTTAATAACAATTCCGAGCAGTGGTCAATGGGGTAGTGAAAAAGTGAACCCTTGAAAAAGAATAACCACACTTTACAAGTGCAGGTCAGTAAGAGGCAGCACAGTGTTTATTGCCAGGTGCAGCTGACGTTTTGTTTTGCCAATGGTGTTATAAGGGACCGGGTTAGGAAAGTTTTTCCTATATAATGAACTACCTTCTCGGTGCTTAATATGGCAAGCTGGCGATGCAACGAGGGATCTATTTCATCAGCGAAGACATCCAAAATGGCGTCGGTGAGTATTTATCAAATGTTGTGTTGCGACTGTAGCACAAGTGCGCGAAAGCTTTGGGGTCTACCCAAGAAGGTAAACAAAACGTTTCTGGGTGCTCCTCTGGGTTATTTTTCTTCTTTCTTTCGAAAATCTATTTTGATGTTACAAAAATTGCCCTAGGCGATCGAGTTGTCAGGTGCGACTACAATTGCGTACAGAGTACTGTGCTAATAAAGTTTCTGAGCTTGCCCACAAGTAATTTATTGGGACTTAATTTAATTTAATTTGATGTTATTTGCCACGGTGCCTTTCTAGATGACAATTCTCACTGTATGATCAGATAAGATATGGTACTCACCCCACAACCTTCTGAAATATCCTCTATTTGTGGTCTCCCCGACGAAAACTTAATGCGTTCAGGATGGTAAAGAAACAAAATGAAAAACTCGAATCCGATTTTACCTTTGACTAATTTTATTCTTTATGCTCTCTATCCACACTTGTTGCTCGATCGATTTCACTTTCTAGAAGAAAGAAGGAATCCGTTCTCCGGCTCTACTATGACGGGGCGATCCTGTAATTCGGCTAATTTTCCATGGAATCGCCCATTAGTTTGATCTTCCTTCAATTACAATTTGTACAATTCAAATTCAAATATGCGATTACAACAATTACTAATTAAAAATTAAATTTCGATTTCTTTCTACTTCATTATTAATTCATAAAATTTCTAATTGATTTATCCGTCATTTCTATTCTACATTTATCTAAATTTAAGTATTCTTTAACTATAATTCATTACTTAACCGTTTTAGGGGACTCTATTAGTTTCGACGAAGCACTTGAAGAAACCGTAACAGAAAGCTACACTTTCCCTGCCTATAATTAACATCATCACAGGAGATCTAAGCAGGCGCCTACAACCCCATCTGTCTCGGAGTTTCATTAATAGGTAAGCATTGTCATTTTTGTTTTCCTTTCTCATTGTGTCATTTGTAAAAATCATTTTAGGTGATTCTGCAACAATATGGCTAAGATATTATTCATGAACACATAGAACCAAAACCAATCAAAACCATTGCCTTCAATTTAATTTTTTTTTCACAATGCTCTTCTAAAATAGAATTCTTCATCTGCTGCTTAAGCTTTTCAACATTATTCTTTAACCGGCTCACAGTAAATTTAACTTTGCGGTAATACTCGCCAGTATATTTGTAAGGACGTTTTTGCTTGAATGCTTTTGAAGAAGCCATTTTTCTGTACGCATTACTCGTCAATGTGTTACGAACACACCTTTAAAGTATAGCATCTGCTTTATGGTTACATATAGTTGTAAAAGTAAAATCGCTAATTTCTACGCAATATCCTTCACAATAGCATTATTGTAAAACCGTTAACATTAACATTACTGTAGCATGTGCGTCATAGACATCATCTTTAGTTGCACTTGTTACGATATAATTAGTACAAATACATCATAAAAATGAACATTCAACTTGTTTGTTATAATAGCATTAAGTTCACAAAGTTTATGTAATATTTACAAGCAATATATCAATGTGATCAAACGCATTGTAACTATATTCAAAATTATTCCTTAGGATATTTTCTATGCTTAAAAGAATGAAAATTTTTATAAATTCTTGTTCTATTTTTAATATTTTAATTTGTTAATTTTTTTTATTTTATTATTTATATATCAGAAGGTCGTATGAATTTACGTTCAAGGTGTCGGTGAACGTGATTACTTTTAAATTGTATCGTGTATAGCTTGTAAGTTGCTGTAGATATTTCATATTTCCTTAAACAATTTTCCAAAGGGTTTCTAATAAGTTTAATGAAAGCAAAATCAAATAAAATATAATTTTATAGCAACGCAGCATATGTTATCCTCAATGAACGCTGGTTTAGTCGATTTGTAGGAACTTTCAAAATTTGCTGTTAATATTAATATTGTTGTGAAATTTGTTTCTCCTTTCATACACCTCAAATAATTCTTTTTACATAGATGGGAGATTTGCCTAATTGTGGCCATTATGAACAATTAAGGAATAACAATATTTTAATGTTTCTAATTGAAAATTAGATGATAAACTTTAAACTAAACTGGGAAATTGGATAGTGGGGACTTAAACCACGGATGATCTTATGGATCTACACTAGTGTCATCCGACCCCTCCTAACCTACGGTTCTCCGATGTGATGGAAGGCAATGGAGCTCGCCAATTATCCCAACCATCTTTGAACTCGTGCAGTGCGTCGTACCTAACATAGACAGGGGCAGCGACCATCGCCTCGAGACTATACCGGCCATTCTTTTGGAAGTAGTCTCCAATTTGTCGTCAAGCACCTTTCTAGAATCCTTGAAGATATTAATCGGTCATCGTGGGATAATACAACCAACTTCGTTAGCGCTAAGGTAAGGAATTCCGAAAAAAGTTATGCATCGTAAGCAGATCCGAAGTAGGAATTGACCCTTTAAGGACGAAGTAAAGTTTTAAAAGCGAAGAAAAGGCATATTTTCGTGATTTTGCGGCGACATGAGCAATACTGTTTTATTTAATTTATCTACATATTGTGGTACAACTCCTGAAGTAGGTCAGACATTTTTTTTCAATAATATTGATAAATACGCCTACGCCTTGAAAAAAGTTGTTCTGCAGTGAACTCGTTACCGGATCATCTGAAACAAAAAAATCGATATGCGTTTTAAGGTGATATGTTTCCCCAGGTAATCAGAGAGAGTTTTTTTATTTTTTGCAGCATTTGGAAGTGAAAAAACGCGATTTTAGCTAAGAATTTTTCGGTTAATTTGTTATTAAAACATAGGAAAAAGTGGTTAAAAAAACTCTTCCTGATTACATGTTGATTTATGCGTAGAAGTAGCGTTTAAATATTCAAAAGGATCGGTTAAGTAGATTTTGAGTTCTAATATTCATGAACATCAAAAATGACGTTTTCGGTAAAATCGACTTAAAGTTTTTTATACGTGAACATTCAAAATTCGAAGTACCCGAAAATATACAATATGTACAATGTCAGTTTACATACTTTCAAAGACCCATAGAAGGAGAACGGAATTCGAGGAAACAAAGGGTCTTGACGCTGCTTCCTAATAGGGGTATCGAGCAGCTGCCGGGCAGGTATAAGAATCGAGTATCAAGGCCGGTCTTTTGAAACGCTGTATCTCCGTTAGTTTTGCTCCGATTGACTTGAAATTTGTACTCAATGGTACCAAGGTGTCCCTCAAAAAGCTGGAGGCTCTGCACATTTGCAGAAGACGGAGTTGCAGAGAAACACAGGTCTGATATGATACAGCTTCTATCCCCCTACAAAAATTGTTCAAGATCCTGGGTCTGTACATCTCCAAGACGCTGGACTGGAGTAAACATGCGAACACAATACTAGAGGATGGCAGCAAAAGAAATAACCTCCTCAGAGTAATCTGCAGAAGAAACTCGGGCCCCCCTTACCAACTGCCTCTCTGATAGCAAAACAGCTCGTCATGGGCAGGATTGAATACGCCATCTCCACATAAGGGTTCTCCACTAAACAAAATGCAGCGAAAGTGCAGAGGGTAATAAACACCGCTGCTAGAAGGGCAATCGGTGATTTATGTACAACGCCGATAAACAGCTCCCTTCCTTTTCTCCGAGAAGAGACCAGCTCGCAACAAGTCTGCTCCTTAAAAATTTGCACAACCAGCAAGCTCCTCTTCACGCCCTGGTCTTGAGCACCCTGTACACCCAACGACGTCGTGCTACACTTACTAGGTCGGGTCTACACCGGGCCGAGGACCTCCCCAAACCCCTTGAAACTATTCCCCTCAACCCGAACCCCTCACACCACACTGCTCCTATCCCTCCCGGGAAGATCAAACTAAGCAGCGTCGTATCAAACGAACATAGATACCACGACCGAGATAACCATACTAAAATTAAGCTCTACATGGAACTCTGCGAGTATATCAGCGCAGACGTGTAGATCTATACAGACGCCTCAAAATCTGAAAACGCTGTCTCCATGGCGGTCATTGCCATGGAGCCATAAAGTCCCTCAATGATGCAATGTCTACACGGCTGAACTGACGGCCATCTGGGTGGCAGCGAAGTGGGCAGCCACCCTATCGGGCACCACAGCTATCTTTCCGGATAGCCTCTCGGCTATCAAAGCGATCCAAAACCTGGACAACAAGAATGCGCTGATACAAAGCATCAGGTTACTCGTTCAAAACGATAGGACTTGGATCGCGAGGTGCCCGGGCCATGTAGGCATTCCCGGCAATGAAAGCGCGGACCACCTGGCAAAACACAAGGCCACTAGCGATCACACCATTATCTACACACCGGCATACATAGCGGCAGCCATGCATTGCAAAAAATTGCGAGTATCCTGCAAGCGACTAGCCTGGAACAGCTCTAACGACTTCCTGGCCAGCCACCACAATTCAATCCACCGGCCTAACATGTGCGAATACCCCAGACGCAACATGATCGAGATGGCTAGAGTCAGGTTGGGGCATTTTCTAGCCATCAAGCAACATATCTTTAGAAGACAACCAGGGCCGACCTTCATTCACTGCAACGGAGCACCTCAGCTCACAGCTCATAACATCTTCTTTGAGTGCGGAGAGCTGACCAGTCTACTTAACGAACGAGGAATCACGACTACACCAACTACTCCAGAGAGGATACTAAAATACTTATCCCTGTACTCAAACAGCTTCTGACCTCAAACGGACTAACAAAGAGACTCTAACGAACCGAACGAACAGCACAAGTACTACACCGGGAATACCAGTAACCCCACCCAATATAATACTTTAAAAAAAAGTAGGGGAGAGACGAATCTCAATCCTTAAAAATAATAATAATTATAATAATAAAAAAAAGGAAGGAGAAAAAAAAATAAATGAATTGTAATTACATATGTTAGAGTTTCTAACTGGAATCTAAAAAACTTTGAATTTAATTATTTCTTTGATATAGCTATACCCAGCATAAGCATAATGTTAGCAAACAATGAATTATAATAAATAATAAAAAAAGAAGGTAGCTTAAGTCAAGCAAAAGAAACATAGAATTTTTTAAGAACACTAGATCATAAGTCCGGCAGAGCCAAGATGGCCTAGTAGCCGTGAGTCAAGTACCTTAATTATATTAGGCTTAGACACTAAGGTTGTGCAATAAAGTAATCTTCAATTCAATTCAATTGTACACAATACTCTCGACATAATGTACATTCAGAAAAAAAAAAGTTTCAAAACCTTACCCCACCCTCAAATTTATCCCTCCTCGGTCGTCACATTTTGGTGGTAGATGCACGTTAATTAAAATATTCTTGTACGAGTTTCTTACTAAGATGATACAGTTTAAAATAAATAAAAATTCCAAATCTACTTGTTCACTTTCATCGTTACTGGTTAATGCCAGCTTGAAGCAAATGAGGCTTAATAAAGAAAGGCAAATTAATAAATACAAGAGATAAAAAGTTTTTCTAAAAAATCGTCTAAAACGATATCCCGTCTCTGCCATGTCATTGATCACTAGAATAAGGTAGCAACATCGAAAACACTGCAAACCACATAATTGTTTCGTTTCTTCGACATATTGGTTGCACGCGCTATTGTTAGCTTCTTCTGAATCTTTTATTACGCATTATTCTATAAGATATTACCAAACATCTTGAATTCATATATCTCATACCTTGAATGCAAAAATTTATTTTCCCAATAGCATTCAGGGTTCAATTTCTGGAAGCACTTTCGTTTATCTATTAATTATTAAGGTAACATTAATAAGGAATACGTTATGCAATATATTCCGGTGAATGTGAATGAATATATTGCCCGGTTCTACATGTGGTTCGCTTTGAAAAACTCTTGTATCGAAATATATCTACATATTACTTTATGATAATAAAGAAGAATTGAGTCTGGATAAATTTCTCTTGTAATTGCGCCAGTTGTAGCTCAATACTGAGGGGTTAGGAATGTTAGTCATATTACTCATAACCCAGGGGTTACACGAGATAGTACAGCTTGCATGCAAGCCTCCCTTCCAACGCGATTTTAAATTTAACAGCGGAAGGCAGTTCCCTTGATGTCTTATCATCTTACATACATGAAAGCTCATTTAAAAAAATTTCATTGAGACGAAAAGTCTTGTGTATAGGCTGAACTACAATAGAAGTAAAAAAATTGACGAAATTAAACGAGACTGATGTTTAGTTCCGAAAAATTGATATTTTTAGCTTAAATATACATCACATTCCGTAAGGGTTATTATCTTGATATTTAATGTTTTCAATTTTAAAAAGTGGTAAAAGTGAAAAAATTAACAAATGAAAATTGATGTAATCGAAGATTTGTGCTTTCTATTAATTCCCAGTACCATTTTTACTCCATTTTAATTTTTACATTGCACTTTTAATCATGTAGTAATAATTCATTTGTTTGAATACATCGCGTTTTTACGGAATGAGCGATTCTTAGCGCTTTATACTTACGGAAAATTGGATATTTAAACTTAACGAAAGTTCCCCTCACACAAGTTAAAGTTAATTTGTGTACGCCTGTTAAATTAAAGGGCGCGTTCGCTTTACGTAAGTCAATGTATTTACGTCTACTTCTATTGTAGTTCAGCCTTATGTCGGAAATTTAAGCAATAAAGGAAGAGACAGAATCGGAAAAACAGAAAAGAAGAGAAGAGGAAGGAGTTGGTAAATGACGTAATGCAAATGATCCCAGAAAATTTAATTTCCCCGGTATAAATTTATTAAGCATTTCTTTCCCGCCATCTTGAAAACTGTATAACGTCAAATTACTATCGCGTCTGCTGCCATGATTTTTCTTCATGCAAGTTCGCTGAAAGCTGAGCTGCCTGCGTGGCAGTATGTATTACACGAGCAAGAGCTATGGCAGTGCAAGTTGCATGCAAGCTGTACTATCTTTTGTAACCCTCGGATAAGGTTTCATATAATCATTTAAGATACAGACTTTTGGAAATGTTTGTACCGAACTCTTTGAAATTTAAAATAATATAACTAGAAGCGGAAATGGATGTCAGCTCTAAATAGCTAGCGCACTACTCTATACAAACCTTAATCTACCAGAAACCTTAATGCTGTTTTAATGAAAATGAAGGCAAAACGCTTATATTTCGAGTTGTCCAGTGAATGGTGAACTTAAATCATGAAAAATATGTCGTAGGTATCGTATGAAGAAAGGTTTAAATTTAGCACGCTCACGCCAGCGCGTACCACCTGTGGCTCGCACAAGACTGCCACATAAGGCGGCCCGTACCACCGGTGGCTCACACAAGGCTGCCTCATCGGGCAGCGCGTACCACCGGTGGCTTGCCTTTGATTGTGCTATCAGACGGTGCGTAACACAAAAAATTTAGATCATTAAGTAACTATAACAACTGGAATTAAAAAAGTAAAATCTCGCAATCTCAATCTTACAACTTTATTCTACAAGAGTTAGAATTCAAATGAATAATGTATAGTAAAAACAGATTATATTTATAGAAAGAATTCAACTGGGGGAGAAGTAAATAAATGTTATGTACAGAAGGTACATAACCAAGTTGACGGTTCGTAGTCAGGGATGTTCAATCTTCTCCAGTGGTGTCGAAAAACAGTGGTGGCGTTACATGATCCCCCTCTGGCTCCGTGGTCGTCTCGACGAGGTGCCAGTAGATTTCGTCTGGTCATCCTTCTTGGGCCGTCCTCGTTTACGTATTCTGGATATGGGTTCAATCATGGGAGGTCCTGGTCCAATATACGGAGTAAGAGTCGAAGTGTGATATACCCCAAGTGTATCAGTTGATGATGTTGCCGATGCTATCTCGTAGCTGCTTGGTCCATGTTTCTTCACTACAAGCTAAGGGCCATCTCGTTTCGGGCAAAACTTGGCACTATACCCCTTATTGATACTTCTAATTGGGTGGGTTGCTACACAAACATAATCTCCTGGATGATATGAAGGATCAGGTCGTCTTCTTCGGTCGGCTACCGTTTTCATACGTTCAGTGTTTTGTTCCTGAACTTCCTTGGCATATCGTAAAGCTTCTGCAAGCTGGCGTAAGTACGGGGTTATTTCCGGAACAAAGTTTTCACCTAGAACTATGGTCTTCAAGTCATCAAATACGTCTTTGGGAGTTCTTAATTCGCGTCCAAGAGTTAAGAACGTAGATGAACAGCCAGTGTTTTCATTGTAGGCTGATTTCATAGAGAATCTTATAGCTGGAAGCTTGTCTGGCCAATTTCTATGATTTCTTGCTACCAGTATAGACAGCTGCGCCTTCAAATCTCGATTCTTCCGTTCAACCGGATTAGCCTCCGGATGGTATACTGGTGTAAATGAATGCTGTACACCAAGACAAAACATGACTTTCTGCATGACAACACTAACAAATTGTGTCCCATTGTCGCTCACTACTCGCCGTGGCAAACCGTACCTCAAGAAAATCTCGTCGATAAGTGCTCTCGCACAAACATCAGCGGTAGCTTTCTCTAGTGCAAAATGCTCGATCCACCTGAAGGCATTGTCCTCCACACAAAATATCCACGTCTTATTGTCTTCAGATACGGGCAAAGGTCCAAACAAGTCGAATGATAAGGTTTCAAACCTTTGGCTACTGACTCTAGTCTGCAAGAGTCCTGCCGGCTTCTTGTTGCTAGCCTTGTATCGTTGACAGTGAGGGCAGCTTCTGATATAGGCATTAATGTACTTTCGCATTCCTGTCCAATAATAGCGGCTGGCGATGCGATTATAAGTCCGTTGAAACCCGTAATGTCCTGCTGTCGCGTCATCATGGTATGATTTCAGTATTTCAGCTTTCTCCTGTACAGGGATAACGAGCTGAGCATCATCAGAATCGATATCAGGATTATAT
Organism: Dioctria linearis; assembly: GCA_963930735.1. Taxonomy (NCBI): domain Eukaryota; kingdom Metazoa; phylum Arthropoda; class Insecta; order Diptera; family Asilidae; genus Dioctria; species Dioctria linearis. The sequence continues at coordinate 156,398,875 of OZ005744.1, read as the reverse complement.
CTATAGAGCACTCCTCCATTGAGTAGGTATCCTTTATTGCTCCAGTAGGCGCAATCTTCTAAGGGCTGCTGGGACTCATAGCATTTAATGATTTTTTCTAGATCTGGATCTTTGAGTTGTTCATCACGTGTCTGATTAGCACCACGACCTGGTAGATCTATAGTTACACTACATATGCCGCAGACCTCTGAGTATTCTGCCTCGCAAGGGGGACGTGATAGTGCATCAGCGATCACATTCGTACGTCCGGTTATGTACTTTATCTGGTTATTATAGGGCTGAAGTTATAGTGCCCATCGAGCTAACCTGCCAGTTGGCGACTTAAGAGTAATAGGAGGACAGTTAATCTTGTCATAAAGCGTTTTCTGGAGTGCGTTTCAACTAATCGCAAAGCTGGAACAGGACAAAATAAAAGAGTGGATACAGTACTGCAACAAAAAATCTCTCGTTCTTTGAACCGAAATCCATGCTTGTCAGTCCTTGCTCTTGCAAAGAAGTTTAATACTAACAAAGGTAAAGTGCAAAGAATAAAAAAAAAATTGATCCTGAATACTTACAAAAAATGTAATGTGCCTAGACGAGAAGATATGTAACAGGATAAAGCAATTACCCGCAGTCGAAAACTTTATTCTTTCCTCCTGAATAGTCCCGAGACGCCTGCATATTTCTCGATGATGAAACGTATTGCCAAGTAAATTTCCAGTGCCTACAAGGGGTGTGTTCAATTTTGCAGCTAGAGCTGCTTCGATAGCAGAAGAAAGCGAAAGCACTTTGAGAACTGTCAAATTTAGCCATAGCAAGAAAAAGGTGCCACGAGATTTTGGACAGCCAAAAGCTGCTTTTATGCTTTTTTCTCTGTATGTGGGAACCATCAAAAGCCCTTTGTGTATTTGATTGCGAATTTTCAAAGAACAAGACATTGACATTTATATAGATTAATTATGAGCGACCAGAGATATTTTGTATTTTATGAAGATGACGGAGCTATGTATTTAGCTGCAGAGCCTGGGTGTAAGATTTTGAGAAACATAAGAGTTCTATGATTAATACATATATATTGTTACGCGCCACAAAGTGATGCCATCGACATCTATTGGAAATGGAAACAACCTTAGGTTAGTGACATGCTAGTAAACTGTGTTTGGAGAACGGTATATTCAGGAAGATTCTAGGATAATTTGTAGAGTACAAATACGGCACTACTCACATCCAGGAGGCGAGTCTTATTTCAGACAGCGAAGTGAACGAAGTAAACTATTTGGATTTTGATTATTAGAAGTACAGTACTAGCGATAACTAAAGAGTTGATTTGATCATTGTTTGTGAATTGTGAAAGTAAACAGTAAAGTTAAATAAAGAAAGAACTTTAGAATTATATCTGAAATATTGTGTTTAAAATAATGAACCAAGGCCACGCTCGTCACTATTTTTTTTTTTTTTAGAATCTCCGATGCTGAATCGCAGTACAAAAGCTGTTGAAAATAACAGCAGTGAAGTTTTACAAGCTGCTCCCAGGCAAGATGCGGAACCACAGGAGGAAAAACCATCCCGGCAGTCCTATACCAGACGGAGTACAAAGTAAGAAACATTTACAATAAAAATAAAAACATATTAAATTAATATTAATTCTAGAAATTAAATGGAATGTGAGAGAAATTAAATCACTTTTAGAAGCGTACACTAATTTCGTGGATGAAATGCAAGGTACGTTATCCAAAAATGGTGACGTTTGGGAGAGAATTTCCGCCCAACTGAAAACAAATGGTATTATGAGATCAGTAAGTCGCTGTAAATTTAAATTCCAGCATTTAACACGCCAGTATACAGCAACAAAAGATCATAACTCCAAAACAGGTGTTGCTCAGAAATTATTCAAATATCATATAATGAATTTGAGGACATTTTTGGATAAGATCCTGACATAATTCCAGTGGCATTGGCTTCTTCATTGGACCCAAATGTCAGCTGCGGAGATTGTTTAGAAGAAGTGGGTGAGTCTGCGAGCCCTGTGCCATCGGCATCAAGAAAAAGAAGACGAGAGACTGTTCCAGAGCTTCTTCTGAAGGCATACCAGGTTAACCAAAACTCCAAAGAAGAAAGGGAAGAAAAATGGTTAAAACTATTACAAGAGCAAAATGCAACCATGAAGAGATTGGCTGATGCATTGGAGGAGGGTAATAGGACCCACAAAATGGTTATGGAGAAGCTCCTCGAGAAGCTTTGAGAAATCTTCGTTTTTTACTTTTAGATATACATATATAAGGAAAATAAATTTTTTGTGCTTTACTTTTACATAATGATTATTTTTCTGTTTATTTTTTTTTTGTTACAAAATGTTCATAATTGGATTAAATTTATTAATTAACCCAGCTCTGCATGCAATTCCTCGGCCATCTTGTCCCTTTCTCGTCTTTCATCACTAGTTGTTTTCCTGTTTGATTGTCTATACTCGGGAGTATTCCTTCTGGCATCTTCAGTGCCATTTTGGACATATTCATTCGTAGTTTCAATTTTTTCAGGAAATTGGATGCATACATTATGTAAAACACATGCAGCTAGAATGGTCGAAGGGATATTTTTGACGTCTTTCATTTCGAGGTGGTGCAAACGATGGAAACGGCCAAAAAGAAGAGCACAACATCTCTCTATTAGTTGACGTGTAGATGCGTGCGCTCTATTGAAACGTTTTTGAACATTTGTCAGCCTTCCAAAGTCTTTATAAGGAGGAATACACCAGTTTAAGCAGGGATAGGCATTATCCCCCAATATCTTCGAGTCGCTTAAAAAAAAACGCTCCATATTTTCATAGGCTTTCTCAGAAATTGGTGAGTTACGAAAAATACGAGCATCATGTACTGAGCTTGGGTAACCAACAAAACAATCTGTGAACACCATCTTGTCATTACATATTCCTTGCAGCATTACAGAATGAAATTTCTTCCTCTTGGTGTAATAATGAGCTTTGGCAAATGGAGCACTTATAACACAATAAGTACCATCAATTGCACCTATTATTCCCTTTATTTTATTTTGCCTATAAAAGACATCTCTTAGCTTCTTCCTCATTAGGCCATTTTATAAATAATGGGGCTAGTACGTTTAAAATTTTAATTATTCTAAAGAACCACCAACTTAACGTAGATTTTGCCATACCAAAGCGATCAGCAACTGATCTGCAAAATATAATATACGAAAATATGAGTTTATGCGTATTAATATGTATTTCAAAAAGGTGATATCTATAACTCTCCTTATATGCCAAAATCGAGATAACGGCTAATAACTGGTTATCGATGGGTAATGACGTATAGTTTGGAAATCTTTCCCGATATACTCTCGATACCTCTGCCAGTCATAGCTCGTTGCTTCTATTTGCACTCGGAAATTTTGTTGAAGTTCTGTCCTCGTATAATTATTAACCACCGTTTCTACAAAATTTTTGTTCTGAATCGGTATATTTGTCCATCTCAATAAATTATTTAGTATGATCTCATCTTCTAAATCTCCATCACTTTCATACTCACTAGTATTTGCACATAAATTTACCTAAATAATCGAAATAACTATAACAATCTCCCGCTGGGATTTTTCACTATTCCAAATGCTTACCATTTTAACTACATTTAAAGAATTATCAAATTTGTTATTTTGTTCCAAAGCCAAAAAAGCAGCAGACCTTTCCATTTTAAATAAAATGACAGCTCCACACATTATAAGTCTGTCCGTTTACTCGAAAGTTTATTACTCCGGTGTAAAAACTTTTACGCATTTTTACTCACAAACCGTCTGTTTACTTTTAACTAGTAAAAATCGAGTAAATTTATAAGTTTCCCTTCTTCCACAAAGTTGCACATTTTTACTCATGATTAAGAAGATGTGTAACTTCGATATGCAATCAGCTGATTGTCAAAAGTATTAAATTTGACGTTATTCCAACTTAATTTTTGATATAATAAATAAGCAAACTTGTAGTCATGGAAGTACATGTAGGATCACTAGGAACATCGTTCAAATTGAATGTTCGCCGGGAACGCAAAAGATGTGGTACTCGAATCTGCCAGAATGGCTATAAGCGACCTTTTAAGCACATTTTTTTCCATTTTTTAATTAAATTAGAGAAAGATGTTTTACTTAATCACAAATTATTATTTTCAAACCTTGTTTTGCATAGAAAACTTAGCTGCCAAATTTTTTCACCTGACAAGCTGCACAAATTTACTCGAAAAGTGTCTGGTAACTTTTCTTGAGTTATCCGCTCTACCACATAAAAGTTTTTACTTGATTTTACGCAAAGATTTTACTCAAAAGTAAACAGACAGACCTAATAAGTATTCCCATAGCTGCTTTGTTGCTTAGAGTCAGGAGTGCAAGCAGCAAAAAGCTGCTATGATAGCAGCTATATTAAAATCTTGGACAGAACAAATGTCAAAAAGCAAGTATGAAAAAATCAGCTTTCGAGTTACTTTGGACAGGCAAAAGCATACGAAAGCAGCTAAAAGCAGCTAAGCAGTAATATTGAACACACCCCAGGTAGCCAATTTTATAGTAGTGATAAACGTGGTAATGTTGACCAAAAATATAAAACGATTCCTGTTGAAAAATTCCCAAAGAAGTTTATGATTTTGCAAGCAATATGTCAGTGCGGTAAAAGGTCAAAACCGTACATCACATCGTCCACTATGAAAGGAGATAATTATAAGACAGAATGTTTGGGGAAAATCCTTTTACCGTTTATCCGACAACACAAGGGTCCAACAATATTCTGGCCAGATTTGGCTTCTTGTCATTATTCTCGAAGCACTATAGAATGGTACAGGTCCAATTCGATCAATTTTGTCCTTAAAGGACATTAATCCGCCCCAAACTGCCCTGAACTACAGCCGATTGAGAGGTATTGGGCAATTATAAAGAATAAGCTAAGAATGACTACCAAGGAAGCCAAAGGGATAAAAAATTTCAGAAAAAAGTGGGATATGGTTACAAATTTAACACCAGACTCTCCTGTGCAAAGCATTACGTCCCGCATTAAAAGTGATGTTAGAGAATTTCCCGAAAAACGAAAATTTATAATTTTTTTAATTTTCTACTTTTCACTAAATTGTTATTGTTATTTTAAAAATGAAATTTAAGAAAAAAATCGTTTTATTTTGAAAATATTTGCATTTTATACTGGACAATTTTAGCATGAAATTAGAAAATATAACGATAACCGCAAGAAAAATAAGAATAAAAGGAATTCATATACAGGATATCCCGTATGTGGTCTGGCACCGAAGGCTTACGGATAGGTCATGCTTGGGCAAACAAAAAAATGTGTGGGAAGTCGGGGGGGGGGGGGGATTGTGACGGTTGCCTATATAACGGGACTTTTAAAACATTTGGGTATATTTTTATAGATCACCCTGCAACTTCTGGAATGTTACACCCTATGATGACGATTTAAAATTTGGTAGTTAGATAATCGTTGAACGATTCTAATAGTCTAAAAATTTCTTCCCTCAACCTTTCCGTTTTTTAAGTTATGGCTGAACCAAGTTAAAATCTTGGAATTTTTACTCGTTTTGTTTTATTTAACTACTATTTTATCAAAAAACACGTCATCAATATCAATTTTTTAGTTTTAAAATGACCTATCACACTCTGTGCCCAAAATGTTACCCCTTTCTTCGGTTTTTGCAAAAATGGCTGAAAAGGGTCATTTCCAAAAGATAATTAATTACCTACATTCTGGTACTTTAAATCATCATCATAGGGTGTAACGTTCAGAGGTTTACAGGGGTGATCTATAAAAACATACCCAAATATGTTAAAGTCCCGTTATCTTAGAAACCGTTACGACCCCCCCCCCCCCCCCCTACAATTTTTTGTTTGTTTAAGCATGACCTATCCGTAGCCTTCGTATAAAGAATATAATGAACTTATGTAAAAAAAAAAGATTAAGTCATAAGGACAATGAAAAAAGAAATACAGAATTAACAATAGTAAAGAAAGTAAAATAAAAAACCTTGCATGCACAAACCAAAAGCATGCCTAAAAGAATCTATTTTTTAAATTTATTCAAGCTTGTCCGCAAGCCTGTACCGGAGACCGCCCACAATTCCGGAACCGCGAATACTGATAGGCAGTGAATTCCAAATTGCATAGACGAAGAGCATAGCGCCGCTCTGCAAATACCTGTGCCGGGGTATATATAGGTCATCAAATTAATTTTAAGAAAAACCGACACAGAACAACGCAAAATCTATCTAGAATGCTCAGAGACATGATCATATTTACGCAGATTAAATACAAATGATACTGTTAATCTCCTCTCAGAGACAGAATCAAGCTTGCATACGTTTCTTTTTGCGATATTAAATTCTTCAAGCTGCGCCTCTTCATTATTGGAATATTTGATTTTTATAATAAAATTATTTTTACCGTCGTACCGTAACTAATGAATTAGCAGTCATTGTACTTTTGATTTGCTTGTTGACATTTTTCTATTAGTAATTACTTTTTCTAGAGGTGTAATACTTTTAATGTCTTCTGCTAACAGTTCTTCCAAATTATATAGTTTTTTTTCCTTCCGATAATATTACAGGTTTTCACTCTGAAGGTGTAAAAATATCTTTGTAAAAATGATTTTCTTTTTCAATTATCCCAAAATCGCGGTCTCAGGGTAGAATAGAATGATCAGACACCAAAAAATTGTGGTCTATGAGAGTGATTGGAAAAGAGGGGTGATTGACCATATAAATGCATATGGCACTCATTCGTATATTTATATTTTGACCACCACACTGATCACTATACATAATGAGGTTTTTGTATTTAATAAAATTTTTAACGTAATGCATAATGCCAGATTCTGTTTCATGAGGACCACGGGAAGCAATACCTTCATGACATGTGCACATAAACGCTTCACCGGTAATAAGATCATGTATTCGTAAACAATAAGTCCACATCTATGTCTTATAGTAATGTAACACCAGCAGAAATAACCGGTGTTGGTAAAATCTTCATAAGATCGAAAGCTACCACAGCAACTTTGTGCTTATTGGACTTAGAATCTTGTTCCAGTCCTTTTCTGTCAAACTCAGTCTTTCGAAGATGGATATCTCTTTCAATTTCCAATTTATTTTTCTTATCTGAATCTTGTTCAGCTTCAATTTTAATTTTTAATGAATTCCAAGTTTTTCAACTATGTATCAGAAAAAGGTGCACGAAAATTGTATGTTAAAGTTCTCTAAAAATACATTGGTAAAACATATTTGGATACTGGATTTGCAGATGATTGAGCATATAAAACGTACAACATCGAAATATTTCTCGAATAATTAGAACTATATTTAGGAAACTTTTAAATGAAAGATTTTATCAGTACAATTCTCTCGGGACTGGTTTTAGAGTGTGCCTCATGTTTACTTCGTTTGTCGAATTTTGGCGTTGTAATGAAGCTTTCATGGCGGACATCGGAAACTTGCAGCATTTGCTTGAAAAAATGTTTGCATTATTTTCTTGGTTTGTATTATTTTCTTTAGGTAAATGGTATATTCTAGTTTAGTTTCTTCTGCTATCACCATCTGTTTTTTTATATGTTCTTTTCTTCTCAGTTACAGATATTATTGCAGCCAAATACACTGTTCGCAAATTATGGTCACCAAGCTCATAAAAGTGTTGAAAAATACTCTTAAGGCTATTTTCGCCAAAATAAGTGTTACACCTTTTAGGATATGCACATTCAAATGATTTTTACATTTTTCGGGGCAGGAATACCTTTAGTATTTATATAGGATTCTCCAAACGCTCTTCTCCTCTTTTTAATATTTCTTGCCCAATTTGCTTCATTACGAATTCGTTTCCTACACCTTTTTCTTATTTTCTTCATTTTCATTAGATTCTACTTGCTTCTTGAGCAACACTGTGTGGTGAAATTGCGATTCTGTAGAATTCTCTGGCGAAAACAACTATGGTTGATATTCTGATACTTGGAGTGGCTTTTCTTGTTCACTATTCGACATTCTAAGTTCTATTAATTGAACAACTAAACATCACTTTTTTATAATAATTTACTTCTACTGAAAATTTTTAATTTATTTTTCCCTGACGGTAATTGAAACCATACTTCTTAGAATCAGTCAAAGATGGAGAATAGAAGATTTTAAGAATTTTTATTTTTACCGATTCTAAATTAAATCATAATTACAAGAGGAAAAAACATCTGCCTCGCCCGGGGTTTGAAACCCCGCTTGCCGGGCGACAGATCTTACCACTGAACTAACGAGACAGATGATTTTCCTTGTTGCATTTCTTAATTTGTAGCTAGCGTACCAAGTTTTGTTTTGCTTTCAGCTGACATTAACCAGAAAATTTTTAAACTAATTACATACCTTTTAAAAAATAAAAAGATGTATATTTTGAAATTCACTCATTTTTTCACTATTAAAAATTACAAAGTAATCTAGATGTAATTTATTCCTAGAATGCTAAATATGTGTCAAATTGACTCCTCGCCAAATAATATTGCCGTTATTTCAATGTCTAGATTATCAAAGTAACCACAACTTCTCAGTACCTTCATTAATGAGTCTGCTGCGACTGTAGATGGAATATTAAAGCTCTTAGTTGCTTTTACGTTACATAACGGGTAGCTATACGGGTCCAAATGACATATGTTTAGCAATAGTGCTTCTTTTGTGCGGGTATTAAATTTTGTCAAATAGTTTATTAATTGTGATAAATGATAAAACTATTGGATTACTCAACAGGATACGGAACCATCCCAAAACCGCACCAGGCAGAGCTGAGCAAGTACCAAAGAAAAATTACTTAAGTACAAGTACCAAAGGCCTGAGTACTTCAGCGTAAGTACAAGTACCCCATGTACGAAAGTACTTGTAACTAAGTACTAAGTCTATAAAAAGTATTGAGTAATTTTTGAAGTACTTTTTAAAGTACTTTTTTAGAATCTTTGTACGTTGGCAGTAATATAATGAAGTTTATGGAGTTCAGTTAATAGATATTAAGAGGAGTCAGCACCAAGTTTTGCAAGTTTCATACATTTTTCAATGCAAATTTCTGGCAAACTATTTGTAGCAGAATAATGATTTATATCTTAAATTAAAGATAACGAAAAGGGCTAGTAAATAACGTCGGAAAAAAATGGCATTAAAATGGAGATATTACCTCGGAAACTTGTAAAAAATGGTAAAAATTGAAGTTTTTCAAATCAAATTCCTTTAGTAGGTATTCTCATTTCTTTAGATTTTGACTATTTTATGAAGATACATAAAGCCTAGATCTAGCAAATAACGTCGAGTTTTTCATTTTTAATTTCGCTTTTTTTAATTACTTGCCTCTAATAGTACTTCTTTTTTCTCCCGATATTTCCCCGACGAGAAATTGCAATATTTATTTGAAAGTTATTTAAATACAAAGCAAAATAGGATATTTAATAATTATGTGCAATAAAAATTTATAAGAGTTAATTCTCGTTAAAAATTTTCAATTTATTTAAACTGCAAATATTCATTTTTCGTCTTAAATTGTAGGTATAATTTTGTCGCATGTTGGGTTTCTGTTTTTTACGCTAGATGACTCTAATGTGGTCTGTGGTGTAGGTCTAGACTAATTTTATATGAATTTTCTCACTTTCAAGACACAAACCTACGTATAATAAATTTTATTGCCTACACTCTACAGGTTCGCTGATATCTAAACTGAAATTTTTGCTGAGTACTGACTCCTCTTAATGAATAAATACCTTTTGAAAACTATCATATGCATAGTAACTAGTAGCTACTATTTATAGTCTTTTATAGTTTTTGGCGCTGCAGGTAGAGTAAAACTTTCACTTCTCACTGTTGCAATCATAAAAACTATTAGAGGTCTGCCCAAGGACCCATTATTGCCCCCAATAATGCATAACAATTCTATGGAGAAAATGCCTAGTAAATTTCTAAGAAAAAACTGAGGCCTTTCCTACATCAGGTCGAGGCATGGTTGATTTTATATTGAAGCGAGACATTGCTTGCTTACCCTTGGTTATGTCCACTGACGTATATAATATGGACTGCATACTTTTCAATTTCACGAGGGAACAATTGCTTGTGCCAAAAAGAGTTCTTACGTCGGTGCCAACATTGAAAAAATCATTGCCGGGAAGATGAAAAAGTGAGCACACAGCTCGAAAAGTTATTTTAATAAAACATTTAGAATTTCTTGTGTATTCCTAATGAATATATTGTCTTTCGTAAAACAGTTTCTATCAGTAATATCCCGAATGATTTGTTGTTTTCAATTCTCTCTCAGTTGGTACTTGGTGCTTATACCGAAAGTGTCAGCAATATAGAAGTGAATCCATTTTCTGCTGTGTATTTCTATGAACGTAGTCAGTCCATATTATACATGTCAGTGGTTATGACATCAAGTCGTGGCATCGTCGATTTTATATTCGAATGAGACGTTACTGGGTTATGTTCTACTTGCCCAGTCTTGTTTGTATGTTATTAGTCTGCCTTGACGCGTGAGTGCGGCACATGCTTTGACAGTTCTTTGCGTGCTTTAAAACTCAAGAAAAAGGAGTTGCGCTAGAGATTGTGTACGAAGAGTTAAATATTTGTTGGTACTTAATAGACTCAGAAATACTTAAGTAAAAATCTTGGTACTTAAGTACAAAACTAAGTCTTAAGTACAAGTAAATAGAAGCAAGTATGTACTTATGTTTAAGTACTAAGTAGAGCATTTCAAAAGTATTGAGTAACAAGTCTTAAGTAACGAAAATGTACTTTAAGTAGTACTTAAGACTTTTTTTAATTAAGTATTGCCGAGCTCTGATTCAGAGGACATATTGTTCATTCTGTCCTACGAAAATCCAGCGAAATACAGGAACAGTCTGCTCAAAGTGCTCTAAGATAATATGTGGGGAACGTACTATTTATTAAAACTTGTTTCCAGAAATACAAAATTTTAGTATAATTTAGTGTTTTCTAACATGTTTCGAATTAAAGGGAGTTAAATTTACGTATGTTTAGTATTACTTTTTTTTTGCACATGCTTAGTATTCTAGGGTTATACGTCACGGAAAATGATATGTTCATTTCGTCGTAGTCTCATATAAAAAGCATTTCTTTGTTTGAATGTATAAATTATATTTATATATATAAATTTTGTTCAGTTTTGTTCGGTTGTGTTCTTTTATGTTGCTTCTCCTTGTTGATTGGTAATGTGTCGAGATGCATTGTGGATTAAGTTACTTGGACCTTTCTAGCATATACTTTTTTTTTTAAGGACGGCTAAGGCAATTTTTGTCATTTATAAATTTTGAAAAGGCGGTTGTTTATATGTTTTCAGCTTATTTTATGAAATTTTGTGGCTTAGGTCGTTTTAGCACTGAAACTATCATCCAAGCCAAAGTTACGCATTTTGCTTATTCCCATAGCTTTGAACTAGTGAAAGATACATGGGGATGAAACGACATTTGTAATATAATATAGCAAAGTGTGACCCGTGAAAAAATTACAAGGAGGCGCCCGCAACATTTCGAGAAATAGGAAGACGTTGATTTTGATTCTCGGTTCCGAATGCAGAAACATGTAAAAATAAAATACTTTACTTGGAAATTCTAAAAATCCATTCCATTACTTTGTGGACCAATTAATTCATGAATGGTTTCTGCATGCTTTGATACTGGCGGACTCTGGTCTACCTCCAGTCGCATTATATATTCTGCGGTTTTTTGCAGGTACGTTCTTTTTTGTTTTTTTTTGTTTTTTTGCTTTAATTTGCATCTGTTTTTGAAACACAATCTCTGTACGAGCACTTCTGCCTATTCTTCCTTCAAATTCAGCTGCGAGATCCATGTTTTTCCTTTTCCCCTAATCTCACCTGGTCTGTTCGCTTACTTTCTATAAAGTTTTTATATTTTTTCACTAGTTCTAATAGAACGTCAATTTCTTCTGAACTAAAATTAACACTTTCTTTAATTTTTTCCGTGTTGCGCACAGTTTAAACAAATGAGTGATATCAATATTTTGTTTTGATGCCTTCTTCTTCACAGGGATTAACAATGGTAATTTTCCTTTAAAAATTTACAATTATCGCAGATCTGACAACTTAAAATTTTTCATCTGCGGTTTAACTAAGCCTCTGCTTACTGAATACTGTGAAACCGAGTAAGCTTAATTTCTGGGCTTAAGCCACACCCGTAGTTTAGCTAAGCTCTGGCTTAAGCCTGAAGTGTGAAACCGGCCATTCGTGATTATCCTAGATGTTCACAATAACCAATTCGTTTAAATTTTTTACCGGACTACATTTAACATTCTTCAATTATATGGCGGAGGTGGAGCCAAAAAGGTCATAACACTCCGGATATTGTATTTTCAATCGAAACTTAAAGCTGCCGATATTAGCGAGCATCGATAATGATTCTAATGAAGCATTAACTAAAGTAAAAAAATACTGCTATACGTAAAATACGTATTACAAAAAAAAAAAACATTGAATTTCACATGCAAAGAAATTTAAATTTAGGGAGACCCTTTTATATTACCTAAATTTCAACCTAAAGTGATGGGCATAAAAGACTTTATTGATTTTTAATATGTTGATAAATACTGAAAGGAAAACGTTAGTATAAAAGCATGTTCTTCTCCACAGATAACAGTAATTTGCACTTATTCTTGGAAGGGAATTTCAAATCCATTAAAAATTAAGAATAAGATAATTCATGCTAACTCTGTTCCCTTCTTGATGAGCACGTTTCTGTAATCCCCCACTAAACAATAACCTTTATTTCAGTTAGATCGTTTCCAGCACTTTAGATTCATTTATCCTGTTGTTTCTGTAAGGGTCTGGCAAAGTTGCGTACCTTAAACGAAAATTTCTATGATCCCAGTGCTTTGATTATTTTAATGCCGTCTTTTTTCAAGCTTCCATTTAAATTCCATTCTTAATAAGCCTAATTTGTATACACCTCAGCATAAAATTGAGAGTGAAATAATCATCTCTGGAAGTCCGACACCTGGTGTTTTCCTTGCTTTTGCTTTCCCCTCACTCTGTTTAGTAAGTAAGTTTTTTTTGAAGAGCACAAGTTGAACGTCAGGATATCTTAGTATTTCATATTCCTCCCTTTTTTATCACCCTGAATTTGAAATTGTCCTGTTATTGTGTCCCCTCTTTGTTTTCTAGGCAGTTCGACTGTTGTGATAGTACTTGAAAATCCCCCTGCCTTTTTCCCTGACTCGTTAATATGTATTGAATAAACTTTTTTACTGGTAGGTGTTCACTGTTTAAGAAAACAACTTGATGGCTGTAATAGATAGATGTACATACATCGTCGTAAGTTATTCGTGAAAACTATTTTGAGCATAGCATTTTCATATGAAAAACATAAATCAGATCATCCATTAAACATTTTTATCTATTGAATCGTATATTCTCACCTTATTGGTGTGCGATTTTAAGAACATTCTTGGACAGCATTCAACAATCACCGTAATTTTCGAAAATATTCATATTTTCATATTAAATGATTTATTTTATTAATTAAGGCGATGGTATTTGTGTTGATTATGAAATTATGGTAATTGCCATTTTATAAATGTAACTATAAATACAAGTTAGAAAGTTTAATCCTTTGTAAAATTTAGTGGATAAATATTCAAACGTCTTGTGAATGAGATTTGTAAGTATTTAATATTTATCAAGTGCGGTGATACCTAACTTTAACCCAGAGATGGGCATTTTTTAATCGATAAAAAATAAAAAATAAAACACCGAATAAAATGAAAAATCGAATAAAAGTTTATTTATTATTCGTTATTTGGTGAATTATTCGCAAATAATTATTTGTTATTTGGTGCAAATTATTTGAGTTTTAAATAATTATTTGTTATTTTTTTGTGCGTTATTTGATAATCGAATAATTTCATTATTTGATGAATTATTTGTGATTTCATATTATTGTGATGGTAACTAATTGAATTTCAAACAATTATTTTTCATTCCGTTATTTACGTTTATATCCTTATGAACCTTGAGTACACATAGATTTCATATTTAGGAATTTTGAAAAAGAAACCTCTTTAGACAATGATGTTTTTTTTATTTTTGATTGTAATAAATTTTAACTAAATTTTGATATGCACTAATAATATGCGTTTGCTTTAAATAAAATCCGGTCTTCAAAATGCTCATTAGTAGGCATACTTTCTTACTTTGGCTTGAAGTAAAGTTTTCACTTCAATCGTATTGTTTTAAGCACAAACTCACTTGTTTTTTTACTTAATTGACTCTAAGTATATTCTGAGTAATTAAACGCAATTAATTTACTTCTAAAGCTTCACATATACTTAATTGAACAAAATAATTAAAATCCTCTTAAACTTTACATTAAATTAAGCAACGAGACATCTTGCGGAAAGAAATGCTTGTGCCAAGAATTAATTATTTGACATTGGAACTAATGGACACCAGATAAAAAAACATATATCCATAATTGAATGACAAATAATTCTTTTGAAATCAAATAATCACCATCACAATAATAAGAAATGACAAATAATTCATCAAATAATGAAATTATTTGATTTTCAAATAACAAATAACAAATAATTATTTGCGAATAATTCACCAAATAATTAATAATTATTTGATAATCAAATAACGCACGATCGAATAAAAAATAATTATTTGAAACTCAAATAATTTGAACCAACTAACAAATAATCATTTGCAAATACTTAAAATAAATTCTACGGATGTATCAAGCAACGGAAATTGGTAGACGATCTCCTGATAAAGAAAACAAATGAGGAATTGCTTGGCCTAATGAGATCCCTTAAGGATGACAGTGGACATGTTACCAAAGAAGCAGCCTTTTGCGATTGCCTGAGAGGTCACTTGGAAGAAGCAAAATTACCTTCTCAACGCTTCGTGGATTTTCAGCTTAAAGTTTCAAAGTTGTTGAGTGACGAGATGGCATATCTCGGACGTAATACTCCATCCAAACGCAATAATTAATAAACGTAAGCAGTTACTTCAATTTAGTAATAGCATTGAAACCTAAGCCAGTCAATTCGAATAAAACAACTTTTGTTCAGTTCATACAGAGAGTTTTATTTGGTTGTTTATTGTTTTCTATCATTTACGAAATAGTCTTCCAAAAATTTCCGGATAGCAAACGCACTCCTGGTGGCATTGAACCGTCTAAAAAGTCTGAATTAGTCTAAGACTCTGATCTCCTTTCGCCATAAACCTTCAACTCTGGTGTTTCCATCAAAACTGTCTGTTTTGAAGGACAATATCCGCCATCGTTCATTTTAACGAAGTTGTGCAGCACAACAACAGCTTTTACTATATCTTCAGCGTTCTCGGGTAAGCAATTTATAATATCAAGAATCACCCTCCATCGTGTAGTCATTATACCAAATGTATTTTCTCTTTTTACGCGGGCTTTTGAAAAAGTGTTGTTGAAAATTTCTTCACTTAGGTGTAAGGGTATTCCAGTGTAAGGCCTCATTATGTTAGTTTTTAAAGGGAAAGCCGCATCAGCTACAACAAACTATGGCAA
This sequence comes from Dioctria linearis, assembly GCA_963930735.1. Lineage (NCBI taxonomy): Eukaryota > Metazoa > Arthropoda > Insecta > Diptera > Asilidae > Dioctria > Dioctria linearis. The sequence continues at coordinate 156,383,319 of OZ005744.1, read as the reverse complement.
CTTTACGTTAGAATTCGGGAGATTTTCGTTATCTGGCAAATTAATGCTTTTCTCCAAAATTTGATCTCCCAAATGAACACTCTTTAAAAGCACCACCATGACTTTGTCCTCCGTAGGCTCCGATATCAACAGCCGTGAAACAGTAATTGCTGTCGCAAGCTGCAAGCAACAGAATGCTGCTATATTTTTTATAATTGTAATAAAGTGATTCTGCATTAGGGTGCATTTTAATTTAATATGCTTTCCATCTATTGCGCCTATGCAATTGGGCATTCCAGTCATGGAAAACAAATCTCTTGCTATTCTTCTCCACTCGTCTGTATTAGGCGGCGCAAGATAAATGCATTGTAATTCGTCCCAAATCGCTTCACACGTTTCTAAAATAACTTTACGGGTTGTTGCTGCTCCAACTCGAAACATCCACGCTATTATTTGAAAATTTGCTCCTTGGGAAAGGAACCTTGAAATTAAAAAAAAAGTTACATTATCATCAAAGCTATCCAAAATATATTTATAAGCACTTACATCAAAGTCATTATCAAACGACATTCCGCTGGTATTGACTTACGAATCGACCATTTCGTCAACCTATTTTGCATTAAGTTTACCAAAAGATTTAATTGTGGAATGCCGATTCTAGTAAGTTTTCTCACTTCGTCGTCGTTATCCTCTTTTATTACCTTGAAAATTCCAGTATAAAACCCGTGAAGTTCGAGTTGTTCTTCGGAATTAAAGGTCCTTGACCAAAATCTTCTATTTCTTCTGCTATTTCTTCTATTTAATGACATTAAGTTATTCAGGACAATACTAGCCGCTAAAGAAAGAGTATCGTTTTTTTTACATTCCTCAACATCTTCAACAGAAAAATTTCCAGAAATCAAAATTAACAAACAACACTAAAACTGTCTTCTGTCAACCGCAATTCTACAAACACTACACTGCACTGCGTTCAATGTGGGTTTACTGTTTGGACACTGCACTGCACTGCACTGCATCTAATTGTAGTTTAGGGTTAAATTTGCTAAAGAAGGAAGTTTTTTCGGATTCTCCGGTATATAGCGAAAGCTAAAAAATGTTTTTAATTTGTTATTTCCCCCAAATAAATATTTGTGCTGTTGTGTGTCGCTCTTTCTGCTGCTTTTTTTTGTTTTGCTTTGGAATATGCAGAATTTTATTTTAGAATTTTGCAACATTCGCGGATTGGGGGCAAATCGTTTTTCGGTGTACTGCAACCTTCAATCAAAAAATCCGGCAATTCTTGCGCTAAGTGAAACCAAGGTCGTTTCTGATGCTGATTCTAATCAATATCACGTCCCTGGTTATAGCTTAGTGCCTCTTTTTTCTCCACATAGGGGGATCGCAATATATATTCGGAATGATGTGGCCTTTACCATTCTAAAAGACTTTCCACCTTCTGCCAATCCTGAGTTTAATTACATCTGGATTAGATTCAAACTTCACAGGCACATCATCTACTTTTGCTTCCTTTATCGCAGCCCAAATATGTCTGATGACGACACGGTATCCGTATTTGACAATATCTCCAACAATATTGATCATTTGCTTTCTGTCTCCCCCTCTTCCGAAATCGTCCTGGCAGGCGATTTTAATGTTCATAATATACCGTGGCTCAGACATTCTTCTACCACAAGTCCTGCGGGCCGATTCGTTGAACTATTTTGTGAATCTTTCAATTTGCATCAGCTAGTGGATGCACCGACGAGAATCCCTGATGCAGCTGGTGATAGGGCCAATTTACTAGATTTGTTTCTGTCATCTCACCCTGACAAATATCTATCTCAGTCGGCTCCCCTCTTGGTAATTCAGACCACTGTCTAATCACGGCTCAATTTATCACCTCATCTCTGCGCCGCCCCACTTCTCCACCTACAAGTAGGCTTCTCTGGCACTATAAGAACGCTGATTGGGAAAGTCTGAATCAGTATCTTAGATTGGTCGGTCTGTTTTGCTTCGAGGGATGCTGATGAATGCACATTAGAACTTAGTAACTTACTAAGTCTAAGCATGCGTGAATATATTCCGTATTCTTACAGCAGATCTCAACAACAGCAAAATCGCTCTTGGTTTAACGATAAGTGCAACCAAGCTATAAAAGCGAAAGAGTCTGCCTTTCGCGCCTATCAAGTGCATCCTTGTCCAGAACTGAAAGAAATCTACAAGACTGCACGGAACACCTGCAAGTCCATTATCCAGAGAGAAAAATTTCTTTTTGACCAGAATGTTAGACAAAGAATCTTGGCAAGCTGCAAAGGTAGTAAAGGTTTCTGGTCACTGGTCAAAACCATCAGGAACAACTTCAGCAGTTCCTCTATACCTTCACTACTTAATAATGGTGAAGTGGTTGTTGACTCCCAGGATAAAGCTAATATTTTGGCTGCTAGATTCGCATCAAATTCTTTTCTTCCACCCACTTCACAGGCACCTGTCGTGCATCCCCCGTGCGGATGTGTACAAGAGCCAATACACATCCGTACGAGAGATGTGTTCAAGGTCCTTAATGGTATCAACGTCTCTAAAGCCGCAGGTCCTGATGGTTTCTCGCCCCTATTAATTAAAAGCTGTGCCTCATCCTTGGCTAAACCTCTGCGCAAACTATTCTACCTGTCCTATTCGACAGGAAAATTTCCAACTGCTTGGAAACTAGCTCACGTTCAGCCTATTCCCAAGAAAGGAGAGGGTAGCGATCCCTCAAATTATCGACCAAATGCAATCACTTCGATTCTTTCAAAGGTTTTTGAATCTATCATTAACTCCAAATTAAGTATCTGGAAACCAATCAGCTCATTAACGATCGCCAATACGGCTTCCGGCACGGTCGCTCATCTGGACACTTGCTGACTTTTCTTACGGAACGTTGGAATCGTAGCCTTCACAATTTTGGTGAGTCCAAAATCGTTGCTCTAGATATTTCAAAGGCCTTTGATAGAGTCTGGCATCCAGCCCTTTTATCCAAACTCAAAGCACTTGGTCTTTCCCCTCCTCTTCTATTATGGATTGAAAGTTTTTTATATAGTCGCCAAATACGTGTTGTATTAGATGGCGTTATATCTGAACCTCATCCTATTAATGCCGGTGTCCCCCAGGGCTCTGTTATTTCTCCGGCTCTATTTCTAATCTTCATTAATGATCTGCTTTCCCTTACTTTTAATCCTATCCATAGCTTTGCTGATGACGGTACCCTTGATTTCGCATACTCCTTTGACACCCTTGCGGATTCCAGAGGGAACGCCACATGTGTTAAAAGAGACTGCATGATTAGATCATTGAATAACGATCTTGACAATATTCTCGCTTGGGGCAAAGTGCATCGCGTCGAATTCAATGCATCTAAGACCCAAAGCTGTCTCATCTCATTAAAACAAGACCATCACTTAACCACTCCCGTTTCGTTTGATGGAGCATTAAATTCTGATTCACCGTCACTAAGAATTCTTGGCATTAATATTTCCAGTAAGTTAAGCTGGACAGATTACATCTTCTCGGTTGCCAAAGAAGCATCAAAATGTCTTGGTTTTATGAAAAGGTGTAAGAAATATTTCAGCCCATCAAATATAGCGCTCCTCTACAAGTCCTACATCAGACCTAGAATGGAATACAATTCCCATATCTGGGCCGGGGCTGGTCGCACAGCCTTAGCTTCATTGGATATTGTCCAAAAGAGAGCCCGCAAGCTCATTGGCGATGTTGCAATTACTCGTCATATCGACTCGCTCGAGCACCGTCGCAATGTTGGATGCCTTTCGCTCCTTTATCGCTATATGTATGGTCAATGTTCTGATGAAATATCTAGTCTGATCCCTTGTAGAATAGTTCCTGTACGCAATACTCGCGCTGCATCCCGCGCTCATCCTTTTACCCTTCAAATTACCTTCGGCCGTACACTAAACTTCCGTGATGCTTTCTTATCCCGAACTGTGCGAATGTGGAACAGTCTACCATCTTCTGTCTTTCCTCCGGCATACAACCTGCGAAAGTTTAAGGGCGACATACATCGGCACCTCCGCCGCTCTCCTCATATCCCTTAATCCTTTCCTATCTCCTTCCTGTCACGCTATGCTTTGCATCATAGGGTATCCCCTGAGCTTGGCTTAATAATATAAAAAAAAAAAAAAAAAAAACACAACTCGTTATACTTTGGGTGACAAGTTTTAAGTCTTGGTTTGACTCATCAACAGGTTCCAAATAGCGAAATTGAAGGACTTGAAAAACAAATGAAAAATTAGAACAAAGAAAAGAAATAAAAAATGAAAAAATTTAGAACAACAGAAGAAAACAAAATTTTTTTTTTTAATTTTTTTAAAAAATCAAAAAAAAAACAAAAAAAACACGAAACGCTTCTTCTTCTTCTTCCTATTAAATTTTATTCTTTTTCAGCCCACTGCGGGCGAATACAGGTTCGATTCGTTTCGAATGAATCTGCTTTTTTTTTTTTTAAATTTTTATTAAAAAAAATTTTTGTTTTCTTCTATTGTTCTCAATTTTTTTCATTTTTTATTTCTTTTCTTTGTTCTAATTTTTCATTTGTTTTTCAAGTCACTCAATTTCGCTATTTGGGACCTGTTGATGAGTCAAACCGAGACTTGAAACTTGTCACCCAAAGTATAACGAGTTGTGTAATGAAATAACAAATTAAAAACATTTTTTAGCTTTCGCTATATACCGGAGAATCCAAAAAAAGTTCATTCTTCAGCAAATATAAGTTTAACCCGGTAAAAAATCCTATAGAGTAATCTCTATCTTTATTTATGGTTAAAGGTTTTTAGTTTCTAAGTCGGTCTAGGCCAGATTGCCAAGTCGAAAAAACGAATCATCAGAAGTCGAATTATCCCGATTGTAAATTTCCACAAGCTTCACCAGAAGCTAGAAGCTTTAACCAAAGACAATTATATTGAAGAGATTCATTGTAGGCTTTTTATTTCCGAAGGGCTGCTTTAATATTGCTTCTTTCTTTTACTTTAGGATCCGCTTTAGAAACCGAATCCAATCATCAAGAACTGTCTGTCTAGTTTCCCATCCTTAACCCGGCGGCACTCGGTACTGGGTAAAAAATACCACAGAGTACCTAAATTTGGTTTTCTATTTTTCTGAGCCTTCTCGCAACTCAGGATTTTAAGTCCCTTTGAACCGATAGTTAACACACAACATGAAAGTGAAACTGAGCAGGAAGCAGATTTAGACACCCCCTCATATTCAGACGATAATATTTACCGTCAACGTTCAGATTCTGACCCATAAATTTAAGAAAATGAAAAACTACAGCCAATACATGAAGAGTACTTAGAAGGTGAACGTATGAAGTATCTTAGGCGAGGGATGTTTATTGGGCAAGACGAAACAATGCAGTGGGAAGTTTGTGTGCGATCGCTACGTGTACGTGTAAGATCCCTTAATATTGTTTATGATTTACCGGGACTGATTGGCGAAGGAAGATCTTACAGATCCATGTTTTTACGGAGAAGTTTATATTTTGACAATATTCGTACAAGAGTCGAAAGAAAACAAACAGATAAGTAGGCGCCCGAAGTTTTCCAAGAGATCAATGACAACATAAAAAAAATATTATGCTGTTGGCAACGACGTGACAATTGACGAAAAGTTGGAGAAGACGCGTCGCGTGGTCAATTCAGGCAATATATACCCGCCAAGCTAGGAAAATGTGGTATAAATATTTTTATACTAACAACATAGAAATATATGTTGGAAAAAATTACAGTCCGTACGATCACAGCAATTCACCAAGGGATGTCGTCAAGCGTTTGGTAGAACCTATAAAGAACAGCATTTGGAACAGAATATGTTGGATGTTTTCAATGTTCGTTTATTATAAAGGTATCATTATTTTGTACTATTTTTTTGAAGCCGATCTCAATTTTGTGTAATTTTCTAAGATAAGCTTTCATTTCAAATAAATAAACATTACAACTTTCATTTGCCGCTCTGTTTATGGACAATAATGCCAGTAATACTAATACATTGTCAAACATTTAAATACAATTTTATTTTCTTAAATAACGCCAATTAAACTGTGTGGTATTTATTACCCCATAGCGAGTATTCGTGTTTGTAAGTACCTAGCGAGTGCCGCCGGGTTAAGGATTGACCTCCTTCAAGGTACTACTTAGTAGTATGGGCCATAAGAAATGAAATAGCTATTCAGCTCATTCCTATATATTTTATTTCATTTTAGGGAATATTCCCTACATTATAGAAAAATAAACAAAAAACAACAAATTTAAAATTCCCTCTATTTTAGGGGAAAACCAAAACAAAATTTGAAAATTCCCTAAATTTTTGGGAATGTTACCTAAATTTTAGGGAAAAAATCTACTTGCATTTTAGGGATAAAACCCTAGTCTACGTTTTCAAAAGTGGACCTTTCCCTAATCTTATCGCCAAATATCTAAGCTTTGTGGCACAAATTGTTTCCACTCACTTTACGAAATTATTTTTTACTTTTAGCTTGCAAACTACCTATATCTAGTCCGTGAATTATTGATATATTGCTGACATCAGGTTTTACGCAGGCCCAGCTGTTGGTACATCGAAAGTACCCCATTCATACTTGTAGAATCTAAGAAACTACCCGACAGGGAAGACTATTTCTAAAAGTAATACATATATTTGATAAATAGGTACATAATAAGTTTGTATGCCACTTTATAAGCTTGGAATTAATAAAACACTATTAATACATTCACGATGCTAAGCAACACTTACTAAATGCGTAATACACACTACTATCCTTTATAAAGTTAACAGTGAAACGTGAAGGAAAAAACTATAAAACTTTCAACACGTCTGAAATGGTCACCTGGTAATGGTCAATGTAATTTTCTCAGAATTCTTAAATAACTTTTAAAAAAAAAAGTTGAAGGTATTAAAAGTGACCCACGCCACAGTGCGTCCTTCGCCGCAAGTTTGTAATCGCTAAGAACATATCAATCATAACTTAATTGACACACCTATGATGAAGAACGAATCTTTCGATTGCAGATATGCGATAAATAGCTACAAAGCAGCGAATTTAAGTTCGACAAGTGCGATAAATTCTATAGCCAGATACAAAATTCTACCTCATCACAGTAACACATACATAACTACATATATCTCACTACGGAAGCCCACTGTTTGCCTGCTTGTCTTTATATTTATCCATGCAATAAAACAAGGTCGGTTGGAAATATATTCGCAAATATATAAGTAAATACAAAAGATGATGTGAATGTGACGTCTGTATTTCAATTGTAATTAACCTCCATTGTACGGAAAATGTAAAATCCTTCAGATTTCAGATCTCCTCAGTTATCCCCTCGTTCTTACGAATTTGCATTGAGCCATGGACCACAATGAATAGATGGTTGATGGCCGTCAAAAATCTACCTTGCCAGTTGACACTCTGTTCACATAGTCAGTTCATGAATATAAAACAGCAGGAACTTCCTATATGTATTCATATTTGTATGGTTGTGTATCTAATAAATTTAAATTTCCGTCCATGCCATACAATGCAAGCATAAATTCACTTTTGTTTTTGGAGCCCAGCATGATGTCCACCATCAGCACTATGGCAAGTAACGAGAAACGCTAGTGCCGAGCTAATTCCTGTTCCTACTGCCCAGTAGTAGATTCAGTGAATGAATCAAGTGAAGCGGGTGTTTGTTTTGATGGTATGCATGAGGATGTATCAGGCTTCACTCATGAGGTGTAGCAGTTCAGGGTGGTATGATTGTTAACCACCCCTATGTATAGGGCTCTACAGATAAAGATAGTGTTAATATTAAAGCTAGAATCGAGCGCGATGTCACACATCTGGCTGATTATTATGACTGACATTGGTTAAACCAGTAATATCAGTGCGGTTTTAACGAATACTAGAATTGTGATGCATCCAATTTCAAATTATGTAATTCTCTACAAATGTTTTGATAGATTAATTTTTCAACATAAATCCAAATGTATGCTGAATGATGAACATTGAGGCTTTTTAATTAAAACCATATCTCATGGAAACCTTTAAGAGCTTATCGTAACAAATGAGATTTAATGTTGTTGCAGAAAAAATCGTTCTTTTCGACCCAGCGATCAGAGAGGTCTCATCAGTATGGTTATCTCTGATTACGTACCAGAGAAGTTCGATGATAGGGTCAACCAATTTCTCATACAAATACTTTTTATCAAAAGCAAGTGTGAATCATATGGTTGCATATTTCAGATTGGGTGATTATTCCCCTTTGTCGCCATAGAGATTAGCCCTATGTGGGACTAGCATTTCATAGAAAGTTTTGCTATGAAATAAATTCATAGCGAATTTAAGCAATATGAAATACGGTTCCTGCTATTGCAAAACGCCTGCCTTTGCATAGAAATTTCTTTTTTAAAGAATTTTCGATTGTATAAATTTTTTTCCACATAATTCTCTAGATGCAGATTTGGCAGCAAACTCGGTCAATTTCATATTGACTAAATTCTCTTTAAATTTATTTCATAGCAAAACTCTCAGAACGTCCTGGTTGAGCTGAAAAATCTAGCAACTTTGGATGATCATACATGGAATGAGCCAGTCATGAAATCACCTCTATGTAGAACTAAACTAGAACGATTAATGAACACTCGAAAAAGAATAATCAATTGAAATAAATTAAAAATAAGACCAAGGCGAGATAACCAAAAAAAAAAAAAAATCTTTAGTATCCACTCTCCATATATATTTTTTTTAACTTGAACCTATAACCCATATTTGTTTATTGTTTTTCATCCTTAATCTTAGTCCTCTAATCAAGCAATGCACCTGACGCCCCTAATTTATAATCAAATTAACAATATTCGCTATTGTATAGTTTGGAAAATCTACATAATAAAAATAAAATTCTGTTCGTTGGTAATTGCATCTCTTGAGAACGGCTCAAGCATTTTGGCTAATTCTTTTTTTTTAATAGTCTTAGGGAAAAACAACTGGAATCGGCAGCCCTTTCTTGGTACGTCGATGTGGAGAACTAAAATTTTGCTAACACCGTTTTTAAAAAAAATGTAAATTTAAGTTCAAAAACTATAATTTGGGCACTGCCTGAGGACACATCGACCTAGAAGCTAAAATTTGGTACATGGTGTTTTCATAGCAATGGTAAATAAAGTTTCAAAAATGGCCTAAGTCGGTTTATCCCTTCTTCGTGTTGCCATACAAAACCTTGGATTCTTACTATATATGTATTTGGATGCTGCCCGAGAAGGCGCCTACGTGGAGAGCTAATATTTTGTACACGGCTTTTTCATGAAAATTGCAAATCGGGCAACTCTTTCTTGGTGCTGCCATACACAATTTTAGACTTTCGACACTGTCGAAACGTGTCATGGGCCTATTTTTTACTAAATATATTTGGGACCGCGTCAATTTTGAGAGCTACACTCTCCTACACATTAGAACGTATGGACATACACATACACATGCAGAGTGAAATCTTAGAGTACGGAATCGCATGATCGAGTCAGATGATAGCTTAGCTAATATGTATCTCTAACCACCCCACCCCTACCAATCTAGGCTCATCTAGTTTTAAATTACTAACTTCTAATGAATACGGAGTTTCCATATCGTGCCACAGTTTCAATAATAAATCAGTACCAATACCACCATAGCGTAGTCAGTCCACTTTCTTAATGCTGTCGCAAGATATTATCTCAAATAATAAGTTTCAAGTGCACCTGCTAGCGCGTCGTTTTTAGAAATAATGCCATTTTCCGACCTTCTTCCGAAAAGTTGAGATTTGGAGTATTATCCAGCACCAGATAAAAATTCCGATGGAAGGAATATCCCTTAAAAACAAACAGGCTGATGATATTGCTCCATATTTTCAAGAAAAGCTTCTTTTTGAACCTGGGCTTCGGCATTAAGAAACAGTTGGTCGCACTTCTATAGCTCACGGTAGGTGTACGCCAAAACTTAATATCATGAAATTAAGATAATAATTTGGCCCTTCCACAAGGAGTCAAGAGAAAGTGTATTCATCACAAATTTGGTGTCAGGTGCCTCAGGTCGTATTTTTGTTCAATATTAGTATGTAGATACCCGCATCATTTTCTAGAATGTGTGTGTATATCGCATCCGAGCATCTGTATAAACGAAAGGAAGACGAGTTATTCCGCAACTAAATAATGGAGACAGGTGGAACGCATTACTTTTGTCTTATAAACGCCCGGGCAAGAAAGGTATGGTCGTTGAAGAAACCCTAATGCTTATCTTGTTTGCTAACCTCAACTAAAGCACCTTAAGATTAACAGAAAGCTAACGAGCTTTTGAGTGAATTTTTATTACCACCTGTAAGGGCGGAAGTTAAATAAGTTCCTTGGAGGAAGCCCGTAGAGAGATATAAGTTTTATGGGAATTCTTAGACGAAGCAGTAAAAAGTATTCCCACTTAGTGGTTATGATACAGCTATTTTTTGTTTGAAGTGAACTTGTCTTGTCATTTAAGGACATAATAAGTGTCAAACGGAGGGTTTTCGCTTCGTTGTTAAGCGAGATATAGAAGTTTATTGAACACGAACATGCATTCCAATATAACGATAAGTTTGCGAATAGTGTCATTGGACTTTGACTGATTTCTTATGAGATGTTACAGTCATGGAGTGTAGTAGTCATTTCTACAATGATAGCATAACAAATTTTTTAGTGCAATTTCATTGCAACTTTCTAAAATGGAATAGACAGAATAATTTGTTATAACTCGATCTGTTATATAAAATTACATGTTACTTTGTGTTATGAGATTGTTAAGTTGACCATATATCATCCCCGATAGTAGTCATAATAAAAGCGATATTTGATTCAATATTTTAGTACCATGCTGCCCTTTAAAGCGTAACGTCAAGAGAGCATGTTGCAAGACGTTTTTCCTTTAACTTACTTCAACTAATTCCGTTTGTTGTGTGTCTTTTTTCTGCGAGGGCTTTTTTATACTACTTGATGCTTAGTTATTAATGGTCTTGTTGAGTCTTCCATTATGACGGATAAGCGGGAAATTCTAATCACTTTATCAGAGGGTGGAATATAGAGAAGTTGTTTAGTATGTTAAAAGAGACCAGTGATGAAAGTTTTATATGAATTCTCCTCAGTAGAAAATATAAACGTGAAGAGAATTATTAATACGTATACAATTTAGCAACATTCTGGAATGGACCATAACATGTTTTACAGCGTGCTGAAAGCAAATGTTTTTATAATATCAGTTTTGTATACATTTCATCGACTTTCTCACCACTTCAGATAGGACAAAATATGTCACTCGACGTATACATCATTTCAAATGTTGCGGTCCATTCCGGAATGGACCACCTAGCCATATAAATTTGGTATCCGTTTTTGTTACTGCATGCGACATCTAATTCTTGTGCAATCTATGACATTATTTAGGTGCTGATGTACTTCCGACAATTTATACATAGCTATTTCCATATTTTTTTACCGTTCATTCTACTTCCTTTGTTAGTTTTAGAGCTTTGAATTTGAACTATATCTTTGATAAGACAAAGTTTAGTAATAGGTTTGCAGTTTGTTTTTTTTAACATACTTAGTTTTGAATAGATTAAGCCAAAGGAACTCTTTATTTAACACATGTGGACAATTCATATCTAATACATTTGGTGCAAGTGCCCAAGGACGAGAATGTCCTCGTAAACTATCCTCAAAATTCATGGGACATATAGGTCTCTACCCACACAGCATAAATGTGTCCATGGTATGTTACTATGGGAAATCTTATTTTAAGATATATAAATTGTCGGTGGAAAATCCCGTCTGGTCCCATTTAACAGCTTAGGACATCCTTAGGGACGACGAATGTCCGCGGAAGGGAAGTTCCTGGTAGATCCCACGCCTTTCCCACAGGATTTCCTTTGGTTGTACTTAGGAACAGTTAACACATTCAATAATGTAAAATTCCCGATGCAAGCGTACGTAGGACGTCTCACGGATATCCTAGTTTGTTAGCAGTATGCACGGAGGAATGTTTGAGGATATTGTTAAGATTTTCTGGGATTGTAGAATTTTTTTTTACAAAAAATAAAAATAAATACTGGCTGGAAAGTATATACCGGAGAGGTATGCACTTGCACAAAATCTAATATTTCTAACACAGGCAAATTGAATTCCTATAACAAAATTACTAACAAATCAAGTTCTGAAATGTACAACTAAAAAACTTTTGCTAAAACATGAAGAAATTTGCAGAAGCGAATAGATTTCTAAACTATAGTATAGCTTCACGCATCTAGCTGGCTTAAACAACGCAGTTCCCGTATGGCTTGTTTCAATATATATATATACTATATTTGTGCTATTAACCGTTTTAGTTGCTAAAGGTGAGAGAACTTCGATCAAGTATGGGGCAAGAAAAATTGAATGGTTTGGCAATAATATCCATAGAATCTGAAATTGTTAAATCTATTAACCTTGATGTGGTGCGGAAAGATTTCGCTAAAACCTTCGCTAAGCCTTTAGTAGAAGTAGTAGTGTACATATAAAGGATTAAGTACTAAAGTAATACTTTTTGTTACGTTTTTCTGTCATGTTTTTGTTTTTATTTTGTTATGAATTTGTATTATTTAATATTTGTTTAGTTATTGTAACTGATTAATAAATAAATAATCTTTAATCAAAGCTTTTGTAATTTGTGTAATTTTTTGCCATAAATTAATTTAATTTGCCCTAAAATTATAATCAAAATATTACAGTTAATAGGCTATATACCTAATTTAAAATTAATTGAAGATTATAAACTATCAACCATCGAAATATATTAACAATGGCAAATGGAAAATTTTCAAAGGCGACGAGCATTCCACGCACACACAAAAGAAAAACCACCTGCCGGGACTGCAAACGCGTATTATACACTAACAAAAAAATTGAAATCCAAACCAATTTTTGTAAATTGATTACATTTCCTATCCTTACGTAATTTGAAAATGTATTCGAAAGATTAGTAAGTCATGCGAATTTATAAATTATACCGCGACATAGGTACATATATAGAATATTCTTTTCATTGATAGTTAGAGGTGTTTGTGTTTTTAATATAAAATCGCATTTTGGTCCTTTCCAAAGGTTTTCGCAAAATAAGTAAATCAATAATACATTAGAAAACCACAATAAAATCCTGAAAGGTCAAACAAATTTCGATAACGGAAAGGGATGCCAGACTTTTGACATCAAAGGGATCTTCCCCCACAAAATTGTATTTATAGATTTTTTTTTCGAGATCCTTAAAAAAGATTTCCGAATGGCTGGCTTAGGCTTTTACGGTTTTTCAATTTTCCTGATACATAGAAATCTCTTTCTTCAGCAGAATTCACTTGAAAGCATTTTCCCAGTTTTTTAATTTTTAGGTTTTATCTCTCCCCCAAAGAACTTCGCTTTGTCTATTTAGTCCTCATTATATTTCAAAAGCCTTAAATAAGTTTAAGCTTTAAACTTTAATGGCCTTTTATTGTTGTCGCAAGGTAACTGGGAAATGATGTAATTAGCAACAAACAGATATTCTTGGATTTAAGCCTAGGAAAACTCCATATTTCTTGATGGGAATAGCTTGAATTTGTTTTTTTATGATGTTTCCAAAGCTGAAGCAGTACCCTATGATGCCGTAACACAGCCTTAGCAGGAAAGGAAGAAGGGTACTTAACTTAGTTGATTCCCTTTCCTCTTTAGAAAAGATACCACGCAAATGTAATCGCAGCCACCATCATGCTTAAGGGTAAGAATAAAAGCTAAATGCGGGAAGAAAACCCCAATATCGTAATTAAGATCGGTTTTCAGCAATTAAGTGTCCCAATCCTTCTCAAATTTAGTATACCTTGTGCTGTAATCTTCCACAAATACCACTGTCTCCTTACACAGCTTTTCTGAAAATTCACACAGGATATTTGGGAAATTGAAAGAGTTTGAGGGCATCTTGAGTAACGAATCGTAAGGAATAAACGCCCCACTCAATATGGGTTGAAGAAGCTTATTCCGAAAGGGAGTTATAGTTTTGAATTCAAACAAACTTTCTCTGCTTAATAAGTCTATAAACTTATATAGATGTGTGTATGTATGTATGTATGTACGTCTTCTTTGTTACCATTGATGAAGCTACAGAAGCATTGCCTGCATAGTTCCAATCAAAGGAGGATTGGAGGGTGAGTTGGTTTCACTAATTACTTTTCCTTAATGCTTCTCTTTTTCAAATGCACAACAAGAAACAAAAAAAAGGACACGATAATTATATCAGGTGAAGTTTTATACAGACAAATAAATCGATGAATATTCTTCACCCCATGGCTTTGCAGAAGCTTTCTATGATGATTTTTCAAATATTCGATTTTAGGTACGTATGGAAAACAGTGAAGTATAAAACTTTAAATAAAGCTTGAAGCAGAGGTACGAAGTATTTGTTATCTCTGATGAAAGCTTCAAATACATGCATAAAAATATGAACACCAACATTCAAAGTGAAAGTTTCCAATGGATCAACTAATGACTGAGAATCATCTACTCGAATAGTTTGTTTAGATTAAAGAAGTCTAGTTCTTATCGCTTGTGAATTTATACCACCGTGAGAAATGCAGCCCATAAAAGAGTGATAAGTCCGATGAAGATGAGATGAGCATATTACTTTTCACCACAATATGAAAAATTCCTTTTTTAGCTTTGTAAAGCTTCTTGGAAATACTCGTGTTGCAGAGTTGCCGTGACTATAACGTGGAAGATAAATCAGGATAAAAAGGTTACTGTATCCTTGAAGGTCTTCGCTCAATGGTAGTACCCTTGTATATAGAACTATATATAGGGATTGCGAAAATGCTTCCTTGTTATAATGTCAGATGACTCGCCTTGTACTATTTTGAACAGTTTTGCATACGCGTCGCTAAAAGCAAAGTATCGACAAGGGGTTCAAGGGATAAGCCGTAAGAGTATAGCCAAACTAAACATACAAAGGCTGGGAAGTAGACAACGCCTCGATAGAATATAAAATCCTCGATGGCTGGACCTGATGTAGTGAAGGCCGAAATTTTTTTTTAGATATTTACTGGAAATTTTTTCTTAGAATTTTAATGTATTATTGGGGGCCGACAACTGTTGCTTGGGCCACTATCACTTTTTATGACCAGAGACTCGTAGATGAGCAACTAGTATTTATATCTTCTTAGAAATTTACAGAAAATGTTTCGGAAGAATTTACATTCAGCCTGGTGGTCGAGTGGAGTTCAGTGTTGCCAATAATTTCATTCTAAAATTGGCTAAATGTATCTAGAAAATCGGCTAAAATCGGCTAAATAGATTTTAAAAATCGCCTAAAAATCGGCAAATTCCAAATGCCACTCTATACAAAATAATGCAAACTCCTCGAATGAATGTAATACAAAACCAGCAAAAAGATCTCTCTGAGAGTACTATCTAATGGTGTTTTTTTTCCTGATTCAGAAAACTTTCTCGTCATGTTTTTGTCGCCGGAAAACCCATTTTCATGCACTCGGGTCACGTACAGCCCAACTACTGAATTTCGCATATATTTTTCTGTTCTTTCTTTCAGGGACATTAATGCTCTGTTGTGAATATTTTTCTCATAGAAAGCCATTTTCCACGACGCACTGATTTCCTAAGATCACGAGCGGAAAAATCCACATTTTCATTAAAGAAAGTGGCTCAAAATATATCCGATCGCCAAAGCACCACACCAAACCAAGTGAAGTTTGCGTCAATCCCAAAATCGGCTGAAGAAATATATAAATCGGTTAAAACTCGGCTGTCGGTTAAAGTCAAATTTTTTCGGCTAATGAAGTTGAAGATCGGCGAAATTAGCCGTTTTTCGGCTCTATCGGAAACGCTGAGCTATTTTCAGTACACCCTGCAAACATTGCGGTTAAAAATCGAATCGAATTCCAAGTAAGTCAATTCGATTAGGTGAAGTTAAGCTTCGAAATCGAATTGGCTTGCGACGTGCTTGCGAATTGCTGGAGAAAAAAAAACGGAACAAGATGTCGAATGGTATTGGCAAACCGACAGTGGTTCGCTAGCTCGACTTTCTTTCGAAGTACTTGTATGTGCTCGTAGTTCGCACTGGATTCGATATTATTTATCAGTACAATCTGGTATCTACCTCTCTTGGAAGGCGCTTTGCAAATACTAAGTAAATACGATATCGAATAAATAAATAATAAATACTCACTGTAGTAAAACTTCACTTTGCACTGCACTCAATAAAATCTCAATTTAGAATGCCTGGGAAGAACAATTTCATGAATTCTCAGAAATTTCGGCATGCTTGAAAACGTCGTTTAAGTTAAAAAAAAATCGAAGAGATTTCGAGCTAAGGGCGTTTCCTCTATTTCGAATTCATTTCACTACGGCGGAATTTCGGCTCATTGTTTGAATGGATCATACAATCTGTGCCCCATGTAAGTATAAGAATTCTAAGGAAAAAATTTCAAGTAGATTTCTAAGAAAAAATTGTGGCTATCCCTGAATCAGATCCAGACATCGCTGATTTTAGATTGGAGCGAGGCATTGCTGGCTTACGTTTTGGTTGCGTTCTGGTAGAGCCTGTAAAAACACAACAAGGTACTAAGTCAAATTGCGTTTTGCAATCACTATATAGTTCTATACGCAAGGATAGTATTTAGTGCACTTGCAAAGAACAAAGCAACTGTCGGAGGGGATAAAAATCTAGTATTCAGTTAGTATATCAAAGCTAACACTGCACTGGAGTCGGAGCTGTTATATGCAAACCAGGATGTAAACAGTTAAAAGTCTTTGGCTCCAATCCTAAAATATTTCTGTTAGAAATACATGTTAAGACTGTCGGAACGGAACTTCTATCCCCTGTGATAGGCTAACAGCCTTAAAAGGTCTAAGTTTCTATGTGATATAGTCCAGGCCTGTCTTCAGTAGTCTGGGTATCCTTAAGTAAATGGCTTCAAAGAAACAGAATTGTAGGAACAGCATCTTCGTTCGGTGGACCTGAACCGTACTGTAGAGCATCCGAAATCTATCTAGCTGCGGATCTCAGGAAACTGGAAAGCAAATAGGAAACTCAGAAGTTACTGGTGAACAATAAAAACGGCTAGCGAAAGTTTTCTGAACATGAACAAGGATAAGTTGAATGGGGCAAGTACATGAACACTCGTTTTTTGGAATTATATATCATAAAATACGCATTAAATACATTATATCTGCAGAATTGTGGAACGCATGTTAAGAATCTAAAGAGTACTTCTGCATCAAGAAATGTGAGGAATGAGAGAGCGATCTGGTTTACTGGTCATTTTAAACTTTTTTTTTACCAGGGTCTACCGTGGGTCTTGAAAACTCGTCCATCGGGTGCTTTAGCTAAGATGATCGTAGAAAACATAAAATATCACTTGGAGGACTTAGGTGCCTGTACATATAGATAACACTCTTCCTCGACGGATCAAATTGACGCACTTGATCTGGAACTCTGAAAAAGTAAAATATACCTAGAAGAATAACGTCAGACGAACGCTTACGATGTGCAAGACCAGTCTACACTTGATGTAAAATACATTTTATCATAATTTCAACATCTGGTCTTGTGTTTAAAACGGATTTTAAAATATCCCCCAGCAGGAGCTATGGCATTCCATTGAGAGCACAAACTAGGCGACCATCATCTCCGTGTTTATACTTTACTCTCCCTGCGCATTAACTTTACTGTCGTCTCTTACATTATTTGTAAATGGGTTCCGCTATTTTAAAATCTGCCTTGTCATAGGCCTGACTTTATTCTACTACCTTTATAGCAGTAAGCTTAGCTGATAAGCGTCAATAGCTGTTTTCCATTTGGCTGTGTAAAGTACTCTCAAGTACTTCTGCCTACTCGGAACTACTCATGCTCTTGTTCGCTAGTAGATGAGCTGAGTAGTTTCGCAAGAAAATTCCGCTAGGTCTATTTGGATGCTAAGTGGTTATTGAAATGTCAAATAGATGAAATTGATGATATTTGAGAGACAATGTTTATAAAGAAACAAATAAAATTAGGAGAATTATTCAAAATTTGTATATTATCGTTATGAAAATAAATACACATTGATCCATTTTAGATTTTAGTTTCATCGTAACTTTTATTGCATAATGGTGTCAAGGCTTATGAGAAAAATGTTACTAGTCGATAATTTACGGTTAAAGAGATTGATTTTAACATGAAAACGGAAAATGCTAGGAATTTGTAAAATAAATAAAAACAAGTTGGAGTCAAGTGAATTTTTAACATATTGTTACCAAATTTTACAGCTTTCACTATTCACGCCTCAAAATCCACTATCCTGAAAAATCAGCCCCTTGGCCCAGAACGTGTGAGGAACCTAAGGTGACCTTCAAGGTAACCTCTCTGTATAGATTAGCACCTGGCCGAGCGGATACCGGTGCAATGGAAATCAGGCCCAGGAATTTGTA
Source organism: Dioctria linearis (assembly GCA_963930735.1). Taxonomy (NCBI): domain Eukaryota; kingdom Metazoa; phylum Arthropoda; class Insecta; order Diptera; family Asilidae; genus Dioctria; species Dioctria linearis. The sequence continues at coordinate 156,364,857 of OZ005744.1, read as the reverse complement.
CTGACTACGCAAGCGTACTCCTGCCTTTCGGATTAAGGAACTTTACCTTGAATTCCTTGGAATTCCACCTTTGGTTTCTTCTTGGCTGCGGACGGCGTAGTAGAGTTGCGTGCGTCTTACTTGGCACGCTGCGTTCCCCTCAAAATCGCTTCCTTCGAATTACTTTCAAGTCTCACAAAACAACAGACAACTATTAAAAACAAAACTGAGCGTTTTTTTTTTTGTTTTCGAAGTTGAACAAAACTTTATTTTTATATCTTTATCCTTACTTTACAAAAATCTTTCTAGAACTTTTCTTTCGTGTCACACAACTTGCCTCTCTCGCCTTCAGAAAAGAATCTAGCTTTCTCCACACGGAGTCTGAGTCACGTACTTCTTATCTACCATCTAACTGTCTAGAGTGACATCTATTACTACAAGTTTACATTCTTTCAGATAATTCATTTAAATAGTTTCTAATTCTATTCCTAATTTAAGTTGTGTGACAGTTTACATTTATTTCCGAAAGGAATAAAAATATTCATTTTAATAGTTTTCAATCTTTTTTTTCTACTTTATTCTAATTCTAAGTTTGTTACAAAAGTCCATTTAGACAATTTTTCTGATTTCACAATTTTTTTATAATCCTGACTTGACATTTTGGTTGGAACTTCGTTTTGACAAGGTTTCTGATTTGACTAGTTTTTTGTTCAATAATCTTTACTTAACATTTTCGTTTCGATATTTGCTAAACCTTTTATGTCTAGTTGTAACTTACTAAGTGTCAGATCATTCAATCGCTTTTGTTCTCTAATATTGGCTAAAATTTTATCTGTGCTTTTATTTCAATAAACGTCAGACTATTCAGTTGCTTTTCTTCTCTAATATTGGTTATAACTTTGATTGTGCTTTTACTGCAATAAATGTCAGATTATTCAGTTGCTTTTCTTCTCTAATATTGGCTAAAACCCTATTTGTGCTTTTACTTCAATAAATGTCAGGTTATTCAGTACTCTTCTTCCCTAATATTGGCTAAAACTTTATTTGTGCTTTTACTTCAATAAATGTCACATTATCTGACATTAGTTGTAATTTATTCAGTTGCTTCTCTCTTCTAATATTGGCTCAAACTTTATTTGTACTTTTACTTCAACAAATGTCACATTATCTGACCTTAATTGTAATTTATTCGGTTGCTTTTCTCTTCCGGCATTGGTTGTAATTTAATCAGCGTCAGACTATTCGGCAGCTCTTATTTGCTTCTAGCTGTCAACTTGGTAAGTTTTAATATTCAATGGACCGAGATACACATTGCCGCGTATTACCACTTTTCAGTCATGAGAGACATTAAGGCAAATGACGCTGTAGCGCGTACGCCCGAGCAATGAGTGTCAACTCATTGATTGGTTTTATTTTCTATACCAGCCGGATCGGTTTGCCTTGAACTTTAGTAGATTTTCGGACTTCATAGTATGTGTGAGATGGCATAAGTGAAAGAAATGTTGTATTTTTTCTTGCGACGCGCGTCACGGGCGCCGAGCTTGCGAGGCCTGCCAGGTTTCTTGTGGATTGACTAGGTGTCGCGCGGAACTGTAAAAATTTGTTTCTGATTTCGCTATGGTTCAGTGCCTTTTCTTTACCCGCTGAATAGCTGACTGAATAAATGTCAAAATCGGTTCTGATATGTTTTGTGTTTGTTATAGTTTTGTTTATGGTGTCGCGCTTGTTCGCTTCTTGCGTGGAGTTTTGTGTAATTCTTCCGGGAGTCATATAGACCAATACATGTCTCAGGTAAAGAGCTAAGTAGAGACCAGAAGGCTGCAGTTGCAAAATATGATGAAGTAGCTCAGTCACTTGAATTTTCTCGTGAGCTTTCCAAACAAATGCTACAGCTTGCTACCATACCGGAAAAGAAACAACGAAAGCATGCGAGAAGGGAAGTTCTTTAAAAAAATTCAAGCCACAACAGTTAAACTACGGAGTTTTCTTATTTCAGGTCTTCCTCTATTTTTTGTCGCTGACAATTTCCGGTAAGGTTTCTTGGTTAAACCAAAAGGGCCGCAACGCCGGAAGGAGATAATCCCGAGGCTCTCTCGCAGTTCTACTTTGACATTCGTCTTATTTTGGTAAGTCTGTAACAATATTATATGCAGATCTATATGCAGAAATCCTAAATTTTTTTTTGAATTTCAACAAATGTCAATTAAAACTTGCGATTACATTTTAACAAAACTTAGAAATCGCCTGCAAAAAAAAAGAAAGACAAACTTCAAAAAGAGTTTTAAATAACACTAAGGTAAGTAAAAAATATATTGCATTTATTAGAGGAAAAAAAAAAACAAATTCGTGTACATTTCAAAATGATATAAAACTCAAATAAAATAAAAATGTTTGGTCAAAGAATTAGTTCAGTGTCACAGAACTTTTTGTTAATTATTCACCTCGTATATGTACAAAGTTTGTGATGTTGTGATAAAGTCTGCATTATTTGGTGCTGCATGTAATAAAACAGAGTTGGATAATTGTTGAGTTGCGTGTTTTTTTTTGTATGCTTCTATATAGTATTTTGGATTTTTCCTCGAACTTCCAAATTATCTATGGGATCCAAAGCTTCCATGTACGGCACTAAACTCATAAAAATAAAACATTCGGGCTTTTGTTTTTATGATCTTTCCCTTTGCTGTTCTGAACGGCATAAGTTCAATTTTTCTCGTTCAATATCTAAGTACATCATATGAATATCCTACTGAGATTTCTTCTTATTATTGCGACTTGATTAGTTGTTTGTTATGACGGGCGAGGAAAGGAGTCTGCAACCGATGAAGTAGGCGGATCTGGTCTTCAAAATTATCGCCATGCCAACCAGCAAATTCATTGCCACCTTCGTAAATATTGTCGCAAGAATTCGACACTGACGCAAGGTACATTTCCAGACATTATGCTCGGTTCAAAGACGTCTTTAAGGAATTGCATGGCATTAAAGAAAGGCCATTTTTTCTTATACTCCACATTATCTGCACGTGATATGTATTTCGGTATCTTCAGATTTTCTAACCGAAGCTTATCCTTTAGATATTTCCATTTTGCTTTAACAACTCTATTTAAAATACAATATTCTTAATATCAACACAAGAAGATAATGAGATGATATTGGTTTACAAAATTTGTCAACAGGAAATTCTTTTAAGAATTTAGCAACAACCTTGAAACAAGGCGCAAGCCCTACAGCCGGAATACTTCATGAGACTTGTAGCATATTATGGGAAGGACTCGTGGAAGAATATATGCCTGTTCCAACTGAGGATCAACTTGAAAATCTGGCTTCCGAATATTTTAAACGATGGAAGTTTCCAAATTTTTTTGGGTCCATCGACAGAAAGCATTGTCAAATAAAATGTCCTCCCAAGAGCGGCTTTGCTTACCTCAACTATATTAAATAATTTTCAATTGTTCTGCAAAGAGTGGCAGATGCAGATAAAAAGTTCATTGCGATTGAGGATGGAGCTAGAGGTAAAGAAAGTGAGGGTGGAATATTTGCTTCGTCAAATCTTTTTAAGTAAATTAAAAGAAATCAATTCAATGTTCCAGCTCAAAGTCCGTTACCAGAAACAAATATCGCGATGAAGCCTATTCCCTTAAGCCCTACTGGTTGCGTCCATATTCTATTGCAAGGAAAACTAATGAGTGCGTGAAATTGCTACAGTTCACTCAACTCGACATGGCGGTGTGCGAAGAAATCCTACTTTGGGAGAAAAATAAGAGACGAATTTGCTAATTACTTCCTACATTTTTGAAATTCTTGTAGGTATAAAAACATAATATATAATTAAACACCGCTACCACCAATGTATGTGTGTATGTATAACTTTACTAACGGTAATTTTTTCTTTGTTCATTTTACCTGAAAGTCCTAAGTGATCTCCAATTTCCTTCCACAGTTTTTCTATAATTTCGCTGTTTTTATAGTCGATCATCACACCGACATCTTCTAGATTGCACTTCTGCTATCAATACTACTTCACGTTGTGAATCTCTTAGCTTATCAACAGACATGAAGGTCTTCACTCTAGGAAAATTACACCACAACTAATGGGGAAAGTGCACAGCCACCGCTCATCGCTTAGTTGAATTGAGCTATGAAAACACCGCTAGGCGTCACAGCTCATCGCTCAACACTCTTCAATGTGAATACTTCCATAGCGACAACCTGGCTAACCCGGGGTTACACCTGCAAGTACAGCTTGCATGCAATCTGCACTACCATACTTCTTACACGTGTAACCTCTATTGCCTGCCATGCTGGCAGATCAGCTTTCAGCGAACTTGCATGATGGAAAACCATGGCAGCTGAGGTGATAGTAATTTGACATTATACAGTTTTCAAGATGGCGGAAAAGAAATGCTTGAGAGAAATTGACACTGCTACTTCCTTTATTGCTATAATTTTCCAATACTATACGCAAGACTTTACCCGTCAATGCCATTTTTTAAATGAATTTTCTTGCAAGATGATAAGACATCAACCGAACTGCCTTCTGCTGTCAAGTTAGAAATCGCATTGGAAGGGAGGCTTGAATGCAAGCTGTACTATCTCGTATAATCCCTGGGTAAGCGGTGCTTTACCTCTCACAGCTCATCGATCACCGCTCACTGCTAACCAATATGAAAGCGACCTAACTCATCTATAGGGTTGTGGGTAGACGATAAGATTATTGACAGACTAATGGCTGGAACAGAATGAACGGATCAATGCTGGAGTAAACACGCAGCTAACTGTCAAAAAACGCAGAGAATAAAGTGCTGCCCAGAATGAATTGCGGTCAATTCAGTTCAATTGTAATAATTTCAGTGTTGTGCTGTTGAATGTTGTAATATTATTAAAAATTGTATGAACATTAATAATAGTAATATGGACAAATGGACAAATACGAAGCCTGTGTAATGATGATGTTTGTGATTGTGAGCTATTTAACCATTATGGGTCTGAAAAAACAAAACAGGCGGGTGGTGGGTTAGTACGGCAAATTTATGCAGAAATGTTGACGGATATTATAATTATAGTACATGCTTTGAAAGAATTAAAGAATGTGATCCACAAGCATTCTTTAAACATTCGAGAATGACGAAACCAACATACGATCTATTGGTAACTTTAATAAAGGAAGACCTCACAAAAAATTCATTAAAACACCGATTCCAGCTGAATGCCGTTTAGCAATTACATTATCGTAAGCAATTACTAATATGCGTGAATTTTTAACCGTATAAATATTTATTATTTAAGGTATCTATCGCATGGAGTTATAAAGTGGGAAAGTCAACTGTAAGGAAAATAATTCTTGAACCGTGTGATGTTAGTTGGGAATGCCTACAACCTGTTTATGTTTCGCAGCCGAATTTGACGGGACTACCAAGAAATCGCAAATAATTTTTGAGAAAAGTGGAATATGCCAAACTGTATTGGAGCGAGAGACGGGAAGCACATCAGCATACAACGTCCCTGCAAATACCGGTTCCTGTTTTTATAATTATAAAAGCCACTTCAGCATTGTTTTTGCTAGCAGCTTACGATGCAAACTATTGCTTCACAGCTATGGACGTGGGAGCATATGGAAGTCAAATGCGACGGAGGTAAAGATTTACAGTTTCATAGATTAGATGTATTGTGAACGCTATTACACCTTGTTTCTGACGACAGTTGCAGTTTTTATTTAGAATCATATTTGAAAAGAACATAAAGCTGTCAGGGCTTAACGTGAGCACCTGCCATTTTGGCTTAATCTCCAGGCATTCTTCACACACGGATTAGTAGACAAGCGACAATCAACGCCCCTCTAGATGCAAGGAATATATTATATTCTATCTCTAGAATACCAGTTTATGCCAGTGCATGCTTGACATTGGACTTACTGGTCAAAGCTAGACCTACCTAAAATTTCTTCCGATCTTTGTGTGACGGCACCCGGTTGATTTAGCGCAACTCCACGCCGAAAGCCAATCCTCTAATCATACATTAGTAAGCGACCATCCACAAAATTCCAGGACGTAGTATGCAGTTATAACAAAAGAACAAACTACTCTGTTCAGAGAAAAATGTTCGCCTAAGTTATGCAGACTCAGACAATCTCTCTCTGGCCGCATATGGGGCTAACCACAACCACTACGATGCCACAAGGGGCCTTCTCTATATTGAGGCGAATATTGCTACTAAGTGCAGCGCTATCCGGGGCTCTTCAGCTCCGTGGTACCAAGTTAGGCAATGTCGGCTAACCAATTGGGTATGGCTTCGAATAACATGACCATAAGACCATGAGTACTCCCAGTGGACCTTGCATCCAGATCCTTATACGGAACTGGTACCCCCGTTCGGGCTTAATCATATTATAAAATAAAATAGATAAACAAAAGACAGCAGTGGACCACGGGAAGGTTATGATCTCCTCTTCAAGTTAGGAGAGGCTTGACACTACAGCCAGTAATCTTATAGCATTCCATGGTCCAAATCCAAGCATCCATACTAGGTCGTATATGCGCAGGCCTCAATAGGTACACGCACTATCATCAGAAATCAGATGTCTATGTCCTATCCTCAAGAAGCATGATGCATCATATACGGGGCTTTTCACATCATGTATTCTCTCCTGGCAGCTCTGCGCTTCACTAACCCCTTTTGCACCACCATTTGAAAGAACAGTAAAAAATTTCCAAAAATTATAAAACTCAATTAAGAATACTAATGGACTCTATTGGGAGTGCAGGAGTTACATATTCAATCTCAGCCTATAAGCTCGGACATTGTTTTATACCTTTTTTCTTCATCCATCGTGCCTAAGTGGCAATATCAACAAGGCGTCCGTCGTAAATTTCATATCCAAAACAATCAAGCCTAGTCAATAAATAGTTCGATCCTAATTATACTTCCAAGGAACAATAAAGTCAGGATGAATGGTAAAGGACAAATTCATAGCGTCTACATTGAATAGAAGGGGGAAGCTTTTTTGGGAGATGGCAGACAATGGTGTTTACTTTCCGAATTATATTGTTAGTAGTATATGTGAAGATAATGTAAACAGTGTCGACTTCAAAATCATTCTCTTGATAAATTAATTAATAAGATTCCGTCCAAGGTGAATTACTTGAATATCAAGATGATTGTTAGAGTTTACTAATTTCTGTATTTCTGCAGTTGAAAGCGGAAAGCAAGTTGATTGCATTTTCACGCATTTTAGTAAATCATCAAATCTTGATTCATAACTTGCCTCGTCTTGGTTTTCCTTCTGTCTTTGTCAATTGGCTTCATTCTTATTTATCGGATCGTACGCAGCGAGGTATATTTGGCGAAGCTCGTTGTGACGTAATAGATAATACTTCTGGTGTTCCTCGAGGCAGCCATCTCGGACCACTACTTTTTATTATTTTCATTAATGACGTATCTCTGATTTTGACTAAGCTGACGATGCCAAAATCTTCCGCTTTGTTTCTAATGAAAACGAGTGTGGAATTCTAAATTTGAACTTTGAACACTTTCAAAAATGGTGTGCTATTAGCTGTCTTCCTCTCAACATCAACAAATGTACTGCTATGTCCTTTTCTCGTAAAAGTAAGCCATTAAACTTCAGTTATACTTTAGATAGATGCTTATTATTTAGCGTTACAAAACGAAGGATTTGGGTGTCTTCCTTAATACTGGTCTTTCCTTCGAGGATCATATTAATACAATCGTTGCCAGGACTAATGCTACTCTGGGGTTAGTAAACAGACGGCCATATCTGTATGGCTCAGAGTAGCGCAGAGTGTTATTGCATGAAAATAGGATCTATTCTATTTTCATGGTAACTTTTCTGAAAGCTTACAAACTGGAATTTCCAACTACTAACATATAGATGGCGTGGAAAAAGCTTCATACTTCTTTTTATCTTAACTAATATGTTTTAATGATATTTTCTGATTTATTATTTTTTATGAATGCTACTAAAACATTTCATGCAAACTTCATGATTTAAAAACCTAAAAAAAAGTACGTTAATTTTTAGCTAGTCTCGAAGCAATCTGATGATGGAAGAGGTGTTCCTTTTTTCAAATTTTGACAACGACAGTTGTTTGCTTGTTTGTTGATTTGGCGTTGTTATTTCGATTTTCAAATTTCACTCTATGCTGTATTGTGAGCTCCTTCGTTCTGACCTCAAAGCTCACTCTGCTCCACTCTGCATTGTGAATGCGGCATAATAATCAATTTGAAAATTTACCGATAACATGAAAGCGTATTTTTCGTATCCCACTTCTGAAATTGTTAAGAAGATATCTCGAAAATGAATTTATCTTAAATGGATGTCAATCCGAAGCAAATAAATTTATATAAGGCCTTTTAAAAAACTTATCTTAGTCGAACGACAGAGTCAACCAGCTGATGCACCCCACAATGAACTCCTATGTTTCACTCTCATTTACTCATTTCAAACTTTTACAATCAGCCTTAACCCTCGAACTGTTAACACCGCCTACAGGCGGCCTCTATTATACTTAAATTAAATTAAGGGGAAACGTCTTTTTTCAGTTAAGTAGTTTTATTGGAGAAGCGCCTTCTATGATTTCTACAGTGAATTAAGGCAAACACCTGTGACAAAGAATTTTAGTTAGTATGCGAGAGCGCTGCAGCGCCGTAGTTTGTTTTCTTTAATAACGTCTATCCGCGTGCTGCAATAAAAACCTTTTTGCCGTTCGGAAGTTAATGTGTTTTTATTAGAAGAATCGTGTTACGAGTGTTTAAGCGACAATCAGTGGAAAGATTAGGAAACCTTCTTAAATAATTTCAAGGTAAAAAAATTCAATTTTCTCTAATATTTTGTTTTTTGTTTACTGTTGACAATTAGCACATGCATCTGATGTGGCCCCCTGTGTTATTGCAGATATTATGGCCACGGGGGCCAAATTGAATGTGTGGACGGTAACCATTTTCTATATATTTCAAAATTTTGTATCAAATTATTATTTGATATATTTCTTGATTTTTTTTCATGCTCCAGATGCCTAGAACGAACTTTTCTTCGAAGCCACAACGAAAGAGGAAATGAAAAAGGCTATTGAAGAATGAAACAAAACTATGGGGTATAAGAAGGCTGTTAAGTTTTTTTCGGTACCAAGAACCACATTGAGGAGGCTGTGGTTAATGATTCAGATGTTTCTTTGGATGTAGTTGTGCAGAAATCATTGGGTAGAAAATGTGTACTACCACCATATCTAGAGCAAAAGTTAGGCGACTATATTTTGTTTATGGAGAGCAAATATTATGGTTTGACACGTATGGACGTTAGACGAATGGCTTATCAGTTAACCAGAAGAAATAATATCCAGAACCCTTTTCGTAATGGTGCAGCTGGTCGAGCATGGTTAGATCCTTTTTTAACCAGACATATAGATCGATTGTCTATCAGAAAACCAATGAAAACTACGTGTGCTCGTGTTCAAGGCTTCAATCGCGCAGCAGTAAATGAATTTTTCCGGCCACTAGAAGTGAAATACACCAAACACCAATATCATCCAGACCGCATCTGCAATGTAGATGAAACTGGGCTAACCCTTGATGCAGACAAAGATACCTTCAGTAATTTGTAAAAAGGGTAAGAGACAAATAGGGGCCTTGAGTGGAGCTGGGACCTATATACCACCGATGATGATATCCGCCAGAAAGAACTATACCGATCTTCGTATGAAAGGGGCTCCTTCTGGCGCTATTGGGAAAGTTCATCATTTTGGATGGATACAATCCAATTTATTTACAGAATAGCAGTAAATGGATTTAGAGTTACTGGAATATACCCTTTCAACCGCTATATTTTTACCGACGCTGATTTCTTATCTGAATCGCAATCACTGGCAATAAATATCGTGCAACCACCTTCAAATTCTGCATTGGCCAGCCAGCTCCATCATCAAGCATTTATCAACCGGGTGGGTCCATCATCTGCTATTGATCAGCCGGGCCCATCATCAGCTGTTGATCAGCCGGGACCATCATCAGCCATTTATCAACCGGGATCATCTGTGATCATGTCCTCGCCTTTAACTACAAATGAAGTTAGACCAACAACCTCTCTCGTTTTGCCGCAAGATATCTTACCTATTCCTAAACCTAAGCAAAAGACATCTGCAACTACAGCTGTCATCACATCTTCACCATATAAAAGGCAATTGGAGGGATCAATTAAAAGGTCTGAAGAATCGAAAAGTGGAAGAGGACGTGGTCGAGGACGTGGTCAAGGACGCGGAAGTAAACGTGCAGAAGAAGGCCTAAAGCAATGCATTGAGCTCACAGTCAGGACATCTACAGATAGTGAAGAGAACTAGTTGCCAAATGTAGCAAATGACTCTGACTCCGGAAAAATTTTTATTGATGCTGCAGTTTCTGAAAATGATGTAAATTGCATTTTTTGTGAATGGCATTTCTGATGATCTATGCGGTGAAATTTGGGTGAAATGCCAAAGTTGTGAATTATGGGCACAATATGAATATGCTGAAGCAGATGGCGAATACTATGTTTGTGATTTTTGCCGCTAAATGCTTAAAACTTTTTCATACATATATTATGGCCCCCGGGTTGCCATATTACCGACACAGTTTCTTATAATGGTATTTTGGAATCATTTTGAAAAATATAGTATCTTTGAAAGCTGTGAATTTTGTATAAAATTTGTAGCTTAGTTTCATATGACCAGTAATATAATAAATATTTTAACATTAATTGACTGTTAAAATAATAGTAAATTATTTCGTTATCACATGAAAACAAATTAAGGGCCCATATTTCCACCTTCTCGTCTTCTATATTTGAAGAAGCGCTGAATTCCATCAGTCTCATATGAGTTCGCAACAAATCTAGAAAGTTGTCTTCTTCGAGAAGTTATAAAAAAACTTAAAAATGTTTTTCATGCGTCTGAAATTGCTTTTGGGAGAAACTTAATCTACAATGTCTGCTGTTAAGTTTTATCAACTCCTGTCAGAAAGCAGAAAAACAAACTTCATCGTATTCTCAATCAATTCTGAATATCATCAAAAGTTTAATCTGCAATTTTATATGAATGTAAGAGGATGAGAATGGAACTTTTACTTATATGTTATATAGGAGGAAAGTAGTATATTTCTTTGTTTTGTTGAAAGTGATGCTCTGTATGAAATCATATTTGTTTTTGTTTTCACAGCTAATAAAGGCTGGCTATCGAGGCAAAATATCCCTTAGTATGCTCTGCTTTTATTTTCAGGAGAATAAAGGATTCACCCAGCTAAAGATGCATTAATGAATTAATAATAAGCGCATTGTTTTGTTCCTTTTTTAACTCGACTCTCGACTCTTGCATCTCGACTATCGAATTTTGACTCACAACTATCGGCTCACCACTCTCAACTTGTAGAACACACGGCCCAAATTGGACGCACCCAACCAAAACCCATCTGTATTTTACCTCATCGGAAAGCTCCCCATTCGCTCATTCTGAATCAAAAAACCGCAAGTAAATCCATCCACTCTTTCGTCACAAACATCACTTTCAGAGTCTCAGACGCAAAGTTTTTTAGTCAGGGGTTTGTGAGTTGATAAAAGTTATTTAAAAAGGAAATCACTTTTCTTATTATTACCATCCTAAAAATTTTATAGCTTCAAGATTATTAGTTAGTAGTAGTTAATTTGACTTTAAAAAGAATAATGTTGTTTAACTAAATGTACAAGTCACTTACCGCCCATTCATTTACACAATAAATTAGGGGAATACTTTTTTACTGCTTTCAGTTCTCCATACCAAAGTATTTAAACTTATTACTTGACCTGGGGTGGCAACTGTTCAGTGGAGTTTTATAATTTTAACAACTTTCTGTACAAACTTCATCTTTAGAACAATTTATTCGAAATACCCAACCTTCGATGGAAGTACCCTGCTTACAAAACACTAAAATCCCAGCCCTAAATGGCAAAGTGCGTTAGTATGCGTTCTGTGATCGTTTACCAAAGTAATAAAACAATAAACGTTGAAATTTTTATGGGGTCCATCAAAAATAAGTAAAATAGCTTACAGTTGATGCTGGAGGTATGTCTACAGAATACATACAAAAGACATAAATTCCCTTAAATTTTTCGGTAGACCAATGTTCTCCTGTTTCATAAACCAAACAGCAACACAATGAAAAAAAAACAACAATTTCCTGCTATTAAAATAAGTACGTACTATAAATTTCCTTTTCTGTTAAGTAAGGGAGAAAAGGATAGGCCATTGTAGATGACGGTTTTAAAACACAATTTATTAATACGGCCACCGTTCATTTCACTCGAACATGAAATTTTTAATGTTCGGCTATATTATTTAGAGATGAAAGCTGAATGTAGTACTGTAAAGTATTAGGAAAAGCAGAGCGAAAATTTTCCATATTTTTTTTCGAAGGGTGAGATTAGCTTCGGATACGAAGTGAAAATATTTAAATTGCGGAGTTTAGAATTGTAAACTTGTTATCCAGTTCAAAGTCCAGAAACAGAAAAACAAAGAGCACAGTGAAAACTTCAAGAGCTTTTTCATGCATATATGACTTATAACAAAATAGAGGTAATTACCAACGCCAGCTCGGATTAAATCCACTTCATTAGGGATTTGTAGAAACTTAACCCATTCAGAGGTCTTACCCAAGTGGAAATCTTTTAACATAGGGTAGGAGTACTTAACAAACCCAAACTGAGTTTTGTACTGAAGTGTGCCCAACTGCAACAAAATTGTTGCCCAAGCGTGCTAATGAGGTTCATTCGTGATGGAAGGAAGAAAGAATGGAAATCAAATGCTCTTGCTCTTGCTGAATACTTTCCATAGCAGTGCAAAGTTTTTCGAAAATTTTTCATACGCTCGTTAAAGAAGGTAAACCTTTCGCGGAAAAAAAACTTTTGCAGACAATGCAATGAAAATATTTACGGTGATAACAATGAAAGTTTTTGCAAATCAAATTCAATATAAGTAGCTAGGTACCTATGAACGTATATGTATAAGGCAAGAGTATTTTTATGATTACTAACTTCTGAAAGTTATATTAAGCGTGAATGGCATAAATTCTAGCTGTAGAATTTTAATCGTATCCTCCATGGGAATATATCCTTGAAGGTCATAGAATTTGAACATAAAGTCGATCTAACCCATATATCTCTCCTTCGATTTGAGAATTTGATATAGTGAAATAAAGTTTTCGGCTGCAGTTTTGAGTTTCAGAATCGTTGCAAAAATGGAACAGTGGCAAAGCATGTTCCTGTATGTACTTAGTTGTATAAAGTTGATATGCTAAAAACAAGGTATTTCCGTTCCTATACCAAAACCATGTAAAAAAAGGCCAAAAAATGCTCAAGAAATTTTTATCTGTGCCGATTTCATCAAGTAGTATGTCAAAGAAAATAAATTCGAACTGGACAACGCAAGTTCTCGATTGACAAAAAACTGTCATTCTTTTTCGGAAAAACTATTTATGTCAATATTTTGTTGCGAAATAAATATTAACTTTATTCTGTAAGGAATTTTGACGTTTATTGAATAACTTGAAAAACGGAAAGAAGGAACGGCGATTTTATAATGGCTGAATCATTTTTAATGTTCCGGAAGTCGCGCGCAGTCTACGAGTCCGCATCAGTATTATTACCCTTTTAGTTTTGTTGTAAACGAATTTACCTCTGCAGTCGACGTACGCGTCAGTCGGTCGCCAGATTTCCCCACATATGTTTGTGTTCTGATATACGGTAGAAAAATGTTATTTTTTTTCCCAAAGGGAATAAATAAAAAAAAGAAAGGCTTATTAAAAATTAATTAGGAGTATTGTTAGAATGAATATTTGAGTTTTTCTTATTTATATAAAAAGTTAAAATACCGTCCATTAATAATAAGCGTTAGAAAATTAAACATTTATTTTATCTTTATGTGGTCTACATGCCACCGTTCGTGTCCTACAAAGTAGTGCAACTTCCGAAAGGTTGAAGTGACAAATTGAGGAATAAAAATGTTTTACGTTTAGCTATATTCAGTTATCACTGGGAATTATCCATTTCTTAATTCTCTTTATTATTTTTTTATTGTCTGAGATATCACACAATTGTCAAATCCGAATTGTCAAAAAATTCTTGACCCAATGTCAAGTTTTCTTTAGGAAAAAAGTAGAAAAATTCCTTGATAAGAATTCTTTGGCTCTATCATATCCACTACAATGTTATGACGGGAAAGAAAAAAACGTTTTTATTCAGAAATGTTATACTAAACATTAGCAATAATATATGAAAATTAAATGAACATACAGTCGGGGTTAAGATAGGAAAGACGGGTGCCGGAAGACAACTAGCCTGCATTACTTAGACCTCTAGTGGGCCATTGTGCCCCTAGGCCCCATGAGATAACCTTTTCAAGCCGCCCCAGATCCATCCTGCTTCCCTTAGGGATCTCAGGATATCTTCAAGACTTTTTATCTAGATCCATCCTGCGTCTCTCAGAAAACTTATGATATATCTGAATTCTTTGTTTTGCAGCTTCCCCAAACTTGAAATAGCTTATTTCTTTTATTCCTCAAAGCGGGGCATTCGCAAACTACGTGTTGGACGGATTCGATTTTCTCCGAGTCCTTACAGCTCCTGCAGAAATCGTTCGCCGCTATACCCAGTTTTCTAGCATGGTCACCTATAGCCCAGTGATATCCGTAATGACCCCTACTAGATTCCTGGTATTTGTTTTGCTGCCATTAAGTAGCTCCCTTGTCTTTTTTCTGTCATATTAAGGCCACAATTGCCTCGCAATATGGCTGGTATCCTTGCTGGTCCAGCGGTGGCTTGCATTTTGGTAGGCGCCCCTGATTATGTCGTCTTTTATTACTCCGATTAGGATCCTTGCATAAGCTACCGCTGCGGAGCTATCGAATTCAGAGCCCTTTTTGGTCAACTCATCAGCAATCTCGTTGCCTGAGATATGTTTATGGCTTATAGCTAATACCTTAAGGCTAGTCTTGCATAACTGCAACTGTTCACTATACTTTCGTCAGAGCATCTCCGGTAATTTAAGGCAGAATATGCCGTTTTATGAATAAATGGCAGAGTATGCCGCTGTGAATTATTAGACAGAGTATGCCGCTGTGTATATAGGCAGAGTATGCCGCTTTATTTAGGGTGGCAGAGTATG
>OZ005744.1:156222606-156349507 GCA_963930735.1 Dioctria linearis | reverse complement strand
TGAGGCGGTTTCTTGGTTACTATTAATACGAGTATATCACAACTTCATAAAATTGTGCGAAAAATACCTGACAAGCGAATTCCAAATGCCATCTTATATGTAAAATAATTTCGAAAGCACACTCTAAATAACTTGAGGCTTCCCTTGATAATTTTAGTTCTGCGACTTAGACAATATTAACGTTATCTCTTTTGGCTTTTTCCCTCGATTCAAAAAATGCAAGCTGGGAACCACAAGCGACAGTAAAATAATTAACAGTTGAACTTTCTTATATAGTTTTATTATTTTGTGAATTTTAAGAATAAGAGCTATTTGCATTTTAAAACTCAAAACATTTTCAAACGTACATATGTACATTAAAAAGTTTTCCGTGATTAAATTATGATTTTTAATCACGTGTGTAGTTAGATTTCCTTAGTTTTAGTACGGATGATAGAGTAAGTTCAAACAATGTGGTGTACGAGAGAATTTCGTCTAATAATTTCTATTGTAATACTCTTTATGTCTACAGATGTGGAGTCAAAATATTAAAGCGTAACAAATTGTGACAATATCATGACGAGTTTTGTTTTTTAGCAAATGACGAAAGGTGGCCATAAACAGTGGTTGCAATTCAGTGAGACAAAATTTCGAGCAGTGAAGAAATGTCGAATTAATATGTGAAGAAACGAGGTTGTGTAGCCAATATTTTGGTAATTGCGACAAAAGAAGAAGAGAAAGTTGAAGGAAACCGAAAATTTAATAAAACATGTTAATTTTTAAGAAGTGTCAAGGGAACTCAGGCGCGGATCTAGCATGACAAATAGGAGGGGGAGTCACCTTACTGCAATAAAATGTAGCAAAAACAAACATCAAAGAAGCACTTGTCCAGCGCCATAGTCGCTTAGTTTAACCACCACAGAACTGTAGTGAGGTACGAGCTTTCCGCATTAAGGTGTTTTTGCTTCTTTTATATTATTAAGCCAAGCTCAGGGGATACCCTATAATGCAAAGCATAGCATGACAGGAAGGAGATAGGGAAATGATTAGGGGATATGAGGATAGTGGCCGAGGTGACGATGTATGTCGTCCGTAAACTTCCGCCGATTGTATGCCGGATGAAAAACAGAAGCTGGTAAACTGTTCCACATTCGCACTGTTCGGGATAAAAAAGAATCACGGAATTTTACTGTACGACCGAAGTAATTTGAAGGGTAAAAGGATGTACGCGGTTTGAAGCGCGAGTATTGCGTGCAGGAATCAATATAAAAGGGATTAAACTAGATATTTCATCAGACTGTTGACCATGCATATAGCGATAAAGGAGTGAAAGGCAACCAACATTGCGGCGGTGCTCGAGTGAGTCGATATGGCAAGTTATTGCCATATCACCAATGAACTTGAAGGCTCTCTTTTGGACAATATCTAATGAAGCTAAGGCTGTGTGACCAGCCCCGGCCCATATATGGGAGTTGTATTCCATTCTAGGTCTAATGTAGGACTTTTAGAGGAGCGCTAGATTTGACGGGCTGAAATATTTCTTACATTTTTTCAGAAATCCAAGACCTTTCGATGCTTTTTTGGCAACAGAGAAGATATTATCTGTCCAGTTTAACTTACAAATATCAATGCCAAGAATGCTTAGTGACGTTGAATCAGAAATTAATGCTCCATCAAAAGAAACGGGAGTGGTTAAGTTGTTTTAATGAGATGAGACAGCTTTGGGTCTGAGATGCATTGAATGCGAAGCAATTCACTTTGCCCCAAGCGAGGATATGGTTAATATCGTTATTCAATGAGCTAATCATGCACTCTTGTTTAGCACATGCGGCATTCCCCCTGGAGTCCGCAAGAGTGTAAAAGATGTAAGCGAAATGAAGAGTACTGTCATCAGCGAAAGTGTGGATGGGATTGAAAGTAAGGGAAAGCAGATTATTAATGAAAATTAAGAAGAGCGTTGGAGAGATAACAGTCTTTAGGCACACCGGCAGTTATGGGATGAGGTTCAGATGTAAAGCCATCTAATACAACACATATTTGGCGACTAGATAGGAAACTTTCAATCCATAATAGAAGAGGAGGGAGAGACCAACTGCTTTGAGTTTATCTGGATGGCCTTTGAAATATCTAGGGCA
The DNA here is from genome assembly GCA_963930735.1 of Dioctria linearis. Classification (NCBI taxonomy): domain Eukaryota; kingdom Metazoa; phylum Arthropoda; class Insecta; order Diptera; family Asilidae; genus Dioctria; species Dioctria linearis. The sequence continues at coordinate 156,347,393 of OZ005744.1, read as the reverse complement.
AAGATTTTGGACTCACCAAAATTGTGAAGACTACGGTTCCAACGTTCCGTAAGAAAAGTCAGCAAGTCTTCAGATGAGCACTTAGCTCGGAAGCCATATTGGCGATCGTTGATGAGATGAATAGTTTCTAGATACTTCATTAATTTGGAGTTAATGATAGATTCAAAAACTTTTGAAAGAATCGAAGTGATTGCAATTGGTCGCTAATTTGAGGGATCGCTACCCTCTCCTTTTTTGGCAATAGGCTAAACGTGAGCTAGTGTCCAAGCAGTATGAAATTTCCTGTCGAACTTTTAATTAATAGGGGCTAAAAACCATCAGGACTTGCGACTTAGCAGACGTTAATCCCTTTAAGGACCTTACACACGTCTATCGTGCGGATGTGTATTGGCTATTGTACACATCCATACGGGAGATGCAAAACAGGTGTTTGTGAAGTGGGTGGAAGTAGTTAAGGTATAGAGGAACTGATGAAGTTGTTCCTGATGGTTTTGACCAGGGACCAAAAACCTTTGCTACCTTTGCGGCTTGCCTAGATTCGTTGTCTAATATTCTGGTCAAAAAGAAATTTTTCTCTCTGGATAATGGATTTGCAGTTGTTCCGCGTAGTCTTGTAGACTTGTTTCAGTTCCGGACATGGATGCAATCGATAAGCGCGAAAAGCAGACTCCTTAGCGCTTATAGCTTGATTGAAATTCTCATTAAACCAAGATAGATCTTGCTGTTGCTTAGCTTGCTTAGCTTTCCTCTTGCAAATTTAGAATTTGCACCAGTTGCTGTTGTTTTCGTTTACAAATAACGGAAAATGTTGTACTTGGTCGTAACGTACATCTTTGGTCAATATACTATTTTGTGTTGTTACAATTCCACTTTGATCCGTTCGTTAGGCGAACGTCTTGGACGTCTGGGTGCATGAACATTGCACATAACCATGGATGTAAATAAATCATGCTTGAAATCCAGCAAATCGATTCGATATCGTCCTGGTTACAATCTAATCTCCTCTTAGTCACACCAAGATGACGAACTGACTAAATTTAGGGAACACCTAATGATTCTAAGGGGTCATTTCCAAAATTTTATAAATATGCGGTAGTACTCCAGCATTTGATCGCATAGATCTATACCTCCCATATTATCGTTGTACAGTGAAACAACTTGAGGACGTGGTATTTCAGTTTATCTCTCGTTTTTTGTTTTTTTTTAACATCGTTTTGCCATTTTTTGATGTCCAATGCCAACCTAATTTGATGCCACATGCAATGGCTTATTATCATACAATTTCGTTATAATTACATTTCCATTAGCTGAAGAACCGCGTCCTTTCATCCTGCAATTCACCCTCGGCTGGAAATAGTGGATCTCTGAAACTACGCGCATAGTACCAATGCCATATATTTGCCGATTCTTCAGTACTTCCATTAGTTGATACGTGGGGAAAAGTTATCAGAGTATAACTTATGTCCTGGTGATATCAAAGGGATTCTATCTGTGGATGCAAATCCAAATTTTTTCAAGCTTTCTTGAGGAAGCTCTGTTTTTGTACCTTGATATGTGATGAAGTCATAAGGTCTTCCGTTTTTTCCGCAAAGCATAAACAGTTTTAGTCCCCAGGGAGTGGGCTTCCACCTTACATACTATTTGCTTTTTAGCGTCTCTTTGAAAGGAATTATTTGTTCGTCTACTGCTAGATTTTCTTCTAATTGGTGATTCTGCATTGCCTCACGAACAGCATTCAGTATTGGTGTAACTTTATAAAATATGTCAGCATTGTTTTCTATCGAAAAACATGTTCTTGTACTGTTCGGGGTAAAAAGTGCCGCAGGGTAAATTTAAGGTATTAAACAGATAACAAGGACTAAAGGATATAGCTACCTATTTAAATATTAATAACAACCTGAACTGGATTGCGGCTACAAGGATTTTTCTAAAAAGTAAATATTAAAACAACATTCTGAAGTAATGCAACTAAAATAAGGCTAGACTATCATATTAAATTAGAATGTTCGTCTGTGTTGAATATTTATGATTATTTTTGAAGTTCTGAATAAATATCGATAACAACGTTATAGATTCAGCTTTTTTATCTTACCAGGTTGCAACAGATGAAACTTTTTACCCGCAAGAAGGGTAAAAAGTGTGTGGCGACGCTTTCGTCCCGAACTGCACATTCGATAGATTGCAAATGCGGCTGTATTTGCTGTAAATAAATTCCATTTAAAATACCTTGAGATATCTTGCTGACGACAAAAGGGATTAATTTTGGTAGGCCCCGAGACTTTGTAAATCAACAAAAAAACAAAAACTGTAAAAATAATTCAGTCAGATAGAATTTTGTCAGACGAAAACCAAAAAGTATTCAACTGAATAAAATATAACTTTATTAAAAAGGTACCGAAGCCTTATTGTCCAAGGAGAACAGACCCCAGATCTCAGCCGAACTAAGAAACACAAGAGTTTGAAGACAGAAACACATCCAAGCAAGCCTCAGGCCTGGCCTCTCTCAGGCTTTTTCGCAGCTTGCCTCAAGTCTTGCCTCGGAGAAATGAAAACAAAATGATACCACCGGGCTCGGTGCTGTCATTGTATGTAATTTTGTTAGTACGTCTGTTGACAGAAGTAGGCGTGAGAGAAAAATTGAGCAAAGCGCGCTTTGCGATTAAACCTTGAGGCTAGCTCCTGGCTTGGTTTTGTGTTGCATCATTTAAAAACCCGTGTTCGAAATTTTGACAACACCTCGAGGAAGCCTCGAAGCCTGGATGTGTTTCTGTCATGACTTGGGAGGACATCACCGATGCCCTTTTTATTCCGGTTACCTAACAAACACAAGCGTTTGACTTGAGAGGACATCACCGATGCCCTTTTATGGAAAATGAATAGCTTTTCCTTTTCAGCATCTTTTAGCTACCATGTCTTTACTGGCGAGTTGAAAGTGCTAGTGAGTACACCGAACGACATCTTAAACCATCTCAACCAAATTCATACCAGTTATCAAGTCGACATAGGGTCGGTTTGATCATTTGGAGATGCTAGCGGAATCCGTAAGAGTGGGAACGTTCAGCAACCACGTTTAAATTTCGGCCGACTTAGTGGAATTTCCTTCAGATCCTATCACGTGGAAGGTTCTGCAGCCTTATTGGAAGTCCTTACAGGTTGCATTGCTACTATCCCAGCTGTCACAGGTTCGCACTATTCCAGAATCACCTCTAAGAAGAAGACATAGCCGTTAATGATAACCTGGATATCACCAATCCGACTAAAACAACGTCTCCTACAGTACTGTCCAAACTAGTACTTAGATTTACTCAAGTTAGTATCAAGCGGTCAGTTTGTCACTAGCGGATCAAGATCAAACTATTATCTCCTCAATCACAAGCGAGTATTACACAAACTACTAGCATTAGCTGCATTAGCTCAATAATACATAAACTTGGACATTTAAAATCAATTAATAACGTAAAATAATTAAATTTTTTACACGTCTTTTTTTTTTGTTTGGTACATGAAACCTTAAAGATTGTATGTTTCAATTTTCATATAATTTAACCTAAAACTTTATGACATATTGATGACAATTTAAAAAGTTGCACATCAAACCCCACTCTACCCTACATAATACGTATATACATAGTTTCAAGGGTATTCTAAGAAAAGGATAAAATTAACTTAATTTAGTATGATTTCTTTACTCTTTACTACATAATGTAAACAATGGCGCCCCACTTACAAAAAAACACAATTTATCTTTCATCTTTATTTAAGTCATCCCATTACGATGATTAAAAGAAAAACAGCGGATGAAATCCTTTACAATTCACTCGGTTACGATTACTAAACTGCAGATAGAAATACTTGTATCCAAGAAGAGGAACGAGATCTCATTAAAGATTACGCCCACATTTGGATCAATTTAGGATTTTCTCAGCAAATAATATCAGCAGAAAAATGTGGAATTTAATGAATTTGTCGGTAGTGATAAAGTATGCTACGTATGTACGTTTTAGCTGCTTCCGGTGTACTATAGCGTAAACGATATCAAACGAACTCATGTCATCCCTTGACATAGTTATCTTGTACTTTTGATCAAAGAATTTGTGTCATGCATGATGTAATCAGAGACTTCTTTTTTTTAAGACTTTGATGGCAACCTAGATATAATATGGTAATATGCGTATAAACTTTTTACTTGCCACTTTAAATTCAAGTCAACCCTAGTTCGTATCTACATATAGGCAGCCAGGTGAACAGGAATACCGCAATGAAGTCGGAAGTTGGTGGTATTACGCAATAAATAATTGTACGAACCCAACAGTAATAAATAAGTAAAAGGATGGAGGAATGAATAACAAAATCTTGTTTTTTTTTTTGTCAGAGAAGGGATCCTGGGTTAATGAGATCTGCTAGATGTTGAAAAAGGAGAAGGCATTGATAAGAATTGCTCGGAATATTCTGGAAATGGTAACAATGTATTATAGGACGAGATGAAATTCATATGAAAAATTCAGTGAAAAATAGTTTATGCGAAAAATGTGTATCTTTATTTTTATCACCCTTCAAAAAACCTACAGATATCCACCACCACTTCTGGTGCTTAGTAATTTTCTATCTGCTTCACTGCCTTGGGTATACTTTGGCTGACCTCCTCCTCTGCTGTGTTCAAATTATACCCCGAGACTATTGTCGTCAACTTGGAGTAATCATCATTCCAGCATCACCATGCGCTATTCTTTGCCGCCCTTATCCGGGGAAAAGTTAATAAGCATAGGTTCCACTTATATAGATATAGTTGGTTGTGGCATTGGATGGAAAATTTAATTCAACCTGTAGTTGTAAAGTGTCACGAGCTTCGCTTGATTGCCTGCAGTATTTGTGGCTATAAGGCAAAGGAAAATGGAAATAATGGCAAATGAAATGAAATACCACTCCTTTTGGTCGGTAATTTACTCAATAATTAGACGAGAATTAACAAGTGTCGCAATTAAACTTTCGAATAGAAGCTGCTTTCTCTTCCTATGTTTTGAAGTAATTCGGAGAAAAGTCCCAAATAAAAGAATTCTGAAATATTTTTTTGAAAAATGTAGATATTTTATCACTAGTTAATTCACATAAAACGTTTAAATGAAACTCTCTTTTTTTTAATTAAATGATTAAAGAAAAGATATTAAAAAAAGAACTGAAAGTATCACTCCAAGTAAATATGGAGCCTAACATTTTAATATAACACGAGACTTGAGACAACATGCAATAAAGGCATACGATGAATAATCTTAATATATACAAATCCACTGTTACGATGTTTACGTACACGCTAATCTCCGACCCCGCCCAACCGATTCCAATGAAATTTTGTGAATATGTTTGGTTGATTCCAGCTTGAAATATAGGATAATTTTGGACACGATAGATGGCGCTGTTGTTGAGATCTAAAATACCGGCTGCGAACGCGTCGACTTGAAAAGGTGAAATTTTGTGCACGGCGAAGAGTTGCCATACAAATATTTCGTTTTTTAGTATATATTTAGACACTGCCTAACTGCGAGTGCACCTACAGAGCTGAAATTTGGTACGTGGTGCTTTCATAGCAATAGTGAATGAAATTAAAAAAATTTGCTAAATCGAGCACCCCCTTCTTGTGTGTTGCCATACAAAATTGTTAGGTTTTAACTATATATTTGGAAACTGTCTGAGAACACGTCGACGTGGAGACCTGAAATTTTGTACACGAAGTTTTCATAAAAATTGCAAATACAAGTTAAAAAAGGACGGCATCGGGCCACCACTTTTTGGTGTTGCCATACAAAAATTTAGATTTTAACTGTATATTTGGAAATTGCCTCATGCGTCGACGTAGAGAGCTGACATTTTGTAAACGGGACTTTCTTAAAGAAAAATCTAAATTAAGTTCAGAAATGTGACTAATCAGGCAGCTCCTTCGTAGGGTTGCCATGCAAAAAATTTCCTACGTGGTGTTTTCATAGAAATGGTAAATAAAATTTCAGAAATGGGCTAAATTGGGTAAAACTTCCTTGTGATGCCACAGACAACTTTTGTTTTTCACTATATACTTGGTAGCTGCCTGAGAAGGTTTCGAGGTAGAGATCTTATATTTTGTGCACAGCGTTTTCATAAAAATTGCAAATATAGTTTGAAAATGGGATCAATCGGGCAACTCCTTCGTAGGGATGGTATACCAAAATTTCGTGTTTACTATATACATATTTGGGCACTGCATGAGATCGCGTCGACGTAGAGAGCTACACTCTCCCACGCATATTTTCGCATGCACGCACACTCATACACGCGTAAAAACACACAGATACAAACAGTGAAACCTTAGAGTACCGAATCGCGCGATCGAGTCAAATAATAGCTTAGACTTAAGATTTAGATTTAAGCGGAGCAAGCCAGCTGCAGCCAGCTTTGGCTTATTGTGCACCGCTCATATTACAGTTCTTCTAACAAACCCACTGTTTCTAGGAAGAGCAGTATTTGTTTGAAGAAATTTCTTCGAAGTCGGCAGGCTTTAAGAAGTGTGAGCCAAAAGTCTGGAATCTGCATTGTGCAATGGCCTCACATTCACACAGTACATGCTCCGATGTGTCATCCTCTTCGGGACATAACCTATAACATCAGTGGGTAAAATTCCCATCCCATGCACGTGTTTGTTAAGCTTACAGTGTGCGGTTAGGACTCATGTAATGATTCTGAGTTGATTTCTAGATAGCCCCAACAGATCCAGGCTCTTCTCTGAGGAAGGTCTCGTTTGGCTTGTCTAGATCATGCCATTGAATTCCATTTCTGGTCCATTTAGTTCCGGATCCCTAAGCTTCACGGTATTGTGGGAGATACCGCAAAAGAGTCCTGGTCCAATAAGGGGCACGGCTGCTCCTCTTTTGACCAGTATGTCTGCATTTTCATTCCCATCAATTCCCGAATATCCTGGTGCCCACTGAAGCGTCAGATGGTTACATGTGCCAAGGTTCGTTAATGCTTGAATGCATTCCCACATTAACTTAATTTTGATCTCAGGTGATGAGATGGTTTTTAAAGGGCTTGCTTTACTAGACTTGTATCTGTTTCTTCCCTATCTGGTTTTACTTTCTTTAAGGGCAGACGGAGACTGTGCTCAACAACCATTCTGTCTGACATCATATCAATTATATGATTTGCTTCAATTATTCTGGTTATCGTGCCTAGACTTTCAGAGTCCCATTCACTATAGACATCTGTTCGGGCTATATACACCATGGGTCCAGCCTCTTTTGCAACCATGTCGCCGAGTGTCGGTAAGTTTAATAGTGTTTCTAGAATGCCGGTGGATGTTGTGCCCATGGCACCAGTTACACTTAGGTAGGCAAACCTTTGGACCTTATTTATCTTCCTGATGGTTGTCTTTTGTGTCATTTATTCCCCCATTCTGCTGCAGCATAGGTGCCAATGGGTCTGACTACAGATTTGTATACCCAAATCATGATATTCGGCTTGAGTCCCTATGTTGAGCCAGGCAGTTTTCTGCAGTTCTACAGCATTAGTGTACGTTTCTAGACTTCTTATCAATGTGTTTATTCCAATTCAGTTTATCATCTAGAGTTATTCCGAGATATTTGACTTCTTTGGACATTGAGATGTCCTTACAAAATAGGATTGGGTTTATTATGTTCCTCATTTTCCTTCTTTTGGTAAAGGGTATAATCGTTGTTTTGTTGGGATTCACTGATAGCTTATGGGCGGCACACCAGTCTTGAACAAAACTTAGGGCTTCTTGAAGCTTTCTAGAAAGCAAGCGCTCATATTTACCTATGATAATGATTACAGGGTCATCGGCATAATCTTGAGATTCAATACCTTGGTTCTCTAGGTGAACTAAAAGGTCGTCAACTACCATAGACCACAGCAGTGGAGATAGTACTCCTCCTTGGGGACAGCCTCTGGTGGTATGAACCTCCAGTATCTCACCAGAGAGCTGGGTCTTTATAATCCTGTTGGAAAGCATTGCCTGAATCTATCTGTTATGTGTTGGATTCACTTCATGTCTGGCCAACGCAGGCATTATTGACTCATAGCTAAGTATCTATATTATTGCTGGGCAACACCGACGGGCTCCCCTAGTATTGTTATAAATATATATTATGGGTAGGGTTGAGGGTTAAAATTTCGTTTGATAGGAAGTTTTAAGTATAAAATGGAACGTTAAACTTTGCGAAAAATTTTATGTTAATTTTCTAGGGTTTTGTGGTTTTCCGAAGCTACAATCGACCTACTTTGATTTGTATATTTATGTATTATTTGCTATATAGACTGCCTGAAATAACTAAAAGAGGGAATAAGCTAGTTGCAATAATGAATAATCGAACCCTATCGATATAAATTTTTATCAGTAAGTGTTACATGGCCCTTCACGAATGGAACCTGTTCAAATTTTTACCAGCCCGACTATCGCTGAGTCCTCGGTGGTAATTACTGACTTATAGAAACGACTGAGAGATTTGCTATTTCATGTGACACAAATATTGTTTTTCTGTTTATCAGGGTTTGAGCACCATTTAAAACGTTTACTACATAAAAAACATGTAAAATGAAATGTTACACCCGAAAATAGTATTAAATTAAAAAAAAACATCTTTCTTGAGTTCAAGTGATATTTTGATCGCTTATAAGCACTCTTATAAGAAATTAAACTCATTCCAATTTTAATTTCAAAATGTTATTTTTACCTAAATCCTGAAGAGAGACAGAGCATAGTAAACACTATCTTATTACCTTATTCTGCGGTGTTTACATTTCCAGTCAACATAAAAACATCAAATGATACTTGTAGCTCCAACTCTGTCATAGCGCGAAAGGGAAAACTATAAAACTTGTGCCATTCTTTCTTCGAGCAGGGGTTATACGAGATAGTACAGCTTGTATGCAAGCGATTTTAAACTTGACAGCAGAAGGCAGTTCAGTTGATATCGTATCTCTTGCATGCAAGTTCATTTAAAAAATGGCATTGAGACGTAAAGCCTTGCGTAAACTGGAAAAATATAGTAATGAACGAAGAAGTAGAATGATAAAAACCCAAAAAAAAATTAAGAGGAAGCTGTTGGTAAAGGATGTAATGTAAATGATGCCAGACAATCTCATTTTCTCAGTGTAAATTTATCAATTTCTTTCAAGAATTTCTTTCAAGATGGCGGCTTGAAAACTCTGTAATTTCAAATTACTATAACTCGGTTGCCATGGTTTTTCATCATGCAAGTTCGCTTAAAGCTGAGCTGCCAGCATGGCAGTAGAAGTCACACGTGCAAGAAGTATGGCAGTACAGCTTGCATGCAAGCTGTACTATTACGTGTAACCCCCGGGTTACATGAACCGTGATAGATCGTAACCATTTTTAAGATTTGTAGGTACACCAGTGAAGTCGAGAAGATCTCTCGGGATATGGAGTAGCCATGCTAATTAATGGCGAAAATTTTTAAATATTTTTTAAGTGGATATGATGCAAGGCGAAATCTATTAGACATTCGCGTAGTTAGAAATATACATAAAACACATGTTCTCATTAAACAAATTCATTGGCAATTTTGTTTGAGCGGAGGTTGATGGGACAAAATAAGTTGGTAATCTGGAAAATATAAAAATTCAAGTTAATTCGGCAAATTTCATTTTCAGGTCAGGAGGGTGATTCTGATCTTTTGTCGTACTTGAATGTCAAAATAATCGACTAAATGAAATGAACTTTTCCACTGATTTTTTCGTGTTTTTATTCAGTTCAGCAAGCCTTGAATGACGTAGAATGAACTGAAAATGACACTTCACATTACAAATTCAAAATAATGTTTCGAATTTAAGCACTTGTAATGCTCTAATTAGGTGTAGATTTTCCATTTACCAGTGTAAAATTTTTGTCAACCTCTGGGAGCAGTTGACTAATTTTTCGTATATTTAGTCGTGTTTTTTGATTGTGCATCGAAAATTCATTATAGTTCATTTTGTGGTAGATAATAGTGAAGACACAAAATGAACTATGGTAAAAAAAAAGTCGACAAAATATGTCAAAATTCACGACTAAATAGTACGACAGAAGATCAGAATCACCCTCCAGGTCAGGTTCTAAACAAGTAAAACAAAAGTACCAAAGTACCCGGTATGAAATCTGACAGTCACGGTCCAAACCTCACGCACACATAAAGTGGAATTTTTGATATGCTCTTGTACAAATATTTTATACACAATGTCTACTCCATTTGTTTCCTGCTCGAAGCATTCTTTCCTATAGGAAAATGACAATACGCTCAGTCCATTGCTATAAGTCAGTGGTGGTAGTATATAGATCCCGTATTAAAGTGTGGGCGGGGAATTTTGTAGACTTAGGTAGCGGTCGGAGGCTTATCATCGCTAGATTGGTCTTTCGTTTAGAAATTTAGTCCTTTTTTTGGGCCTTGATATTTTCTTTATTTTCTCCAACATTTTAAGCTATTACTGGCTAAGTCAGTATCCTACAGTGTACAAACAAATTACGAGAGCTGTAGACTACCTACGATCTTAGAAATTAGGTCTTACGCTCACTTTATTGGTTTGTGTAAATCCAATTTAATGCAGTTACATAATTTTGCGGGTAGAAATTTTCTGAAAAAAAAGGAATTTTATCTTTCATTTTTTATTTTAGAGCCAGGGGCGATAGATTCCAAGCACGACGGCCTATTGTGCTAACCTGCAAAAAATAAGAAGAGAAATCTCACGAAAACCTTTCTGTCTTCTTAATGAAGCACATAGGAGGGCAGACCCAAGCGTATCCAGCCCATTGAATAAATAACTAATAAGGATGCGGGGTATCGTGCGAATACAGTGTACGTGTTTAAGCATTTCAATGACAGTGTGACCTATGGTCGGGGGGGGGGGGAAATGACAAGAGGGCGTCGTTGATATTTTGTGTCAGTTCAACATTCTGACATTTCATATTATTTGAAAATAAGTTTCGGTTTTGAGTTCGCGATATTGTGAAAAATAAGTAATTAAACGTGATTTTTATGAATAGTAGTGTGAAATAAGTGCGGAATATTTCTTTTGTGAACGACATTTTGTGTAATAGAGGCTCCGGAGTCTTAAAAAACAGTAATGAAGTGCGCTGTGCTGTGCTGCAGGAACAAACGGCGTTATTGTCGTGGAAAAACATTCTTGAAGTAAGCTTAATAGCTTTACTAATTAATTATTGTGTTTAAAATAAAATAAAAGTGAAATATCTGTAAAAATAAAGAGCCATGGCAAAAGATTTAACATTTTACCAATGCCGGTTTATTTGTTTACAATTGAATTGTCATTGGTAGATAAAATTCCAGTCATACAAAGGAAACGCCATGGCAACGCCAAGTGCATACAAACACAGCACACTAATACATTTCGCCGAGATGCTTACGTTTTCACCCGATATGCCGTTTCCTTATTAGTTATTTATTCAATGATCTAGCCTGTTCCGGTCAAAGGTCAGACAAGCGCACAGAAAATGTTCGTTTGTGGCAGGCTCGCCTTTCAGGCCTCGCAATTTCTCAGGCCTGTGAAATACTCCAATCTTTCTGAGATAAGCGTGAAGCGAGCTGTTGCGGGTGACATAACCCCAAGAGGAGCGCAGTTAAATTCATATTAGGACCATCTAGAAAAATGTTCGTACACTTGCAGTAGTCAGTTTCGCCCATCGCCGCTGATGTTTCATGCGAACATCCGCTTTAATTAGAGATCTGGGCATGGAGCTGCCAACTCCTAGAGCGGGTAGCAGTACAAGGAATGACGGAAGTTTCGGTTAATTCAATAGTTTTATTGCTTGGGGACACGACACTACAACGTGCTTTGAGCTACCTAGCATTTTGTCTACAATAGATGCCTATGATTAGACTATTGGTAGCATTCTCCATTCAACCGTGCCATAACTAAACTTGACAGAGAACTGATTTCATAAACTTGCGAACGTCATCTCTATCAAAGTTCACAATTCTATTCTAACCCAAAAGCGTATGGAGAAAAATTCAACATCTACTCTATCCAATTACAAAATGTCATAAAACTTGACGATTACTGCGAGAGTTTTGGTAGCAAAGACGTTTTTACTTTTTCCCAGCTTCAACTTTTACTAAGGTATCTGCGGCAAATAAAGCCCGGAGGGTAATAAGGCCAACCGAAGTAATGTTTCTATAAAGGATTATGATTGTGACATTATTTTTGTTCCAAAGAATGAAGACTGTTCGATTTACTCATTTTCCAGGTCAAGAAAATTAAAATTAAGTTAAAAAGGTCATTTTTATTTTTATTGGAAATTATTAAAAATAACCGAATTTTGTTGATTTTCTAAGTTTTAGCAATCATTCCGCTGATTTGGTTTTGAAAAAGTTAATTTTTGCTCTGAGCCTTGTTATACTGTGGTAGTTTAATAAGGCCCATGGAAATGGTTTTATAAAACTATATTATCTTTTGAAATACTCACTTCTGTTATTGTTTTTTTTAATTTTTTTAGTTATGCAAATAAATAAACTTCACGGAGAACTTGTTTTGTAGTTCTATATCACAAAATACGTGATTTATTACATTTTCAAATTAAGTGGGCCTTATTTGCGGCAGGTAAAGTTCTTTCATTTGATACCCGTATAAAAAGCATAGTGAAGTAAACGCTAATTAGTCATCTTGAGCCGTCCGCCATATTGGATTAAGAACGACGTTACAGAGTTCATCGTATTCTACTCGTAAAGCCCTTTGATTTGATTTCCATATCAAGGGGGTTATGAAGGAAAATGTTATTCGCCATCTTACGGACGTTCGCCATATTGGATTTATACACATGTGCAAAGTTTCAAAGCTCTAGCTCAATTAGAACTAGTCGAAATTTTGATTTCAAGATTTGTTGGAGCCAGACAACAGAAAATAAATGCTTATAAATATCAGAATTTAACGGATCCTTATTTATATATTTAACTACATATTGGCGTTCTAATTGTGTTGGCAATTAATGCTTCCCATATATGATTTTCCAGCGTCATAAATAAAGTTGACGCATATAACGAGATATGCCTAAAGGCAATATATAATTTGTATTTCCTACCTAAAAAAGCGCAAACGAAAATGAGCGAGTCGTTTCATTAAAAAAAAATGGCCAACATTGATGTGTTTTACTTATAGACAATTGAATGAATAAGTGCTTGCCCTGGATAGCGATGACATATTTATGGAAATCCGAGTGTGAAGACATGCGGTATATTTTTGCATATTTTTGTCATGAAACCAAATCTGATGTCAACGTTCATCATAAATTTTACACCTGTCATTGATGGTTTCAATACCCACACAAATGTGTCTCTTGTATTTCATTCCATTCTAACAAATGCTAGGTAAACGATTTTCATCAGGCATCTTATTTCTATCATTTGATATTTATGCTATTTCCGTGCCTGTGCGTCCTAACTTAAATTCTAAGGTAGAGATGTAATCCAAAACGGAGGGCAAGCGAATATGTTTTTCTATCCGCTGATCTAAAAACAAGGGGAAAGGAATGCAGAACAAGGAAGATATTTTGCGATATGCAATGATTTGTCGAAGCTCAAGTGCAAGTGAAAGATTTAGGGCACCATTTATAGAGAATTGTGATTCCATGCTACTGTGGTAGTGTCATCTATGTTGATTCCGGTATGCACTTACCGAATGTTGATGCCACAAAATTTCATGACTTATATATGCCGGGCATTATGCTTCATGACTTTCATATATATTTAGCATGGGAGCCATAAGTTGGGGGATGTGAAAGAACTTAAGATATATGTATGTATGTATGTAAAATTTTGGAAACTTTACCGACTTACGGCAAGTAGTTTTCAAAAAGTTTATACAACGCATGAGAATTAGCATTCCTAAATAACTCTTTCTGCAGAGTAAGCATCTGTAAAAAAAAATACTTTCTTGGAAGTTTTAGGTTTTTTTTCTGCCAGGTTCACGTATATCTATACCACTCGCAATGGATAAGATGTACTATCTGCAAAAAAACAACAAAAATAGATGTTTGGAGGAACAAGGTAGATTACAAATGATGCTAACATTTTCGAGTTTGATGAAAACTCAAAGAATTCCCTGTGATACAATGCAGGACTTCGGCGGGAATGAAATGTGTTAAAGAATGCGGATGAATAATAAGATCTCGGTTAAACTGTAGAGTATGCAATGAGCGAGGAAAAACATAAGCTGGCAAATTGTTCCACAACTTTATTCTTCTGCACAACGAGAATACCCAAAAAATATAAGGCTGGGGACTGTAAATGATAATGCCAATGAATATTTAAAGTTAATGGTTTATTACACAATCCGTTAAGATTAATACTATTCCAAATTTACAAGGAAATATATTTCGGAGATTTCACATCCACTAGTAGAACTTAAGATAAGTACAGTTTCATAAAATTTCACTGTATCAACTTAAATAAAACAAATTTTGCTAATTTCAGATAATATTTTAGAGGGTTCACATTTACGAATGGCACCAATATATGTATATAAATATGTGTATAAATATAATGTAATAAATGATAAATCAACGTACTCACCAGTCTAAAATGTGAAATGGAGTTTATGATGTTGGTAAATAGATAGTTAGTGATTATCTTGTTCTAGTCGTGCCGCGAAACAAGATACTTTGTTTCAGTCGAGACCCAAAATAAAGTTTGTGTATTAGTTCTGGTCTTGTTACAGTCGTTCCCCGGAACAAGATACTTTACTTCAGTCGAAACCCAAAGCAAAGTTGTATTTGGATTAGTATAATTCTTGTTCTAATCGTTCCCCGGAACAAGATTCTTCACTTCAGTCGAGACTATCTTTTTCTCTGTCGAGACCCAAGATAAAGGCTTGAGATTAGTAAGTGTTATTCCAATCGGGACCCAGAATAAATATATTTATCTCAGTCGTTACCCAAGATAAAGTTATTATGTTAGTATTCTTTATTTTAGTCGTTACCCAGAATAAAGTAAACGTGTTAATAATTTTAAGTTATTACCACTAGCCAAGTCGATTCCGATGTATTATCACTAAGTGCGAGAGAGATTCAAGTCAGCCTGAGACTTATATCGACTCTGAATTGCACACGGCACCAACAAATTACTCTACACTGCGCATAGCAACAATATAGTATACCGACCTTAGCGGCTATGCGTAGCAACTGCAATTCTGAGTATGTGTGTTGCCATTCTTGATTTTACCATAGGTAAAGTTATTATGACTACAAAGTACACCTAATCCTTTCTTACACAGTGTTTTTTTACACGATTTTGAAATAACGCAGTGGACAAAAAAGAAACTTATTCTGCTTCTATACGTTTTTTTTTACATCGACAAAAATAATTCTGAGGATTTGGCTGTTCCTTGCTTTTTCTGTGATTATATAGTTAGGGGATTTAATATTTACACAATTCTTTTTACATTTTTTTATTTTCTATGGAGTTTTGAACGTGAAAGGTGTAATTGAAAAGTAATATTTAGTGAGAAAAAATATATAGAAGTAATATTTTTATACCCTAGATGAAATCTAAAGGGTATACTAAGTTTATCATTCCATTTGTAACACCTAGAAACAATGATGGTAGAGCAAAATGGATTGGACACCAATGCATAAAATTAAATGTGATTTTTATTTTTGCATGTCCGTCCGTCCGTCCGTCTGTCTGTCCGTTCTCACGATAACTCGGGAACGCGTGTACTTAAAGAGCTGAAATTTTGCATATGGGCTTTAAAAAAAAATTAAATTCGAAAATGAGACAAATCGGGTAACTCCTTCGTAGGGTTACCATACACAAATTTAATTTTTTACTACATATCTGGACACTGCCTGAGAGCACGTCAACGTATACCGTTGGAATTTTGTACATAGTGTTTTCAAAAAAACATCAAAATATAATTTCAAAAATGGACTAAATCGGGCAACCCCTTCTTGGTGTCGCCATATAACATTTTAGGACTTTCACGTATCATATGAAAACGATCCGTTCTATATGGTTTTATTGTACTGAAAAGTTCTTCAGAATATGAAATCTTATAAAATTGGTTATAATCATTTCTGCTGTTCGACGAACCATTCTAGAGATATATTCAGAAACCACTTCAAACATTAAACTTGCGCAGATGGGTGACCATACGAAATTACAAACGAGCATTCATCTAGGGTATCATAAGGATTGGTCTTAGACCAATTCTAGGTTTTTTACTTGTTTTTTAATTTATTTTTCAGAAAACTTTTTTAATTTTGTAGTGCTCCTTATTTTGTTGAAACTGAACAGCTTGTGTTTTGTTTGATTTTTATAAAGTAAGTTAAAGCTTTTCATAAACCTTAGTAAAGCCATGAAAGAGCAAAAACGAACAACTATTTCTTTGGAAAAAAGAATACAAATTCTGGACCGACTTTGAAATGGTGAAGGTACCAGATTAATAATTAAATAAAAAAAAATTAAAAAGCGATTACACAAACCTTAACTTCTGGTACCAAGTTGAGTGCTAAGTACTCTTCGTATACGAAAAATATTGTTATGGAAAAAATGGAAAAGGTTCTATTGTATCCATTTCAATATTAGACCCAAAAATTGATACTAATACCATTAATCAGAAGGCTTTAAGAACTTATGACCAAATAAAAAACCTTGAACCGTCAACGTCTTCGAAACCTACCGACGACAATAAAAATAAATTTGTTGCTAATAACGGATAGTTGCACGGATTTCTAGAAAGGCATGCAAATTATAATGTCAAGATAAAAAATGAAATAAGTTCTGGAAATATTGCAGTTGCCAAAGTACTTCCTTCGCAGCTTGCCAAATTAATTTAAGAACGTGGATACAATAGTGACCAAGTTTTAACGCGGATGAGACTGGCCTTTTCTGGAAAAGAATGCCAAGTCGAACGTACTTAGCAAAATACGAGAAAAGTGCTAGTGGCTTTAATGCTTCAGGAGACCGCATACTAAAACTAAATCTAAGATGTGAATTTTCTTTTTATTTCTTGAAAATTATAGAATGGACATGGTATACTGAAAACAAAATTTGTGTTTGTTTTGCCGAATTTTTAATTTTTGTAGGTCTTTAAGGTTGTTGAACCAGTCTAATATTTTCTCGTCTTTTTTACACGATATTCTCTGGAATGTATGTACCGTGCAAAAACAGGAAAAGGTGTTTACGATTGGATACCTATTGGAATATTACTTAATTTGCTACTTTTTAAAAGATACATTTAACTGTAAAGATGGCTTAATCTAAGTAGAATTGATTTGCGTAAAGTTCATCGATGACAAGTTAATATCCTCTAATTGGATTGTGTCCAGGTTAGTTTATGTGGAATGTAGCCATAATGTGTCGATTGTTGTATCCACTAAAAACTGCTTATCGACGTGGTTGTTGCTAGGGTGTAAATTGTTTTGAACGATTTTACTTTCAGGTGGCTTTTTAATGTTGGTTTCAACATTATATTTAAGACTATAAAGTAATTACGGAAATTAACGATATACTTGATTTCATTGGCGTTCAATGTAACATTCGCAATAGATTTAAAAATATTCGTAAAATGATACTCCCATCTGTCCATAGGTCAAGTCTTTCCTCTTATATGAAATTCAAGGAAAAACGAATAAGCCGTTGGGCTTAAATCAAGTTTTGAACCACCATTGAAGGTGATGAAATACTTTTTTAATCCCAATATGCTTAGGATTAAAAATAAGGGATAAACTCTTGTTAATGGAAAAGTGGATAGAAACGTAAACGCACTGGTATTTATGTATGTATATTGAGCTTTGTCCTTTATTAAATGCCATTAGCACGACAACGATAGAATTTGTAAATTTGCAGTACATTTAGTAACAGGAAGGTAAGCTTTATTTTTTTAGTTTTTTTCAATGTACATACATAAGATTTTTTACGTTTATCGATTGAATGAAGGACAGATCTCTAACCAAGTCTGTGTTTGGAGGCTTTTCAACCCATTGTAAATGGGGGTGAAGAAAATGATTTGAAATATGGAAACATGGCACATGAATAATCTTAGAGAAACATTTTGTTTGCTGTAACAAAAAGGACCTATTTCACGAAAATTTCTAGGTATAGAACAGAGAGAGAGAGAGCAGAAATGGAGATACAAAAGTTTTCCGGATTCCGATAGTTTCAGAAATATGATTTTCATATTTATTTATTTAAAATTCTTCACTTGGTTTGTCTTAAAACTGATTTGGTTTGATATGGACATGCTGAAGTAATATCTTACCTGCCTCCCATTTTACAAACGATATTCTTTTTGAGTTGTGCGTTAAAGGGACTTGGTTTGAATAAATAATGCTAAGAACATATTTTATTAAAAAAATATATGAAATTGTAAATAATAATAATCAAAGTTTTTATATTACTACTCACATGTTTCCTATACCGGAGAGTCTGTTGGAAAATTATCACTTACCTAAAAAAGGAATAAAAAAAAAAGAAAGTTAAGTGAAATTCTTCATAGTTCCTAAAGATTTAGTATGTTTAAAAGTTAATTTAAGAGCTTCAGTATTTGTTTCTTCTCTACAATTGTTGGAATGAATTATAACAATAAAGAAAATTTTGCTTGGGCTACATATCAAATATGGCCTGTAATTCACGGCTGTGATTCACTAAATCAATTGATATGACATCTGCACCGTTTTTGTAATATCTTCATAATATTAAAAAGCTCTTGTGTTGTAGTATTGACAATAGATTAATTTGGAAGTAAAGAACTTGATTAATTAATAGTATTTCAATATTTTTATAATGTAGAAATTGAAAAGCTTACAGTTTGCTTGGCAGAAATTCACACATTACCTAAACGCCAATATTAATAGTGTTCTAATGAAATATCGTTACCAATCAATACCTTTAACAAACCACAGAAGCGGATTATAATTTAAATCAAGTTATCTGAATTTCGTGACTTTATTACCTGGCAATAAATGCTTTCGATCTGAATTGTTTTCATGACATCTTGACCGTGATTGGAATTACTATGCAGCGAATTTCACTGATGCTATCACCATTTCTTTTTATTTCCACTGATATGCAAAACAATTCTGCCCGCTGTTGCACTCAATCACAAATTGGAGCCTAAGTGGAGGCATTGGGTGCATCTATTGTACTTATCAAGAAAGCATGAAGGAGAGTTTCATCATCATATACGCTCGATTAAAAAAAAAAATGGGATGTACTGTGATGGAGCATTTTGATGGGATTTAGAATTACTAAATTCAACATAAGTCAATAAAGACCACGATTAATAAAACGCATTGCAGCAGAAGAGAGAATTATTACCTTTAGATATTGAGGTGTGACATGGTCATTTAATTAACATTTCGTAAATCTTATAAAAAAACAGCGAAAACAATTCGCAGTTGCTCAATAAAGAAATCAATAATAAAAATAAAATGTCAGCAAAAACATATGCTAACCCAATTTATCCTCACAAAATTACAAAATTACTCAAGTTTGAGTGAACTGCTTGAACTGGGTCAAAGCAAAGGCTATACACACCCAAAAATAATTCTAAAGAAAATGCAATTAAGCATTTTGGAGTAAGAACTAATTATGTTAATGCTTACGGAATTATTGTAAATAAATAAGGTACCAATACCAATACCTCAGTTACTTATAAGCATCGTACTATTTAGTTTCACTAGAACCAGTGACTGATAGCAATAGCTTCGCCAAACATCATTGGAGATCTCCCTTGCGGCTGCCTGCAACCCATCATCGGAGATCTGCCTTGTGGGTGCCTCCTCTAGTTCCAAAATTAGTACTCTACTGCGACGTTTTACAACTGGTGGAAAGATGATTAGGAGCTATACAATCGAAACATCTCTACCATACTATACAAAAATCTGATTTTATTTATTAGTTTGCATTCATAGTAATAATTAATAAATTTTTGCAACTATGAATGGGATATCGAGGAACTGTGGTTGTTACTGGTGTAAGGGGAGGCGAAAGATTAGCGGTATTATTGACAGTGTAGTGTGTAGTCAATTTTGAAGATTAAATGAATCACTTAATGGAGGCTGAACTATTTTAGGAGATTGGGAAAAGTAAATAAAAGGTTGGCGGTATGATTCCGTCTTGGAAAAGTAGAAGGCATATGATGTTGAAATTAGGGAGAAAGAAGAGCTTTGAACTTAAGCTTTTATATAGGTGTCACTTGCTCCATTTGTATTTCAGAACTCCAAAAAATTGCTGTAGTTTTTGTGGTTTTTTCACTGTGTTTTGTAGTATTTATAAATCCCCCTTGTACAGAAATAAGTGAAAAGTTGCTACGTATCGAAGGAAGAAAGTGATTAATCTTCCCTCAATAATTTTATACATCCCTTTCCATATCAGTACTGTTTTCTGCATTGCCAATTTCAGTGTAATAACCCTCGGTCCGAAAAGAAATTAATTAAATTCCAAAACAGGTTTAAGAAAAGACAGGATATCGTATTTAATATGTTTTCTAACGTTTTAGTGTACGCCATATTGTGAATGAGATATCCAATGCCCCAAATCAGAACCAGAAAGTCAATATATCAACAAACTGTCCTATACAATATATTGATGTATGACTATTTGACGATGAAAACAGAAAATTTTTGAACCAACATTATTCAATTTTAATTTCAGTTACAATCCATTCTTCCATATTATAATAAAATGCAATTAACCATAAATTGCACTTTATTATCAGACAAAAATCCACTTAAACGATATGCCTTACCTACATACAGTGTCTTTTTCTTCATTTTTTCGAATGTCCACTGTACATGCGTATTACTTAATTCCTTTAACCTAATTGCATGTACATACATATAATTATTTTTGCCGTCTTTAAATTAATATTTTAAGGCAGTGACAGCTGCATATCAAATTTCAGTTACACATGATGCAATTGCATTGCATCAAAACTTTTTCGCATTTTCTCACGTGCAATTTTCAAGAGAAAATAATGAAAAACTAAAAGATTTTTCATTTGAAGATACCACGGGTACATGGGGGTAATTAATCGGATTCTCTGGGAGTTCGATTTTAAAAGCCGTCTAGAAAAATAGTGAAAGCAAAATATGTTTTAAGTTTTATTGGTAGAAATAACAATTGAGTTAAACTAAAAATTGTGTTGAGCTAAAAATAAAAAATTATATTAAACTAGAAAAGTAGTCAAAACCAAAAGTATATGAAGGATTTGAAATCTAAAAAGGACTCTGTTGCAGCCTAAAACAACTAACCAAAGCCGATTTAAAAAAGAAAAAGAAAAAGAGCAAAACAGAAATTATGCCACATTTAATTACAAACATTACCTCTCTCGTAGTCTTCGTGCAAACATACTTGCACTAGAAATCCAGAGTAAACTTTTCAAACATTTAACGTGAAATATTTATATTTGAATGCATAAATAAATAAAAAAATTAAAACCACGAAAACAAAACAAAAGGAATTTCAACAAAGAAAAATGACAAATGATGAAATTGTCGAATTATTAGCAATTGTCGACTATCATGACATGGCGAAATTGGAAGTGTTCTGAAATTATCATTTGAAATAAATGTCCTAAATAAGTGACCAAAAATCATGCAGTGATTGGCCAAGTTGGTAGCAAAGCTTGAAAAGGCAATATGACAGGCGGCTGACCCCCTATATAAAGGACAGGTACTTCATAGTCTGGGCTATTACCGGAAGGTCGAGTGATTTGGGTTATAACCAAAATATTTTCATTCTCAGAAAAATATTCGGGTTATCATCAATACAAAAATATTTCTCTGAAAATTTGTAAATATTCCAAATTTAGAAGAACATACATGGTATTTTGTGAAAGACTACCAAATTTTCTTAATCACCCTATAACTTCGAAATTGTTGAGATGCCGGCCCTTCCTTGCCATACAATTTTTTGTTTGACTAGGTGACCACTATCACTTCCTGTCCTATGGACCACCATGGACGAAACACCCTGTATAAATGCTTCTATATGTAACTCGTTACACATCAGACTTAGAAAAAAGTGTTTTTACAAAAAAATGTAGGGAATTAAATATTCTTCGAATTTATATTTTTACATTTTTGTCGTAGGATCAACCGTTGAGGGAATTATTTTGCAAAAACCAATATTTGGTAGCTTTATTTCAAAATGGCGGACCACGCGGACTATTCATCGGGGCCCGGAACTGAATAACATATATAACAATCACAACTACCCCACCTTTTGTAGGGTAAAGGCCTTATTTAGTCCCTATTTACTGAAATATTAGGCTTTAGCAGCGTTATTATTTCATATTCAAGTCACATAGCTTTTGTTTGATCAAAATCCCCCAATACCATTTCGATTAGTTTCGAAATTACCAAATTCTAACGATGTCTTTCAAAATGCCCCCAAAAAATTCTCTATTTTTTTGTATCTCCTAAGACGCTGAAATGGTTTTTCATTATACAGCGTGTCTCAGAACGGCCCGACTATTTCAAACGATTATAAAAACAAGGAACTTATTTTAAATGTTTATTTATAGATAACAAAATGTACAGAGTGAACGAAATTTTACTTTTTAAATATTACATTGTGCTGCCAACGAGTTGTTGGTGGTATGTGCAGTGGTTCCTTCTTGCTCGGGGATTGTATTGCTCATTTTCTGAAGTTTTGGACAAAAAAAATCCGTATCATCTCGATATAGCGGCCGAATTCACCGTAATCGCTCTGCCTCGCAACCAACTCGATATTTCCAGGGGTTCTTGCTGTTCTTCCACGACCATGATGAATCTCGCCAATTACGTTTCCAGTATCGTTGAATGCCTGGATCCAAGCGAGAACAGTGGCGTTACTTGTGGTTTCTCTAATATTAAGCAATCCATAATGTGGTCGAAATAGCCGTCGAACGTGAATGAGCGACCGATCCTTCTCGAAATACGCGCGCACGCAAAACGAGCGTTGCTCTCCAGTGTAAGGCATGGTGACAACTAAAAATGTAAAGACAGATCTTGTCAGAGACGCCACCCCCCCCCCCCCACCCAGCTTGATTTGCGTATCGTTCACTCTCGAAATAGTCGGGTCGTTCTGAGACACCCCATACTATGTACAATACCTGAGTTAAACGCACTTAAATTATTTATATACAGGGTATTTCGCCTAGGAGGTCGATAGAGCAGGAGGTGATAGTACTCACTTAGGCAAACAAAAAATTGTATGGCAGGGGGAATAAATTATATTTAAAAATAGGTTTGAGAACAGCTTTAAGAATTGCTTAAGAGCTAATAAGTCTTTAACGGATACAATTAGTACATCTAAGAAGTATCAGTATATCTCTTAGGTAGGCCGCACGCACAAGTGGCATTTGCCACATTATATGACAATGGCATATCTGGTAATAGCTAGTTGCCTGCTTTTATATAGTGAGCCGCACACAAATCTCACTTGGTGTAGCTTTTGTTGCGCATGTCAAACGTATCTTAAGATTCTAGTATGTTTGAAAGATGAAAAAGATGCAGAAAATAACATTACATTTTTGCAAGTTGTTGAAATCTTTCTAGTATTACATGACCATACACGGAGTGAATATCATAATAAAAATTCAACAAAAAAAGCTTGAGAGGAAATAGCGGAAATACTTATTGAAACAAGTAAATATATATGATATTCAGATTTTTTTGTAAAAAGTATAGTTCCGGAGAGACCAATGATTGCCAATGGTTGCCAATGATTGCCTGCTCTATATTCCTTTTTAGCCTATTTGACGCCATGTTCTTAGTAGACTATCAGATTTTAGTTCGATTGTTTTATTCAAATCCTTTTACCTAGTTAGTTGTGCTCCAGGTGAAGTTATTCCTTACTTTGACCGAATATGTTATGAAGTTATGAACTATACATACGTTGATTTCACGATAATATCAACTTGATCCATATTTAGAAACAAGCAATCCAAGAGCACATTCTACATTCTAAAAACGTATCTCATAATAAATGAACTAAAAGGATTGTTTTTTAAATTATAGGAACTGTTGTATTATGTAGAGTATTCTAGTACTACAACTCTTTAGAAATAAGTTTGTATGCTGTGTTGTATTATTTAGTTCCCCGACTCACAGTAGATCCCAGATGTACCTGGTATATCTTCTTGACGTTTCTTTTATGTTTCTTAAAGCAGCTACGACAATAATCACATCAAGGCCGCATATATTGGGTAGGTTTGAGGGGTTCAAATCCCCTCCATCGGTGTAGCCTACACTTTCGTTAATCCGATAAGCCAAACTGTTACCCACAATTCTATATACATATGCAGCGGCTCACAATAATTGGTTTTGTGATTTATATTTTTCTTCCGTGGCCCTTTCAGATAAGCAACATTAGGAAGAAGGTGTGCTAAATAGAGAAAGAAAATAAGCAGTCCAGTATGTAGTCCAGTATCAGTTGGTGGAACCTTACTTTGATACACCCCGTAGCTTAATCGCAGTGGTATATTAATTTTTTTTTACATTTTAAAGGAATACTTATTAAGTCCTTAAGTCCTTAAAACACCAACTTCTGTTGTAAATAATTAAAATATGTTTAACTAATATTTTTCATGATTTTATTTAAATAGCTTAAAAATTTTTTGTTTACTTTTTAGAACATTTTATATAATTACATAGTTATATCTAAAATGCCCTAAAATGTTTTCTTATTAATATTTTTAAATTGCTTTTTTGGCCACTCTAATAAAATCGCTCTACTAAATGTTCATCGAAATGTTAAAATTGAAATGACTGAAATACTTTCTCCCTTGACGGCAAGAAGGAAAAGACTAAGATTGCAGTGCTATTTAGTGCATGCCATACAACATCTACATTTCCATCCTGATGGAAAGTGTCCACTGTCATCCCAGCCAAAATTAAATCTCCTACCACTGGTTCTGACTACCACCCGATAAGTGTGTTATGCTTTCTGGCAAAAGCCCTTGAAAAGCTCATGTACTGGCAATTGAATACTTTTTTAGAGGAAAATCGTATGATATCGCCCTGACAGTTGGGCTTTCGCTCCCGCCACAGTTGGGAAACTGTTTTATTATGCGTTACCTCCGATTTGCGTGCGGCACTTGACAATGATGAATTTGCAATAGTGATATTGCTAGACTTTTCCAAGTCCTTCGATACCGTAAACAATTTTAAACTTATATCTATTTTAAATTTTCCTAGATCAGCCTGTAGCTTGCTGTCAAATCGAAAGCAACGAGTAAAAGTGGATGATGAGTTTTCTAGTCTATTATCACTGTATAGAGGGGTTTCACAAGGTTCTATTCTTGGACCTCTTTTTTTCTCTCTATTTATAAATGATCTGCCAAAGAAAATCCAATTCGCTAAAGATTACTTGTTTGCGGATGACTTGCAAATTTACCATAGTGCCTTATGATGAACTGGTTGGGGTGGGTTGGGAGGATCTAGAAAACTTATATGAGTGGGCTGCTGATAATGATATAAGGTTTACCCCTGCGAAATTCTCTGCAATTCCAATAGACAACCTAGGCTTTGACCCCGCGCAGCTTTCACCTGTTTGTATCGACTCTGTTACCCTTCCTAGCCTTGGAGTTATGATAAATTCCAATTTAAAGTACACAGATTATATCAGCGCACAATTGAGGAAAATTTATCCTGGTTTGCGGATATTGTGGTTGTCAGTTGATATACTACCACTCCGCATTCCGCATAATTCTTTGTATTCGTTTGCTAAATTTTTTTACTTCTGTCTTTTCTAATATGATTTCTTATTTTAAATTGAATTAAATTTTTTTTTATGCTGTAGTATAAGTTATAATAATTATTAATTTTAAAACAATTTTTTGGTTAATTAATTTGTAAGAAAGTACTTTATAAGATAAATATCTTGTGTACAATTTTTCAAATAAATATGAGTAAGACTAAATTTAATTTAGTAATTTTTTTCTTTTTTTTATAAAAAATGGACCTTTATATTTATTTTTCGTGGAATGTAAATATTTATATGTAGTAAAAATATGGTTAAACAACATGTTTTCAAACATAAGTTTTTAAATTTCTGCAGACCCACGGGACCTTAATTGAGAATTACCGTGAACTCAATTATCTAAATATAGCACTTATTGATGAATAGAATTTTTCGACGATTCAATTCAAATGTCATTATAAATTGAGTTCTTAATAAATTAATATATTAAATTTACATAAGATTCCGATTAATAAGTTCATATTAATTATCACTTATTCTTTTGTTTCTAGGGGGTATTAATAAACTGGGCTAAACCCCTCCCAATCGTGATCTATATATACGGCCTTGAATCACATCATCATCTGAATCATACGAAGTCATTTTAAAAACTGATCAGACTAATTTCACAACATTGATATATGTGTGTACGGCTAAATTATTAGATAACATTTGCAGTGGATATGCCATTGCCATGCCTTAAAATTACTTTTACTTAAAAAAGAAAGTAGCAATCATACCGAAGTCAGACTTTTGCTAGAAACTCATTTACTAGACTCTTTGATTTCCGTACAAATAACAAGAGCCGCAACCCCAATCGATATAATCATCCAAAGGATTTTAAAAGCAATAAAAACATAGCGAAAACAATTTTTGCTTCCAATAAGATAAGATTACCCATGGGCACGTTTAAACCATTCTAATCTGCTGGAGGTTGTAGCATTTTCCTAGATCCCTATGGGCAGGGTTTTGAAGAACTAATCAGTTACTATAGGTTACAACTCCGCTTTCCCTCATTAAGTCAATGGAGAAATCATACACTCACACGCTGCAAGCAAAACTTTCAGGAAATTACCGGTTCTAATCAACTAATTTACTTATAAAACTGGTAAGTATACCGAGTCCGCTATTCCGATATTGGTCAATGTCATTAGAATCAAAAGAGGTGGCTTTACATAAAGGATTTGCAGATATCGTGGGAGCTGTGAAAATGGTTATTGAGACCTCTACGGATAACTGTATAGATAACATGCTCAGAAACAAGAGAATATGCACAGTAATAATAATAAAAATTAATTAGATTGTTCCAACATACAATAACTTGCTATGAAATGAACTAATATTCTTTTTTTTTAAGTGTTCTATGAATTCAAAATTCCAACTTTAAACATTTCAATATTTTCCGATTACCCGTCGTTCTCGAGGGGTTTACCTCGACAAGGCTTATCTAATTTTCTACCAGTTTTTTCAAGCCTGGCAATTTTCTAGAATTTTCGCCTATTTGATAAATCCATCATGCGATCCTGACTGGACAAATTAATTTAAAATATGGTAACGGTCCAATATATTTAAGACAATGTAAATAAATAAGAACCGTGTTGTATAGGGATTGGGATCAAGGTAAGTAAAATAATGTAAGACTTAATATTAAAATTACAGAACGAGAAATAATTTTAATCGGAGCTACTTCAGAAAATTGAAAGATATAAAAGATTCATGAAGAAATATAAAAAAAGATCCAAATTTGAAGAAACGGAGGAGAAATTAAAAACTCTATGCTAATGCTTTGCAGATAAGTAGATATATGTAATGGTATGCATTCTCTATTTTCGCGATTCACTCTTTTTGAGAAGTTGAACAGTGTCACATAACAAGTGAATATGTATAAAGTGAAAATTTTACTATTTTATAATTGTGCATATTCATGATATGTAAAGTGCAATGCAACAAATAACGATGAGAATATAGTGTTATATGTAATAATAATATTTTTTCCTTGATATGAATAATTCCAGAATATATTATATATATTGGCAGTTTAATATTATATGGCTATTACTTTTGTATCCCATAGAACCGGAAGTTGACGCTGAAAGTTGTATATTTTCAATTAAATACGATAACTTAAATGCACAGGATTGCTGGAAAAGTTGCAGTCGGTACCAGCCTAATAAAATAAAAGAATTTCAGAGCAGTGCAGGGATTTTTGAAAAATGGCATGAATATAAAAGACCTTCAGCTTACCGATTAGTGAGTATTTTGCAAAATCTAAATTTTACTTTAAAAAGAAAAAGTAAACTACATTTTCAACTATTTTCTTTCATACTTCACAACAATAACCACTCTATGTTAGATAATTGGAGCGAAGTGTTTAAAAAAATTATTAGGTTTTCTATCATCCGAAGGTTCTATTAAGGAGAAAAATATTAAGAAAATTATTAAAACTTTAAAGGAAGGAACAAATTTAACTGAAAGTAAGCTAAAAAGATATATATTTATTTTTTTAATGATGGTTTCTTTAATTTGATCAGATATTCAATTCGCTGCATATCTCTGGGCTCTTCATGGCTATATCGTACCTAAACAGAAAGTTGTCCGTAAAGATAACACTGGAAAAAAGTCCACAACGAAATACACCAACAATGACTCCCAGGAAAAGTTCCTTATTGTAGGTAAGCGCCCCCAGGAATTAGAAGATCATCTACATTTTATTCAACAGAAATCCGAAAATATTCAGCCTTTTATTTTAGCCATTGGGGGAGACGTATCAAATATTAAAGCAGTAGATATGTGTCTTACAATTTTCTTTCTTTTTCAATTTAGAATTCCCAATAGCAAGCTTGTCGTTCTGAAGTTTCATTCAAGATTATTTTTTCAGTATCAATTCTAGCAATAACAAGTTTCCAAAAGTATGTTATCCTTATTCAGGAACTACAAGACAAAAAAAATAATATAATGTAAATGTATAAACTTCTGCTATATATAGAAAAAATCGTTTTATTGGGAAACAATATTTCATTAATATGTGTAAAAGGGATAATGGAATGCAACTTATATTCAATTTATGGAGTATTTCATTAATTTTAATAAATAATTTCATTAGACCTTTTTAGCTTTATTAAATTAAATTTTATTGAATTAACGAATTATGATTATTACGGCAATGTACCTTTTTTCATTATTTCAAGGAACATTGCTTATTGAATTAACGAACTAGGAATATTACGGTAACGTAACTTTCTTCATTATTTCAATGAACTTGTTCATAATACAATGAAGAAGATCCCAGTTGTCTCTGTTTTCGTGCTAGTGATTTTTTCTGTTAATTTAGTGATCGTTTATTTATTTATTTGGTGTTCGAGTTTAATTTTATAATATGGGCTTTTCGGTGCCGTAGTGCTGTTTGTGATTTACTTGTTTTGCTCCCGACTTGGCTTTTAACACAAATAAGTGCTCGCAGCTGTGTCGATGTTTTTGTTTGCCGATTGAGGTTCATTGCTTGTAAATGACTTTTATTCATTGTTTATCTGCAATTGTGATCTTCTTCGTTATCGGTGGTGCTTCTTTGTAAAGATAATTTTTTATTAGTTACATATTTTTTTTTAATCGTTTGTTATTGTTTTGCAAATATATTTCCACCCTCTATTTGCTTATTGTTGAAGTACGGAGACAGCTAAGCGATACTTGCCGCGTGCATTATTGTTATACTCAGTTCACGGGCGCAAACCTTTCACCGGCTTGGTACACTGCGGCTCAAAACTCTTAATTCTGTAAGTTTTCATTTTTACTTTGGTTTTTGTCTCCGAAAAATTTATTCAAGAATTTGATTCAATCGCGGTCACTTCCAAAGTCTGCTCTTCTAAAAAACCAGAAGATATGGTTGCATGTGATGGTATATGTGGTAAATGTTTTCACGCTTCTTGCTTGAAACGGAGCTCTAGAGCGCCTACTTCTGGACTTACTACTTGCAGCGAATGCTCGCATATAAAGCCCTGCCGCACTTAAGGTTTTTAAAAAGTTTTACTGAACGTCTTGACTCTCTTTCTTCTGTTCAGTCTCTCATTGCGGATAAATTTAATAGCTTATCTAAGAACTGGACTGGTCTTGAAGTATTTTCCGAAGACCTTAATACTTTAAATAGTAAAATTGACAAGCTACTTAATCTTGTTGATGTACTAAGCTTGAATTCAGATAAATTGCTCGAAAAGTCACATAACCTATCTTCAAAGGTTCAAAATTTGTCTGACTCCCTAGTTGATATTCATGCAATGTTTTCTAAAGATGACTCTCCGTCTGTCCCTTAGAATTCAAACAATACGCTACTCATACCAGTTATCAATGACGTTCGGCGTAGCTTAAGGCGAGTTGAAGGCGATATCGAGTCTTGGCCATCTACGGTTTCCGAGAACTCAAGGCTAATCAGCTCCATGGTAACTGATGCCAGGAAGTTGACTGCAGGCGATAAGGAATCATCTGACTCTGACTCTCAACCATTACCTATCGTGCAGCAGGGAGTAGACTCTAACTCTAACTCTCCTGTATCTGATGCTCATATTAGTAAACCAGCTACAAATCAGAGGAACCTGCGCAGATGCCACCATAATAAGCCGATTCGCTCAAATCAGCAGTCTGTTGAATATACAGCAAACTGTGACCCAGTTAACATCACATCTACTTCCATAGTAACGAATGATTCTGCATCTGCGTCCCCCATTAGGAAATGGTATTGGCGTCCCTTTGAGAACGGTACCAAAACCTTCGTGTGTTTTCGTCACCCGCTTCTCGCCAGAAATGTCGTGTGAAGACATCTTGAAGTATCTTAAGTCCAAAACTATCGAAACGGATGTTTTTTTCTTGTAGAAAAATTACTAAATGCTCTAAACCGGTCGCATCCTTTATTTTAACTGTCTCAGTGGATGTTCAGGACAGGTTATTGGATCCCACATTTTGACCCTCTGGCGCGTTTACTAAACTATTCGTACCTTCTGGGCGCCAACTTACTAATACAGTTAAAATAATTAGTAATATCTCAAAAAACTCAAATCGCTCTCCCTTTACTATCAAAACGTGAGGGGGATTCGGACAAAAACTGCACAAATTTTCAAATCCTCTGTTGCAAATTGTTTTGATATATGTATGTCACTGAAACTTGGCTGCATCATGGCTTTCGCGATGCAGAAATCCTTGACAACTCTTATCAAATTTTAAGAAGAGATAGACATACTGATTCTGAAGCTCGTGGCGGTGGCGTACTCCTCGCTTGTAAAAACCACATTAATTGGAGTCAAATTGAGCTTCCCAATTTCACCAACACTCTCGACATCGAACTTATCGCTCTCAAGCTGTCTCACTTAAAATATGACTTATACATACTTTGTTGCTATATTCCTCCTGATTCCGTAAATGTTGTTGATGACAAAGGTCAGAATATTTATGACCTACTCATTTTAACGTCTAATTTTATCCATGGTAAAATGAAACCTCTTGACAAATTACTACTTATTGGTGAGTTTAACTTACCCAATATTCAATGGGTACTTAATGAAGATGACGATGACTATCTTCCACTTAATTACTTGACAACAAGGGAATCACTTTTCCTTGACACTATTTCATCTCTCGGTCTCAGCCAAATCAGTAACGTTATGAACGATATGGGTAGGCAGTTAGACCTGGTATTTTTTACTGACGCGGGTAGCTTATTAGTTGAACTTAGCCCAGTTATAATGTCTACTCTTGACAAATACCACCCCCTCTACTAATTACATATTGCTATGAAATCGAAAACTTAACAAACTGTGAGGAAACACAATTCTTCTTCAATTTTAGAAAAGCTGACTTCTCGGAACTTTCTAGTAGACTTGCCTCTATTGATTTCACCACCATACTGAACTGTCACATAACCTTACTTACCAAAATAATAAAATAGTTTTGATTACAAAGTAACCTTACCATGATACGCTCAATACTGAGTGATAATGGCATGTGTGTATGTGCAGCCGGAGTCCGAAGCTGTAGGCAGCTACATTCGATATCATCAGCCCACGGCATGTCATGATGGCATAGCGACATTACAATGATTACTCAGCTGAGAATTTTTGTTTGAGAAATCGTAGTCATTTGGTTAAGATAAATTTTTTTAAATAATTTTGTTAGGAAAGGTATGAAAATTTTATCACGGTTCGGAAGATAAGAAAGCAAGCTTAAGATTATCGGAACACCATTTTTCTGCATGAATTGTAGTTTAGGGCGGAGGAGCTATTCAAACGAAACTTTTGTCAGTTTTCCATAAGAACACTGCAAATATTTTAGAATGTAAGGACTCCGATGGGCTTGGCATGTTTTAGGGAGGGAGTCTGTTTCATGGCTTGTGAAGTATTCTCGAGGGTTTTGGGTAAGTCAAAACCCTCGAGAATACTTCCCAAACCATGAAACCGAAATCTACATGTGTGCGTTCGGAGTCCGTTTTCTAAAATGTTCTATATTGATACTTATGGAAAAGTTCCAAACATTGGCTTTAGATATGTCATAGACTCTCAACTACTATCCATACAGGAAAATAGTCTTCCAGTAATCTAAAGCTTGGTTCCCTACCTTCCCAAAGGCTGAATTTCCGATATACCTTACTTAACAAAATAATAAAACAGTTTTGATTACAAAGTAACCTTACCATTCACCGCTCAATACCTCTCAGCTGAGTAATAATTGCATGAGTGTATGTGCAGCCGGAGTCCGAATCTGTAGGCAACTACATTCGATATCATCAGCCCACGGCATGTCATGACGGCACAGCGACATTACAATGATTACTCAGCTGAGAATTTTTGGTTGAGGAATCGTTGTCATTTGGTAAGATAATTTTTTTTAAATAATTTTGTTAGGAAAGGTATGAAAATTTTATTACGGTTCGGAAGATAAGAAAGCAAACTTAAGATTAACAGAACGCCATTTTTCTGTATGAATAGTAGTTTAGGGCGGAGAAGCCATTCAAATCAAACTTTTGTCACTTTTACATAAGAACACTGCAAATATTTTAGAATGTAAGGACTACGTTCGGCCTCGCATGAGGTAGGGAGGGAGTCTGTTTCATGGCTTGTGAAGTATTCTCGAGGGTTTTGGGTAAGTTCTTTTAATTTGGTTTCTGTATTTGTATCTACATACCACTGACATATATATAAATGGACTGCTTGATCTCCTGTTTCATACGGCACCAATTTTGATTTCAGAAAATATGCTCTCACTGTCTCTGCTACCAACTGTCGTAAACTGGCGTTATATTTAAATTATTTGGGAATTTACGTATATTCATGTCAGTGGGATTTACCGAATTTACCACAAAAGTATTTGGGACTATTTGTATCGTTAAATTTTAATTATTAGTCGAAGGAAGTGTTTTTTACAAGGAGCAATTTCCCGTTCCTAATCGTTACAGTTCAGTGGGAAAGTATGCTCTCACGGAAAGAGACAGGAATGTCAAAGTGCTGCCATTAGCTTTCATGCATTTTTTGTTCAACGAGCAGTCCATTTATATACATGTCTGTGCTACATACTAAATTTTTCTATTTCTTATTTATTTATTTCTAATTTATTTTGCAGAAAAACAATAATTGGGGAATTCCAGTGCAGCTCAGAAGATGGATTCAGGTATTGTATGTGAGTTTATTTTCATGTTGAAATTTTCGTAATTTGATTTGTTTATATTTTACTAACCGAATATTTTGCTTGTTTTTAGGATTTTATTTGATGCAAAGTTCTGCTGAGTGCAAAATTTATGAATTGAATGCTTCGTTTGGATATTTATGGATCTTCTAAATTGTTTGTTTAGTTGTAGGATAATGTTTTAATTTTAATCCGTAAATTTTTTAAATTTTTATAATGTTCCGCAGCGGAACAATACATAATTTTATTTTAAATTTGATCTTAAATTAAATTTTAATATATATCATATTTGAATTTTTAATATGTATCGGCAAAAGATGTAGTCTTTTGTACATATCCGCGAATAAATTATTATTATTATTATTACTTTAAAATTGACGTACCCAATTTCTAGTTTCACCTTCAGGAATTTCACATTTTTAATTTAAGATTCATTCAGCGACCTAATTATTACCCTTATTCTACGTTAGCACATAATTATTATCGAAATTATTTAGGTACTTATCAGGGGATTTGGATAAAGGCTTCCTTTAAAACCGATAAGCTTTAAAGTGCCCTCGAATAAAACAGAATACCAGATTAGAGGACAAATTCCGTCAGTTTTAAAATATGCACGTACATCAAGCTCCGCAGTTTAATTGCCCACTTAATTAAGCACAACCACAATTTAACCAAATTCTTTGATTAAAGGTGACTGGGAATTCACTTTGAAATTTGCAGAAGCTTTTAGCCCAATTCCAGGACGTCACAGTAAACTATCTAGTACTCACGTCAGCACAAAGCGAAAAGTTAATCTCATCTGTTAAATGTGGATATCTTGTTGAAGCTTGCTATTTGTGTGTAAATTATGTACGATAACCGGACATAACACAATGAGATTTTTGATTGTACAGAGGATGGACGACACATAGTTTTCTTGCAGACCAAGATGATAGGTATATGTTGTAATTAATTAAAGACTAATCAATTTTGAAGAGGGTCGTCCAAAACTGAATAAGTTAAAATAGTATATTCAACATCGACCTCTAATTTGTTACTTATAAATTTCAAATGGATGTCACAGTACAGTTCAAAGTTTTAATATAAAACAGAATAAATTTTCCTCCTTTGTACTTTCCTTTAAGAATTGTTGTTTAGATGACGTCAGTTTGTTCACCGCAAACCGGAAACCCTAACAAAGACGTGGTAGGTTGATTTTTCGCAAAATTATGATTAGCGATCCGACTTTAAATTGGAGATTGTGAGGCGGCAATCCAGGCAATTCCAGGGAGTTTTAAAATTCGGTTGGATAGTTGACGACATCATTTTGGCTAGTTGCGGAATCCACCGATTTGTACGTCATTAATTCATCAGCAACTTCACTTTGAATCTGAAAATCAATTCGTCGATATCAATGTTTTCGCAGCCGTGCTATATTGACACAACCAACATGATTTTAGTTCTTTTAAGCAATGTTTGGGAACACTTTTTATGAGTTCGGTCTTTCATTCTGTGAGCTGGCAAGAATTGACAGGGAATGTAGTGCATCCAATCGAAATGTCAATGGCGATTTTGCCACTGTTAATGTCCAATAATTGTTTTGAAAATACTTTTCCAAACTGGTTGTTCTGCAACTTTGTCATTCCGTTTGTAACACCTAGTAGAAGTGCTAGTAAGGTTGGACACTCACGCATAATATTAAAAGCTATTTTGATTTTTGATGTCCGTCTGTCTGCCCGTCATCGCGATAAATCAAGAACGCACGTATTTAGAGAGCTGAAATTTTGCACATAAAAGTAGGGTAAAGTTCGAAAATGGGACAATTCCGGTAACTCCTTGGTAGGGTTGCCATACACAAATTTCGTTTTTCACTACATATTTGGATACCACCTGAGAACGCGGGTTATGTATACCACAGATATTTCATGCAACGCGAAGAAATATTTTCAAAGGTAGCTGATGGGAGAGTTGCGATAAGAATATTTGTTGCAACTTAAGCTTTTTTTCAGTTAAGAAAAGACAAGAATCTAAATTATTGTAGTAATTAGTTAAAGTTGAGTTCTTGCCTTGATCATGATGGTTTATTTTATATCTTTTACTCGGTAATAAAAGTTGGTTTAATAGTATAAAATAAAATTGTGTTTTCCATCTTTCTTTTTCTTTTTGTAAATTACTGTTTTTATTGTCTTCTGATTCCTGAATTCAATAAATTCGGAATTCGCGTCAATGTAGAGCTAAAATTTTATACATAGTGTTTTAATAAAAATAGTAAATATAATTTTCAAACTGGAATAAATCGGGCACCCTCGTTTTGGTGTTGCCAGAGAAAAATTTATTATTTTTACGTATACTGTGAGAACTGTCAGATGGGGTTTTTATATACTCCAAAGTTCTTCAGAATATGAAATCTTATAAAATTGGTTATAATATTTTTTCTGTCCGACGAATCGTTACAGAAATATATGCGGAAAAACCACTGACATGTATATAAATGGACTGCTTGTTGAACCAAAAATTCATTAAGGCAAATGGCACCACTTTCATATTCCTGTCTCTTTCCGTGAGAGCATACTTTCCCATTGAACTGTAACGATTAGGAACGAGAAATTGCTTTTAAAAATCCTTGTAAAAAACACTTTCTTCGACTCATAATGAAAATTTAACAATACAAATAGTCTCAAATACTCCTTTGGTAAATTCGGTAAATCCCACGGACAAGCATATATGTAAATTCCCAAATAATTTAAATATAACGCCAGTTTACGACAGTTGGTAGCATTGACAGTGAGAGCATACTTTCTGAAATAAAATTGGTGCCACATGAAACAGGAGATCAAGCAGTCCATTTATATAGATGTCAGTGGAAAAAACACATCAAAAATCAAAACTGCATAGATGGGTGACCATGAGTGACATGCATGGGTGACATGCATGCATCTAAGGCAATGTTTCCCAAAAGGTGTGTCACGGACAAAAAAAAAAGTATTTTTCATTAATCGTGAATAATTACTAAAAAAATTATAGTTTCCGTTAAAGTTTTGATTTTCAAATTTAAGGAATGGAAGAACAGTTAAATTCGAGCATCAGTTGCCTATGAGTTTCTAAAAATTTAATTTTTTTCTTTTTTCTTATTTTAATTTAGTTTTATTTTGTCCGTATGTATTTTACGAATATAGAATTGTGAATTTACATGCTAATAACACTAAGTAATTTGATTTAGTGTAAATCTAAAGTTATTTATTACAAATGTGTTGATATGTATTTTTCTTTACTTTGTTTTCATTTTGACTGCAGTAGAGCGTAAATTGATAATTTATATAATCGTAAATCATTATTCATTAATGCCGAATTCACAATGCAGAGTGGAAGAGTTGCGTAGGGTGGAAACTGGCATTCTTTTTTTTCGCACGCAGTAGTGCATATGGTCACCTCTTTGTGGCTCTAAGGTAGAGCATAGTGTAGCTGCATGAAAATAGGTTCTATTTTATTTTCAGTTTCTTTTTATCATAACTAACATGTTTTCATGTTATTTCCTAATTTAATATTTTTTATGAATGCTAATAATAAAACGAGAGGCATTTTTTAATAAACTTCATGATTTAAAAACCAAAAAAAGTACGTTAATTTTAGCTAGTCTCGAAGCCATCTGATGGCGCCAACAAGTGTCTCTTTTCGAATTCTTTGTTTTGACAACGACAGTTCTTTGCTTGTCAAATTTCCAAATTCACTCTGTGCATTGTCAGCATCTTCTTTCTAGACTCAAAATTCACTCTGCTCCGCTATGCATTGTGAATTCTGTAAAAAGGAGCGTTTACAATGGCAGAGTAGAGTAGAATCACCAGATTTCATTTTCTCTCATCATCTCACCAACGAGAGATTAGGAATTTTTCAAATCTGACGCTGCTCTGTGAAATCCACTCTGGTAGGAAGCGCGAAGAACTTATATTAGAGTGCAAGCTTCCGAAAAGGAGAGACAATGCAATCTGGTGACTCCACTCTACTCTGCCATTGTAAGCGCTTCTTAATGCTTTCAATTTTAAATAATATGCACTTCTTAGGTACAAGCACAGACAAGTAATAACAGATATGCAAGGCCCATAGTCAATTATGATGCCACTCAGTTCATATAAGCCGAAAATATTAACTGACAAGTCTTAAATAACTTTAGCGAAACTCCGAACAATGAAATGAACCGATAAAGCTTCTTTATTAACTGCGATCATTTTTCTTTTGCTTATTATCATTTGTAAACTGACATGGTACAAAGAATTTTTTTTCTGCTGAGTAAATTGGTGATATTGTTTCAACGAAGGGAATAGATGAGTGCATAAATTGAATGTATTGATTGGATGGGCTTTTTGACTATGCAATGGGTATGAGTACCCGATCCAATATAAAATCAAAGATTCTTTGACTCGACCTGAAGTAGGGAAGACCTCAATTTTTTCTTAGAACTTTACTGGAAATTTTAATTTTAATAAAAATTCTGCCGAAACATTTTATAAGAAGAAGCAATCTAAGAAATCTAGCTTCAATGCTCACAGAAATTATTAGCCGTCCAAGCAGGTGTTGTCGGGCATAATGCATACCAATTCTAAAGAAAAACTGTCCAGTAAATTACATCAGGTCGAGTCAAAGCATCGTTAATTTTATATTGGAGGAGCAAGGTCTTTTATACGTGCAGACAGAGTAGTTAATTACGGAAAGAATATGGAATATGATGATGATGTATTACTTGTCTGTGGTTCAAGCTTAAACAAACTTCTAATAAAAAATAATAAAAGTTTATTATTCAAAAGTCTTACCAATACTGAATTTTAGATCATAATTTGTTAGATTTATAATTAGGTATGTATTTCTGGTTAATATAATTAATATTGTATTTATAAAAATAAAAAACAATTGAAATTTAAATACAAAAATATATTATAGCCGTTAAAAAAATGCAAAAGTTTATTATTCGAAAAAGACCAGCAAACGAAGAAGCAAGGAAATTAAATATTGCAGTAAATTCAGGTGATTTTGTAATGGTAGATGTATTACCAACAACTTCAAAATGTACCTCTCAAAATGACACAGAAAATTTCACAAAGAAAGTTAAAGTAGTTTGCAGAAAATATAATGTATCTTATTTAAAAATGGGATTTTCATGGGTCAGTAGTGAGACATATCTGATTCCGATTTGTGTTGTGTGCGACGAAAAGCTAGCAAATGAATCAATGGTTCCCAATAAACTAGAACGTCATTTTAAATTAAAGCACCCGAATTTATCTAATAAAACAGCGGATTATTTTCAGAGACTGTTAAATTAAAAAAAAATCATGCGACGACATTTTCGAAATCGGTAAAAGTATCTGAGAAAACTCAAGAAGCGAGTTACCTATCTTGTTGCCGAAATGATTGCAATGAAGAGAAAATCACACCTTATAGCTGAGAGCCTTATTTTGCCAGCTTGTCAGATAATGGTTAAAACTATGATAGGAGAGGATGCTAAGAAAGAAATTAGGAAAATACCACTTTCGAATAACACCATTAGTAGGAGAATTTTTCGTAATATCAGAGGATATTGAGCAACAGGTAATTGAACTTATTACATCAGGAGAAATGTTTGAATTTCAAGTTGATGAGTCAACGGATATTAGTGGAAAAGCCCAACTTTTAGCATTTGTACGATTTGTTTGTAATGGAAATTTAATCAATCAATTTTTTTGTTGTAAAGAACTAACAGAAACTACAACTGGTCTAGATATCTTCAATGTTATTAATAATTATTTAGAAAAATATGGAATTTCATGGAAGCTTTGCAATAGTATTTGTACTGATGGTGCACCGTCTATGACAGGTTCAGTAAAGGGGTTTTTAACAATTGCTAAGGAACACAACCCAAATATTATAGCTACTTATTGTTTTTTACATCGAGAAGGTTTGGTAGCGAAATGTATTGCCGCTGATTTGAAAAATAGTACTCGATCAAGTAGTAAAAATGATAAATTATATCAAGAGTAAGCCAAAAAAACTTACGTTTGTTCTCGAAATTGTGTGAATCCATGGAAGCTGATTATTTGACCTTGCTCTTCCATACTGAAGTCCGACGGCTCTAGAAAGGAAACTAAGAGTGGCCTTATCTAAAATTCGACCACGTATAAAGAAACTGTGCTCTGAACAACGCGCTCATACTATACATCACACTAAAACATATAAAACGGAAAAAATATCAATTCACGCGTTATGTTTTTTATTAATAATTTCAATACTTATCTGTATTTTATCTTAATTGGCATCGATAACAAATTTTTAAATTAATTCAGTTATGTAATTATTTATTGAAGTCGTGTTTAATAAATGTTTTTTTTTATATAATTATTACACATGTAATGAATGAAAAAAAATTATAAAACTATTATTTTCAATATAAAATATTTTACTTCTCTTATAAAATAGCGTTATTCCGTTTCCTCTGTGTCGCATAAATTGATTAGTTTGAATACTGTGTCGCGAGAAAAACAAATTGGGAAACACTGTATCACGGTATCACACGAATTGGTCGAGACCAATTCTAACTATTTTACTTGCTTTGTATTTAGTTTCACTTTACGTTGAAATAAATGACCGAATTATGCACATTTTAGTATGATTTCGATTTATTCTGTTTTCTAAGGAACCTATACTGAATGTAATCGGGGGATAGGTGTATTGTGAAATGAAGTGAAAATTATTCTGAAGCTGTAAGTAATATAGGTATAAGAATTGCTCAAATCTATATAAATAAAAATGAAATGCTGCTTGTTGGTAATTGCATCATTTGAGATTGGCTCGGCCGATTTGGATTTTTTTTTTTTTTATTCGTAACAGTCGAGGAAGGACCCCTTCTTGGTGGTGCCATACAAAACGTTGGTTTTTCACTATACGTTGACATGGACAGCTCAAATTTTGTAAATGGCTTTTTTAAAAAAAGGAAAATTTAAGTGGAAGCAATCGTGCAACTCCTTCGTAGCGTTGCACTACAAAAATTTCGCTTTTAATTTTATATTTGGGCAAGGCCTTAGAATGCGTCGTCGTAGAGAGTCTTATATGATGTTATCATAGCAATTCTTAAGTAAAATTTCAAAAATGGACTAAATTGGGTTACCTCTTCTTGGGGATGCCATACAAAACCTTGGTTTTTCATTGTATACTTGGAAGGCGTCGACGTGGAGAGCTCATATTTTGTACACGGCATTTTCATGAAAATTGCTAATACTCGCCCAAAAGTGGAGCAAATCGGACAATCGTTTCTTGGTGTTGCCATACAAAACTTTAGTTTTGTACTACATATTTACACTGCCTTACGCGTCGACGTAGAGAGGTGAAATTTTGTGCACGGGCCTATTTTAAAAAGAGAGAAATTTAAGTTCGGAAAGTGGACGGATCGGGCAACTTTCTCGTACGGCACTGTATTCGGGTACTGCCTGAGAACGCTTCGACCTAGAGAGCTACACTCTCCCACGCATATGAACATATGCACACAATTATATATGGGAAGATCGGTATTATGAACCATTATAGGAACTTCATTTGTTTACGTCTGATGGAATATTTCATCATTGTAAGGTCCTTTTTCGAATGTATTTTGTGTAATATCAATACACACACTTTCCAAACAAAAATTAGGAATAATATGGAAATACATTTATTGTACATTTCGTCTTGGCTTGGCTTAGTATATCGTTATTTTCATTAATGCAAAATAAATACTGGTCATACTCTACAAGTATACAGTTTAAACTGTTCTAAATTAAATATTTCACATTTTCAGCACTGTTGAAGGCTTACAAACAAAATACGTAAGTGCTAATAGCTTCTAGCTTTCAAATCAAAGTAATATGTACTTTGTAAGACTAAAAATGAGGTAATTTTCATCACAAGTTGAAACTGCAAACAAAACCACCCCCACTCATACACATTTCTTCCAAGGTTAATACAGTACTCCTCATAATAGATCACAGTTCAAGACGTGCTCGTCTTAAGTGGAAGAAGATTTAATTAATTAAATTATTTTCCGTTATTCATGCTGAAATCCCAGTTAGTCAGCATATCCCATCATGGTTGAAAGATCCGGAATTGTTTGCGAACGTAATTAAATTTTGTTTGAAAAATCACCCCCCCTCCCGCTAACTCTTTTGCAATTTTTGTTATAACGTAAGCGTTAGGATATACTGGGGCGTGACAGAAAGTGGGAAAGTAACTTCATCCTATTATCAGAAATTTCTGAAAGTTTTTATGAAATACATAAATGAACATGTTTGTAAACAAATACAAGTTTCTTCAATGGACAGAACAATTAAGTTTTATGAGTTTACATGGACTTTCCGTAGGCGGGAAGTTCGAGGGGGTAGCCTGATGGAGGCGAAGGAGTATACAACACACATTAGCAGTACATTAATTTAATTACATCCTTGCCTTGTTGTAGGTACATAAACAGTACATAAGTATATGTATATATGTGTATATAATATTACAAAGGGAAAAATGGAAGTTTACATGGTGGTGAAATTGCTTGGGGCGATGAAGATAAATTTGCTCTTGTTCTTCATTAAGCGGAAAAATATTTGCATTGGTGACAATAAATTAAGTTAAACAGTTGTCTAACTTGGCGAAGGATTTATAAAGTTTAATGAAAAGTTATTATCTTTTATCACAGGCGAGTTATGGAAAGTGAAAGCTCCAGCCTTAAAGTAACGAGGTAGGTAGGTAGGATATTGAGGCGCAATTCGAAACGATGAAAACTGAATATTGAAAATTGAATATTAATTTTAGTACACATTATATTCGCAGCAGTATGCATGTATAAAAATATTCTCTACACAATACATTGGTATATGGCTGATAGAATTAAGACATCAATGAAATAGGCATATATTTTCATTGACTTTCATAATAAAGTTCGATTCCTAAAGTAAAGTAAGTAGAGCTGATGGTGGAACGAATAAAGAAAGCAGTGGGGTCACTTAAAACGGATACTCTGAATTTCTTTTACATCTTGAGATGAATAGATCTTATGAAAATAGAAACATGGAAAAGGAATATTTATTTGAATTTTAGATCAGTTTTCTTGATATCTAGGTACATGTAACATCAATCCTTATTTTTTTCTTCGGCTAACTTAAAATAGGTGTATATTTTTTTGTTTTGTTTTCTTATGTTTTATATACCTAGTTCTAAAGCATCCGCATGATCGTTTCATTCAAATCTTTTATGGAAATCTCAGACACGCTATAATTTATT
Organism: Dioctria linearis; assembly: GCA_963930735.1. Lineage (NCBI taxonomy): Eukaryota > Metazoa > Arthropoda > Insecta > Diptera > Asilidae > Dioctria > Dioctria linearis. Next base: position 156,304,776 of record OZ005744.1, on the reverse strand, counting down.
GCTATCCGTATGTTTTCATTTTCTCAGTTTTATATCTCGAAAGTGGTTGGTAATTGTTTTATACGTATGAATTTTCCCACACAAAGAAAAAAAAATGAAAAGAGAAAAATAAATAAGAATCCGAAAAAAGTTTAAATATAAAGTGAAACTGTTTATTATATTATGCTGATGATGCTAAAATATTTCGAAATATAGGCCTCATCCAATTACAATAGGACTTATATACTCTCCATAGCTGGTGCACTAATAACAATTTTGAAATTAATACCTATACTCTCTCGTAAAAGTTGACCATTTTAATAAGGCACCTTTAGGACGTGTGGAAGTTGTTAAGAACTTGGGAGTACTTCCTACTTCGAAATTACTCTTTAGATCCCATTTGAATCAGACTTACTAGGTTAGACCTGATGTTGCTTGAAAACCGAAGATTGTATTTGAAGAGCACAGGGAAGAACGATCTAAGTCACATTTAAAACAATCTAAGGTAAATTAAATTTAAAGTTTCAAAAGCTAATATTTATACATAGATATAAAAAGATAGAAAAACACAGTCTGGTGGAAAATCTCACTTAATATATTATTATTCAGGCTTAAGACACTTTCACATCAAACACAAGAATCGAAAAAATGTAAACCGAAAAACTCAATTTATTCCACTTTAAAACAAGATTTTTGCTCCAATGATAAATAAAATCATGAAAAATAGGATAAACTAATAATTTTACTGAGAAAATAGTAGTAGTAGAATTTTAAGAAAAACACAACTTTTATGATTAATCGGACGAATTTTTCCGCCGAAAAAGTTTTTCGGCCGATAAAACATAAAATTTGTGTTTTTCTTCAAAACCTGAAATAAATATAACTATTTTCTCAGTTAAATTCTTAGTTTTATCCTGATTTCTCTGGATTTTATTAATCATTGCAACAAAAATCTTGTTTTAAAGTGGAATACATTGAGTTTTTCGGTTTACATTTTTCTGTTTTATTCAAACACAAAAAAAAACTACAATTAAAACAATGAAAACGCACCGAGAAATTTCGAAATTTTCGTTTTTTTTGTTTGGCTTTTCTTCAATCTTAACCTCTTAAGAATGTCTGCTGAGAGCCTCATGCAAAAATTCGAAAAAAAACGGAGTTATGGCTGATCTAGTCAGCGCCGAGCGGCCCGAACGAAAGTCAGGTAGAAATACGGCTTGTCGGCCCTTATTATAACATCGTCTGCGTAACCGGGCGTTATATCGAAAGTTTTCGTTCGGAAATAATATATTCGGTAAAAAATGGATAAAAAGAAAGGTTCTCGAAAATCTCAGAACCCCAAGCCCATAGTGTAGGGGACTTGGAGTGGATGATCTATGTAAGTTGAAGAATTTTGCGATTTATTCATTGCTCATCTTTCAAATGCGTTTTTCCTCGAAATCATGTGTTTTGAAGTCAGTACGCAAAATATCTCGAAAACTAATGAACCGATTGCAATTATCTTTTTTGTGCTTATTCTACACATAATTATCTAGTCTTTGTCATATTGATTTTTTTTTTTAGTGACTTAGTTTTTTTTTAATCGGCGAAATAAAGTCGTATTTTTCTCTAAAAATCACTATGTAAATTCAAATGTCCGCCATTTTGTCAAAAATCTATATTTTCAAAATCGCATACGACAAAGGCTAGATTATACTGTCCAGTTTAATAATCTTTTTGTTTTTGTTTTATTGGGATGATTATAGATGACGCAGAACTGCGTACCGCGGAGGGCCTGTTTTTTGCGGTACTTTACGGGCCAGAGGATTACTCGGCGAATATTCGATATTTTTCAATAAAATTTTTTTTTATGTATTCTTAGAAATGTGTTTTATAATTTAAGAAAGAATTGGTTTGATTACTGCTATAGATAGCCTTAAAAAAATCCAGAAAAATGGCTTTTTTTCGCGCTACTCGGTACGTTTTCCCCCTTAAATGAGAAAAAAAACGTGTGAGAGAATGAACTAAGTACTTTTGTATCCACAGCTCCTACAAAAAAGCAAAAGTATTTTATTATTTTAGAAAGTGAAGATTCAGAGATAACTTACCTCGAATTCATCATCGCTTCTATTGGCATCAGAAAATGCTAATTCTTGATAGAAATACTGCAACTCTTCTGAGATGAACATTTTCAATTATGGAGTTGGTCGTATTTCTTTTTCGGAAGAGGGATTAAGTTAGAGTAAAGTGATACTGGACTAACATTGGAATTCCAAGTGGAATTCTTACTCATGATAATAAATTCAGTGACTGCTGCATTGTATGCCGTCTCTCGAACTGCTACAGTACATGGGTGTTCCTTATTAAACTGCAGTTCTCTAACTGGCCTAGTAGCAAATAGGCAAGTTTTCTTGTAGTATTGCCGTAGAAAGTTTGTTCAAGCATGAACAAATTCTTGCTTACAGTCATATAGGTGCATCGAAAGGCATATGTTTGGATCTTAATGTCCGATATACTTCTAGCCATTGATCAGGAAGCTCAACTATAAAGTTTTAATTGATCAATCCAAAATCTTTATCGCATTCGCGGTATGAATGCCCTCTTATAGGAAATATCACATTAATTGATTCAAGCCAGTTCTGTCCATGGATCATATAATGCAAAAATCTAACAAGGGTAAACTTTTTGTTTTATTTTGCCCCGCGCAGGAATGACAAAATATATGTACATTGATGTTTCACTTGCGGGTCGAGGATTTCAGCGAGAAAATGGTACAAAAACGACATGACTGCATCAGTCCCTTTCTTTGCAACAGTTTGAGTGTACACTGATGGATTTGTATATAAAACGTGGATGTTAAAGCTAATAAAAGTAAGTTACCTTTTATAGTGAACATCATTGGTACTAATATTCTGTGTTGGCAAGTTTTTGGATAATTCAAAAATCCATTATAATGGGCCTTCTAGTGCGTTTTTTCTCCAGCCGTTTTTTATTATAGAATGCTTGTGCCCTCATCTTGTGAGCATTGTCCTCTGTATGAAGTTTTGCCTAATTTGTCTTCAATTCAACTTCCTTTTTCTTATCGGATGATGCAAGTTGATCCAGTTGAGACTCTAAGGATGTGATTTTCACTTTTGCTGCATCATAGGCGCTGCAGGTGTCAGTTCTAGGATAGCTGAAACCAATGTTGAAGTCTTTTAGAAAAATATTCCTGTAAGTTTCATAACTCTCAGGATGATACCCTTTTTCAAGGTATAGTCCATGCATTTGTTTTACACTTAAGATCTCCGGAAGGTAAAGTCGTCTCGTATTTTTGAGGCTGTAATGTGATTTCATACCCTTGAAACTTTTGATGTGATCCTGTATATCTAAGTGTTAAAGTTTCAGCTGGTACCTTATGGAGTCGATTTCGATGAGTTCCTCTTATATCATGGCACGAACACCTACACCAATACCTATTCAATGTGAGGAAGTCGTCTATTTGTTATTCTATGTAAACTTATAAATGATTTTTGACACACTTCACACACGTCAATCTACTTCTGAAAGTACAGGAGTTGTCTTGCAAATTTGCGATATTTTCTTCTCGTCTAGGTCGCCTACGTTTTTACTTCATGAATACTAATAAGATCGCATAGATGGTTATTTTGCTCGTTTCTGTCTTTGAGAGAATTGAATTTATTGGGCTTCACCTATTTTTCTTCGAAAACTTTTCTTCAAAAATACATTTCTTCGAAAAACTTTTCTTCCAAACGACATTTCTTCGAAAAACTTTTCTTCGAAACAACATTTCTTGGAAAACATACTTCTTTGCGGCGGCCGCGAAAAATTATGTTTTCGAAGAAATGTCGTTTCGAAGAAAAGTTTATTTTCAAAACCATGCATATAAGCGCAAAATAAAAACAAAAAAAAAATTAAAAAATATGCGGCCAGAAATTCAATACGTCGTCGTCGTTGGCCTCGAATAACGCTAAAGGTGAAAGTCAACAATTTGTTATCAAATAAACGAAATTTTCGAAGAAAACTTTGTCGATGAAATGATTTCGAAGTAAAGTAAGGATACCAATTTATTGATCAGTATACGTTTCTGTTTCTCAGTTATATTTTCGAAACATTTGAACATCTTACACTCGCATGATTCACCGGTTTCACAAGATGATTTCTGATCTTCTTTGTAGCATCTCGAATGCGACCATAAGATTTTCTTTTACGGGTTAAACTACACAATGGTTTGTCGTAATCGGTAACACTATTTGAACTTGAACTCATTTCAACTCATTTCAATTTCAGTGTCCTCTCTAGGACCTTAAGGGCAGTAAGATTTGTTTTATTAACCTAACCACAGAACTAATTTATTAGAAAAGTCTGCATTATTTAAACTAATAATAAAAGTGTGAACAAAGTAGTAAAGAACCAACTTAGCGAAAGACGTTATTAAGGAATGTAATTAGAGTATCTAGAATTAAAAAAATTAAGTAGAGAACTAAATAAATTAAAGAAAAATAAAGAAAATGATGAGTAAAGTAAAATGCATAACCAATTAAATTACAAGATTGAAGAAATTAGCAACAGCCCGGTTGAAACGATCGAGGGATGTGATGCTTAGGGACTCATTTATTGCTACAAGTAAAATAGCTAGAATTGGTCTAGGACCAATTCATATAATACCCTAGATGAAGGCCCGTACGTAATTTCGAATGGTCACCCATCCGTGCAAGTTTGGTTTTGGACGTGATTTTTCTATAACGGTTAGTTGGACTTTTCTGTACAATAAAAACGTTTCGAACTGATCGTTGTCGTTGTAAAAAACTTAAATTTTATATGGTAACATCAAGAGGGGTTTCCCCCATTTATCCAATTTTTGAAGTTATGCATGCGTTGATAAGTTTATAGACGCACCATTCAATAGTGCGGTAGCCTATCTCTGTAGTAAAAAAGAGCAAATTGTGTGATAACGTCAAGAAGGGTTTATCGATTCAGGAAAGGAAGGTATGGAAGGTGTTTTGTCTGAGGACTTTTCCGATTCATTCATACGATAAGAAGAAAAGACCAATTCTACGGTTCCATGATTCCTAAAGGCGTCCCATGCGATCAAGAGCATGCCTCAAAAAGTTCATATTTGCAAATTCCAGAGATTTCCCCACAGATCCCTCTAATATCTGCACATACCATGTGGAGCGTCATTGCACCTTTAGATAATTTATTCAGATGACAAAGAACTTAGTCTTAATGGTCTGTTGTGATATTAGAGCGATCTGTGGAGATATCCCCCAGAATTTCAAATATGAAATTTTTGAGGCATGTTATTGATCGCATGGGATGCCTTTAAGGACCTTGGAACGATAGAATTGATCTTGTGTTCCTATCATATGAATAGCCAAAAGTATCGAAAAATCATCAACCAAAGACTCCTTCCGTATCTTGCGCAATATCCTGCCGATCATTTAATTTATTATTGTTAAACTAAATAAAGTTAAGTGCGCTATAATAATGCAACACTCATTTTCTAACTTTTTATAGAATTACTCTACAAGTACAAATATTTTTCAGCGATAAAAGGAAGGCAGATATGTTTTGCCATCAGTACTCAAAAGCAAAAAAAAATTGTTTTTTTTTTTAATAATATATAGACTTGTTGATTTTTTGTGCGTTTATCACAAAGATATTCGGGTATTGGTTTTATTTCCAATACAGAAATATTTCTCTGAAGTTTTCTAAATAATCCAAATTTAGAAGAGCTATTCATGCGTTGGGATATTACCAATTTCTAAAAGGAAGCTAATCATTGAGAGTCACGCAACAATCGTGAATCGTGATATTGAAAGTGTTCTCAGAGATATATTCAGGTATTGGTTTATTAGGTGCAAAAATACTTCTCTGACAGAACTTTGAAAATTCCAGAAGTACAAGAGTATTCGTGCATTCGTTTATTACTAAGGTAAAAATATTTTTCTAAGTACTTGGGAAAACTAACAACTTTCTTGTCATTAGCCATGAGTAAGCATTTGAATTATTTGAATTGTTTTTAAATTGGTTTAGCATTGAATTGAATTAAACATCGAATTAGTCCTATAGACTTGGATATTTTATCCCAAGGAAATTTATGCCGAGTCTAAAGTATTCATGAATTTTAAATAAATCTAAACTGAGTTGACTTTCAATATTAATTCTTTTTATAATTCGAAGTTTAGTTTTTTTTTTTTCGTTTCAATACGGATAAAATAAATAATAATAGTAAAAATTATATAAGATAAATTTGACTGTGTTGGAAAAATAAACAAATTAAGTTCAATAAGCGTTTTTACAGCAGACAAAGTCTTGTGATCTATCGGCGAGTTGCATCAGGTCATAAGAGGCTGCAACAGATATAAAAACGGAATAACAAACTCATATGCCCTATGATATTATAGGCTATAAAAATAATAAATATTTGTTCAAGAAGGAATTTTTTTGGATTCTCCGGTATATAGCAAAAGCTAAAAATTTTGTTATTTGTTATTTCATCGCACAACCCATTTGATTTAGGGTGACAAGTTTCAAGTCTTGGTTTTGACTCATCAACAGGTCCCAAATAGCGAAATTGAGTTACTTGAAAAACAAATGAAAAAATTGAACAAAGGAAAAATAATGAAAGCAAAGAACTAATTCCAAATAATTAAATCCAAATAAAATGAAAAGGAAAATAAAAAGAAATACAAATAATCCAAGTGATACGTTGCAACAGCGTCAGCATTCTTGTTTATTTCCAGCTATGTGGAATCCTTGTAGCTTGGAGTTTGGAGGACTCCTGTGTTACTGCTGAGAAGAATTTTGCAACAGGTAAGAAATCTGCTTTTAGAGCCGGAAAATGCACGCTGTGGGCGGTAAGGAGAGTTTGATTTTGGGTGCTTTTGATCCTAATACCATATAACTTTCGTGTTATACACCCTATGGAGGTGATTTGCATTGCAGGTGACAGTAAACCCTCTGCGAATTCCAACAAATGCACAACCACCTCTCTACACCCTTTCGGACGGCAGTTATAGTACGTCAAAGTGAAAAAAATGGAAAATTTTGCAATTTCCTTATTCAATTTTGACGGTTATCCCGCTAAAAAGCAAGATAAGGATAGCACTTTCTTGCAAGATTTCGAGACCACCGAATTTTACCTTAAATTTGCCTATGCACATATACTACCTACTACCGTTTTTGAGATATCCCCGTTTTTCTGATGCATAATTTCATTAGTTTTACTAATAACAATAGAAATCGCGCCTAATTTTATGCAATTCCACGCAAATTAGCAAAATTCATAAAATTATGAATCACTGATACGGGAATATCTCAAAAATGGTAGCATTTAGGTAGGGACATGTGCAGGATCAAATGAAAGGTAACATTCGGAGGTCTCGAAATCTTGGAAGAAAGCGCTATCCTTATCTTGCCTTTAAGCGGGATAATCGTCAAAATTGAAAAATAAATTGCAAAATGGTCATTTTTTTTACTTTGACGTACTATAACTGCCAACGGAAAGGCGCTATAGAGGTAGTTGGGTATTTGTTGGAAACCGTAGAGGGTTTACTATCACCTGAGATGCAAATCACCTCCATAGGGTGTATAATAAGAAAGTTACATGGTATAAGGATAAAAAGCACCCAAAATCACAAAACCCCTGCCGCCCACATCGTGCATTTTCCGGGTCTCCTTCCATACAATTTATTTCTCGAAATTAAGTGAGGAATCCGGGGTATAAAGGAAATGTGGTACGTACGGGACACCCATATAGACGTTTTTTTTTTAAAACATGTTTAGAAACGTCAACAACAAAATGCTCACCCGTATTATTAACTGTAATGTACATGCCATTAATAGGTTCGTACGAAGATACTGAAGTTAGACTTCGAGGAGTTAAAATGCAACAGAAGTAGCCTTTTCAAAGTGTGCCTACTATCATGAAAAGAGATTTTGTTAAACAACAAAGGAGAATTAATATTCGCGTTTAAGGGCTGATGCACAAAAGTTACATCGGCAACCATGCAACGTTTCTCAAGCGAGTGCATATTTAAAAGCTTCAATCGATTCTCGTAAGGAAGGTGCCTGAGAGCAAATCGTAGGAAGTTCCGTTGAACAGACTCGATATGGTCGATATGTGTACCGTAAAATGGAGACCAGCCGTGACTAGCGTATTCAAGAAGTGGTCTCACAAAGCAAACGTACAGACGCATTGTTATGGTAGGATTCGAGAGCACTTGAGATCAACGTTTTAAAAAGCCCAGCATAGAACTACTCTTTGATACCATGTAGTTAGAGTAGAGGATAGAATAAAGAACAACGGTCCTAAAAGACACTTGAGGTACGTCAGACGAAGCCTTCAGGACTTTGAGATTAAATATCGAAATAAGATTTGATATGTTCTGTTATCTAAATAAGACTCCGTCCATTTAAAAAATGTTAGAAGAAACACATACTTTTCCAATTTAAACAGTATTACGGAGTGAGATAACTTATCGAAAGCTTTACTAAGGTCTGTATATATACAATCTGTCTGGTAGCCAATGGTATCCGAGACCAATTTCAACAAGTTAGTGATTGTCGACCTACCCGAAATAAACCCATGTTGGTTTGAAGAGAGTAAATTCTTACAGGAGGTTAATAGGTGAGAATAAATGATAGATTCGAATAATTTGGGCAGCATGGAAGATAACTTTGCAATAGGCCTATAGTTACAAATATTATTTTTACTACTGTTTTTGTGGACAGGTATGATAAAAGAATTTTTCCATAGCTGGGGGAAACAACCCCTATCGAGCGATTTTTGGACAATTGTTCTCAACGGAGCTACCAGGGCAAGGCAGCAAGACTTAAAAAAGCTGGAGGGGTCCCATCCGGGTCCGTTGTGAAGTCATTTGGCAGCCCATTAATATGAACGAGTATATTCTCTTGTGTAATTGAAGGGATAGTGAACGAAGCGTTATGAGAGTCGTTTATATGACGGAAATTGCTATTTGCGATTAAAAATTTGACGAGGCAAAGGCATTGTGAAAAAAGAACCAAACATATTACAAATTTCAGACGCTAGCATAGCTAGCAGAGTGTTTGTACTTCATGATATTGGGATAGTTGTCCATTTTTTTTCCCATATTAATAAACTTAAGCAAGATCCGTGGGTCACTAATTAATTTAGCGCGCATGTGGAGGAAAGCTCTTTGAAGTCATTATATGATGTGAGGAAGTTGTGTTCTTTTGATTCCGTGCAGTGCACTGCAGAACACAGAATATTGCAAATTGAATTGTCTTGTGGGGTGCATATAGAAGTAGAAAAGGCTTTGAAAGTATAAAGGAAATTATCAAATTGCCATGACTTGAATCCTTGCAAAATGTCAAAATAGAACTTGATAAACTTCGGGAAAAAATTTGGTAGGTGTAACGTTTTGTAAGAAATAAAGTCATGGCAGCTAGATTCTCTCTATGCTTTCAAAAAAAAATTCTACTTCTATGCACTCTACAAGTCAATTCTATTCGCAATCTCCTGTGCTCTGCAGTGCATTGCACGGAACCAAAAGAACACAGCTATCATCTCTGTCTCGCATATAACTTTTCCACAATTTATTCTTTCTATTTTTAAGACGTCTCAGCTCTTTATTGAACCATGGCGGTGAACATTAAAGGAAAATAATTCGAAAATCGTTATGTTAAACTAAGAGACGTCTTCATCAACACTATCAAAAGAGAGCAGTGTGTTGAAATCAGTAGAGGCAAGTCTACTAGAAAGTTCCGAAAAGTCAGCTTTTCTATAATTGAAAAAGTATTGTGTTTCGTCACAATTTGTTAAGTTTTTGGTTTCATAGAAATATGTAATTATAGTAGAGGGGGTGGTATTTGTCAACAGTAGACATTATAACTGGGCTAGGTTCAACTAATAAGTTACCAGCGTCAGTAGAAAATACCAGGTCTAGCTGCCTACCCATGTCATTCTTAGCATTACTGATATGGCTGAGACCAAGAGATGAAATAGTGTCAAGGAAAAGTGATTCCCTTGTTGTCAAGTTATTGTGTGGAAGATAGTCCTCGTCAACTTCATTTAGTACCCATTGAATATTGGGTAAGTTAAAATCACCAATTAGTAGTAAGAGGACCCATCTTACCATGGATAAAATTAAATGTTGAAATGAGTAGGTCGTAAACATCTGACCTTTGTCATCAACAATATTTATTCCTATAGATTAGGAATATAGCAACAAAGTATGTATAAGTCACTTGTTAAGAGAGACAACTTGAGAGCGATAAGTTCGATGTCGAGAGTATTGCAGAAATTCGGAAGTTCAATTTGACTGCAAGGCAACTAATGTGGTTTTTACAAGCGAGGAGTACGACACCGCCACGAGCTTCAGAATCAGTATGTCTATCTCTTCTAAAAATTTGATAAGAGTTGTCATGGATTTCTGCATCGCCAAAGCCATAATGCAGCCAACTTTCAATGAAAGCAACTACATCAAAACAATTTGCAACAGTGGATTTGAAGATTTAGGCAGTTTTTGTCCGAATCCCCTTACGTTTTGATAGTAAAGGGAGAGCGATTTGAGTTTTTTGAGATATTTATTTTAACTGCATAACTAAGTTGGCGCCCAGAAGGTACGAATAGTTTGGTAATAGTGCCAGAGGGCCAAAATGAAGGATCCAATAACCTGTCCTGAACATCCGCTGAGACAGTTAAAACAAAAGATGCAATCGGTTTAGTGCATTTACTAATTTTTCGACAAGAAATAACATCCGTTTCGATATTTTTGGACTTAAGATACTTCAATATGTTCTCATACGACGTTTCTGAAAAGAAACGATTGATGAAAACACATGAATCACGAGTATCATTCGTTTTACTGTAGAAGCAGATGTGGTGTTCACTGGATCACAGTTTGCTGTACAGAGTTAGAGTTAGAGTCTACTCCCTGCTGCACGGTAGGTAATGGTTGAGAGTCAGAGTCAGACGATTCCTTATCCGCTGGAGCCAATTTCCTGAAATCAGTTGCCATGGAGCTGATTAGCGTTGAGTTCACGAAAACCGTAGATGACCAATGCTCGATATCGCCTTCAATTCGCCTTAAGCTACGTCGAACGTCATCGATAATTGGAATGACTAGTATATTGTTTGAATTCTTTGGAAACCAGTGCATGAATATCAACTAGAGAGTCAGACAAATTTTGAGCATTTAAGGATAGGTTATGTGACCTTTCGAGCAATTCATCTGGATAGGTTCGTACATCAACAAGATTAAGCAGCTTGTCAAGTTTACCATTTAAGGAGTTAAGGTCCAGAAGATTGTAGCAAGAAAATTTAAAATAATAATTAGTGAAGATGAATTAGTATAAAAATAAATTGTGAATATGAAATGAAATGAAATAGTATTGTATTTATATCATTCTAAATTAAGATGTTTTACTACTCATAGATCAACTCGAAACAACAGAATAGAATCTTGTGTCCAAGCTCTTAACAATGTCAATTATCTATGTAAAGAGTGGACTATTTTGTTATGTTGTTTATATTTCCCATGATAGATTCATAATATGTATACCTCTTAAGATAGTGCCTAAGTGCCATTTTAGGGAGGTATTCCTGGACTAGTAAATTTTGGGACCCCTATTCCGGAACATATAATTGGTTGATTTACGACATTCATTAACACGATCGTTCAGCAGAAGTATGGCTGCTCCAAATTATTCGAAAGAAAATGTGTATGCGAATAAGTTTTAATAAATCTAAACTTGCTAAGCTTGAATTTAAATAGAAAACTTTCTATTAAACCTTGACTCGTATGTTAGTTAAAACAGAAGATAGCACCGAGTGTCCCACTAAGTTCGTAGTTACGACTCATTTGAATGACTGTATTAAATATACTCTGAAATTAGTCATTTTAAATTCTACCAATCTGGGATACGGATTTCAACTTGTAAAATAGCTATGTTCTTGCTTATCAGACTTAAAGCGGGTTTGCTCATTAGTAGACAGTAGGTCAGCCTTAGCACAAGAATATTACCTCACCATTCCTCATGACTTTTGAGTATATATCCACAATCAACCAAGTCATAAACCGTTCCATTAGTGCTGTTTACCAGGCAGAACTAGCTGAACTGTAAGTCACTTCAGTCAATGTCATCATAATATCATCATGTTATCATCATGTCATGAGGAACCAATTGAAATAGGACTAGCGACTTCATAACATCAACTTCAAGTCTTGTATATTTAACTTATACTAATAAAGTAATTAGTAGTTATACAGCTTCTTATTATTTATCAATACAGCACTCATAAGGGCACTTATAGGGTAAAACGCTTAATTTTTCGAGTTAAAGTAAGTCAGAATGCAGGGTAAAGGTTAATGGGCAACCACTTACTTCGAGACCTTCCGGCTGTTGTATGTTTCTTAGATGATATACTCATCCAAGGTTCAACATATGTAGAATTAGTTGCAAACTTAGCTGGTGGTTTTAAACGACTTAAAGAAAATTAATTACGTTTAATAGAATATTGACCAATCTGGAATTAAGCCCAAGCTGGACAAGATTCAAGCTACTATTGTAGAGCAAGCGTCTTAACACTATGCACGAACTTAGGACATTTCTCGGAGTTATCAACTATTACCAGAAGTTCATCTCTGAATTGGCAAGTAAATTAGCACCATTAAATAAACCACTACAAAAAGATCAAGGATACGTTTGGCACCAAGATTATGAAAGATCCTTCAGCTGAAATTACATGTCTAAAAACGGTTGTTAAATATAATCCTGATTTTCCACTAGCCCTGGATTAGAAGCTGTCATATCTCACATTATGCCAAACGGAGAAGAGAGACAAATAGTATTTGCATCGAGGTCCTTTTCTAAAGCTGAGCGAAATTATTCTCTACTTGACAAAGAGGCAACTGCAATATATTGCAGTTTACACAAATTTTTTTAGCATTGCTATGGCAGGAAAATTATCTTAGTGACAGACCATAAACCTCTTACGTGAATCCTACACCCCAATTCGAATCTACCGCCTACATCTGCCCTGAGACCTTTGCAATACGCTAGTTTCATGACAGGCTTCAACTACGTAACCAAATAAAGCAATACGAAACAACATACCAATGCAGACTTTCTTTCGCGTTTTCAGTAGATGAACGTCAAATGAAGCCCACAATGGGCAACAATAGAATGTTCTTAATGAACCAATTGGACACTTTATCAGTAACTCGCAAAGAAATACAGAGAGAAGTACTTAAGGACCCAGATTACTTACAATATTACAAAGCTTTACAATTAGGAAGAAAATTGTCATACGGAGAAACAGCCTCAAGTTTTTCATCATTATGCCGACAGTGTTATAATTGTGCTGTAATAAAAGCAAATCCAGAAAAACTTGCGCTTCATCATTGGGCTTACCCTAAGGAGTCATGGCAGAGTCTACATTTGGATTACGCGGGATCATTTATGAACACAAATTTGTTGATCGTGGTCGACGCTTACTCAAAATGGATTGAAGTGATACCTCAAACAACCACAGCTACATCGCGAAGTATTGAAGCTCTAGGAGATACATTTGCTAGGTTCGGACTACCTATCACTATTGTCACAGATAATGGCCCACAGTTCAGAATTTTCGAATTTGGACAATTTTTAAAATCAAACGGCATCATACATAAATTTTGCTCACGGCCAAGCCGAACGTGTTGCGCAAACAATAAAACCGGGTCTGCGAACTATGAGAAAAGAGCCGAGGAGCCTGAACAGGAAACTAAATGAATTACTGATGCAGTATCGGAAAACACCAAATAGTGTCACAGGCATGAGCCCCTCGCAGTTAATGTTCAATTGTTCAATACGGGACACGAATTCATTTAGAAAATTAGATCTAACCACACAACAGAAAGTTCCAGAGTATGCAGTGGGTAAGCTAGCTCAAATTCGAATCTACTATAATAAAGCTTATAAGTTGAAATTCAGAGCTATTTGGGAAAGAAAAGGTCACTTACATTATGAAGTTATGATGGAAAATGAGAAACACATGCGTCAAGTTGACCACATTAGAAAAACGGAATGCCACCCAATACATCAACCAGCATCATATCTAACCTACCCAGCCATTAATGATAGGCCAGAAGAAGAAGTACGAAACAAGGTGCATCAATAAAAATCCAGATATTAGAAATAGGATTACAAGAAGCACTGACAATACAGACAGACAAATACTGATGACAGAAGACTTAACAGACGTCATCGAACTCACCACAAAGGATGTCACCTACAGCAGAAATTCCGTCGCCAAGCAAGGATCAGAATGAAGACGGATTAATACTTCCTCAGACAGCAGGCGTAACACCCCGTCGGTCTATCAGGGTTAGAAGAGCACCGGTCCGATTTATATTTTCTTCATTTTCTCCGACAGGGGAAGATGTTGAGTATACATCCACACTCATCCAAGTCACACACTAATCAATTAGTGCTGAACTGTGACTGACTTCAGTGAATGTCATCATCATGTCATGAGGAACCAGTTGAAATAGAACTAGCGACTTCATAACATCAACTTCAAGGCTTGTATATTGAATCTATACCAATAAAGTAATTAGTAGTTATACAGAATATTATTCAACAATACAACAATGACTGAGTTTAATGTTATAACATATCTAGATTGTAAAACGATTCCGTACACAGGAGATTAGACACAGTATTTCAGATGAGTTGCTTCTAGTCTATACTTACATTCTTTACCTATGTACAATACATATTTCATATAAATGAATTCCTATGTATATAAGTAAATAACTCAAAAATAAAACTTTTAACCGCACTATAGGTATAAGCCAACGAATTTATAAAAATAGGATGAAAACGAATGAATAACTCTAAATACATCCCGAGCTCATATTTCAGAGAATCGAAACCAATGGACAGCAAAACTGAATTAAGAGACGTGATGTAAGAGGAAATGAAAATAGTATTTATATTCTTCTTATCGGATATAGAAATTTTCTTACTCCAATAAATCGAATCCTTGCTAAACTTATATCAAGGGATTTACGGTACGGGATGAAGTATTGAGAGGACATAGATTTTTGTGTCATCTAAAGTTCCAACCTAGAGTGAGTCCTTTACTGTTCTGCGCTGGTTTGGCTTAGAGATGGTGTAGCTTGCTGCCGTGGCTTTCATAAAAGTTTCCGGATTTTCACTTCACTTTTCCGACTTTTACTCTACCTCTTGCCTCATTTTTATCGGAAAGATATTTTTTCCATTACTGTTCTCATTGAATCCACAACGCGCGGTGACAGGTAGCTATGTACCATACATACTTTATTTTTTTGGATCTATCGTTTCATAGAAGGTAGGAACGAAATTGAAGCTAACTGAGAGAGAGTTGATAGCATCAAAACTGAAAGACTATGAAATGGAAAAATCCACTTCCGATTCTCGGACTGAGTAGAGATGGAACTGGGTTCTTCGCTTTAGTGGTTTCACCTTGTTAAGACTAAATTAAACTTTTTCCTTTGATTTTATTGGAATCCAGATAAGTGTGACATAATAGATTTGATTCCATTCGGAAAAGGATATTTTATCGTATGTACTAGTATACGTTGTGTAATAACCGACAGGATTTATGAAATAGCATTGAAAATGGAGTTTTTCCATTTATCTTACATTGTAAAAAGAAGTAAACTTAATTAGAATAAATAGATTACGTCCTCCTCTAGAGATCTATAACTACATATATGGATTATACCGCAATGTTAAAAAAATGTTTACTATAATAATCAATAACTGTGCAGGTTACATACAAGTAAGGGCAGTTGAAATGTTGTTCCAGCGGTTAAAACTTCCCGTCTATCTCTGTATCCTTTCACTACTTCTAAGGTTGTAATGATACCTATAATTCCTTTTCTTTACCGGTTCTTAGTACGTACTCAAACTTTCAATAGTCTCCACACTTCTCGAAGATTTTCTCATTCCTTCTCGATAGATCATCGCCCAGATAGTACGAGAGCAAACAACTGGATGCTCGTCTTATAGCATCACCCTAAGGGCTCCAATAAAGAGCCTGATTTTAGATACTTTTATGACCCTTGTGTAGAGAGTGACTGCGATTTCTGTCTCCGAAGATGCCGATTCCATCGTTTAAAAATTTTCACCAACCAATGCATTTTAAGGATGCTATTTGTGAGTGTTTTTACCGATTTCTTTTAATTTCCATGGTTTGACTACTTTTGGGATAGGCGGTCTTTCCCAGGAATTTTATTATTTCTCCGGCGTTTCGGCCGATGGCTCAAACCATTTTTAAGGACGCAGTATAATTTGAAATAGCAATTAAAAACCAAAAGCTAGCATTTTTCTAATGCTAGAGTTTGGTGCATGTTGCTTATTCACCTGATATGAGCGAAAATCCCAATAGCAAGAAAAACCGTTGTTAATCAGCTTGTGCTCCTCGAGTATGCTTCCGAGAGAGCAGAATTTATTGATCCTTTTAAAACTGATACTTTTCGAGATAAACTACATTGTGCTCCCACAAGTATCAGTTTAAATTATATTTGCGCTTATTTGGATTCTTTTAAAGTTGCAGCTTGCTGAATAGTTTTGTAACAGCTGCAAAACATACCAATTGTTATTTGATTGTATAAAACTATAACACAATTGAAAAACTAGATTCATGATAGCTATAGCTTTATTGCAAAACCCATAAAGGTACTTTAAATCTAATTTAACGGACTCTTTAGTCTACAGGACTACTTGGATTTATAGACAACTTTCACAACATCATTACGTTTTAGGAATGTGTTTAAAAATTCGGTCATAAAATTATTAGAAGATTTAGAGGCTCCATCAATAAAAGCAGGTAATAAAGACGCTATAGCAATAAAATGTATAAATTGAAATTTTCTTATTAATATCCAGGGTGTTTCCCCGTAGGAGGTCAATAGAGCAGGAGGTGATAGTACTCACCTAGAAGACCAACAATTGTATGGCACGGGGGGGGGGCAATATCAACAATTTAGAAGTTACAGGGTGGTTAAGGAAAAAAGCTACTTTTCACAAAACACCCTATATTGTAAAAACAACAGGGCGTTTACAACTAAAATGTACGAGGGGGAAGAAAAAGTCGGAAATAGTCGCTTTCAACATTTTTTTTATATCACAAAACCCAATTTGGTTTGATTTTGAAAACACGTCGATAATATTATCCACATCAATGTCAATCTCCTTCTCGTCCAAGGATTGTAGAAATAGATGTAACGCACCCGATTCTGTGACGGGTGAAGTAAATGACTGAGAGTGGTAGCTTGCACCTTAATTCACATTGAAAGGTATAGGAGTAAAAGTGCATGAATGTAACTGAATAATTCTTTTGATGGGAACTCAACTGATCTTGCTTTCTTCTGAAAACGTTATCAATGGTCTTATCAGTCTACCACTTTCCACAACTTGAATTAATACGAAAGTACAAGCAATACAAAGGCAACTACCGCAGACAGAGGAAAGCGAATGGTTTTTATTTTTATAGTCTTGCCGAAAAATTGTGAAGAAAAATTGCAGAATAAATTTCAGCGGCATCAATCCATGATCGTTTTCAGCAGCCAATAGTGCATAAAAATTCGAGAGAAAAATGTTTAAGTAAATTTCTAAGAACAAAATGTATGCTTGCCAATGCTCATAAATATCTTCAGCGATCCAGATCAGGCAAGGCACCTGAACCAATATACATAACTCTTTGGAACCATTGTCTGCCGCCAGTAGTGCATGGAAAATCTAAAGAAATTTTTTCAGATCGTTCTAAGAAAACTGAATGCTTGTGCCCCTGTCCGAAAGAGTGAACCACCAGAATCAATACACCAATTCTCGGTGAATAGTTACTCATTCAAATTCGTAAGAACAATTTGTAAGTAAATTTCTAAAAAAAATGTAGTGCTTCCCTACGAACGTAAAAATTTTGAACAACTTAGGCTTGAATCAGTGTCGCTATGAAAAATCAACGGGTGACTAGATGTTGATTGCATGGAACCAGGGTTGTACTGGAAGTACAGTAAGTTAAGTTAAGTCAAGGCTTAAATACAAATGCGACTGGCAACGGCAAAAGGCGAAAAAATACCGCTGTCAAACTTCTAAAGTGGGTGTCACACCGGGAGCGGCGCGGCGCGGCATTTTTCAGTTGCCGCTGCACGATTGTTCTTGCAAAATTAAATGTATAAATCACACCGGGAGCGGCGCGGCGCGGCACGGCAAAAATAGTTGCCGCGCGGCAATTTTGGAGATTACTCAAAAAAACAATTTTGCCGCTGCCGCTGGCGGCAAATTTCCTTTTCATTCGAAATAAGTCCGCACAATTCATTAAAAGAGTCTTTTTGCATTCTTAAGTATTTTGTAATCGAACCTCATCACTTTTTTCTCTTTTTCTGCAAGCAGCTACTAATAATAGTATTTCTTCCTCGGAACTAGAGTACATTTGGATAAAATCCGCAGCTCTCGGTGTGACCAGGGCTTAAAAGCGCAACGTCTTATGCGAATGCCCAAATTACGACGGTCAGCGGTCGATGAAAGTTGCCGTCGAGATTGATCAATTTCTAATTTTGCCATCGTCACTGCAGTACTACCAACAAAATCAAACGAATAAAATTGCTCTGGCATTTATTTTTGTCAAGGTTGTCAATTTCAAAACAATGAATTTTGATGAAAAATTGATTAGGGAAGTGCGAAATCATAAAATAATTTATGATATACAATACAACCAGTATAGACGAGTTGACAAAAAAGACATGGTTTGGATGGATCCCAGATAACAAAATGGAACGTGTTCTAAAAAGATACTTTTTGGATAGAGATGATCAGCTCCAAATCGGTAAACTTCATTCAATTTCGGTAAAAGTATTCCACTGGATATCAATAGAAAATATTTTTAAAATGCATTTCGGAAAATTGAATTTTCGTTCCTGCTTCGGTACAGCCGCGTTCGTCAGACATAAAAATGATACGTTTTCGATACATTATTTTATATCGAATTTTCGTTTCGAAACGGAATCTCGGTTAGTGTTCTCAGTCAATTCTAATGTCTAGTTTGTGGTGGTTTCTAGTGAGTAATTTTAGTAGTTAGTTCATGCTTTTTTCAATTTTATATTCATTTGAAAAAGTCCCAAATATGGGTTTTATCCATATCTATTTAATTTCGTTCTGAATATATTTCCGTGGATGCTCATTTCTATCAATTTTATATCCTTTAGAATACATTCTAAATATATTTCTTTTAACAGACGTTCGAAGATTTCGCTCGGCAGGGCGGACATGAGCCTTATAAAAAACATATGGAAAGAAAATATTTTTTGATATCAATCCGTGTAGTCAGAGAATATGTTCTGATATCATGTGGAGCATATCGAGAAGATGATCAGAACATGTTCTGTGTTATCTGGGATACTTCGAGGCGCTTAAATACAAATGGTAAATTTGTGATATTTTTGGCATTTAGCTTTCCACACTTTGGTCCATTGCAATTCTTTCAAAATAATATAAAATATTCTCGATAAAAATCTATTTCAAAACGCTCAAAAATAAAAACAAATGAAATTGCAGTATCTTCATCTTTCAAAATCGCCGCTCACTGCCTGTCGTTGGAATACTACTCCGAATTTTTCGACTACCTGGTTTGACATCTACTGTCGGAAAATCAAATAGGTAAAAAAAAATGTATGTTCGCTTACCAATTTCTTACAAATAGTAACAATTTTTAAAACTCGAAATTGTGTTCTTTTTCATATATAGCACTCTCCGATTTAATTAAACCGTTAACAAACGAGTTCAAACTTTAAGCAAATAAATTTAAACCTTGAACAAATGATTTTAAACCATTAAAAAATAAATTTAAACCTTGATCAAATGATCTTAAACCCTTAACAAATAAAATTAAACCTTGAACAAATGATTTTAAGCCCTTAACAAATATATTTAACCCCTTAACGAATGACTTTCAACTGTTAACAAAAAGACTTAACTTTTAGCAAATATATTTAAACTCTGAACAAATTTATCTATATTAAACATATTTTATTTCAACTTAAGTAAGCATTTCATACAATTTTGCTCAAATTTTGGATGCATAAATAATCTGGAATACTTCTGACTTTTCAGTGCAACGGTTGACCATCCTTTGCCTCAGGAATAAGTAAGTAAGTATAGTTGGAATACTCACCGATCACTGAGAGAAGAGTATGTATGATCTCTACTCATGTCACCTAAAACTGAACGTCCATGTGCCTTAATTTTAGAAAGCGATTTTTCGATAGGGCTTAGCATAGGCGAGTAAGAAGGCAAAACTGAGATAACATATCACGAACTTGTTGCGTTTTGTGTATTCTCACGAACTTGTTGCGTTTTGGTGTATTCTCACAATATCCATATTTAAAAATAAGTCACTAAGCGATGGATTTGCTTGCAATTTTTCAACACGTTCGCGCAGAAATAGAGAAAGCCGATCGGAATTGCAAGTAGAAATTGCAATTCCTTGGTTACTTATCGCAGCAATAAGTTCGTCGTTTCGGCCACATTCCGTTGGAATTATAACTCGAGTACGGGTGGCCCTTTTTGAGCTGGCTTAAGATCTTCTAAGACGAAGATTAAAACGACAAATGTAACACTAAACTTTTTGCCTCTTTACTCTACTCGCCTGTCTTAAACCCTATCGAAAAATCGTTCAGTTTTAGTTGACATGAGTATAGAACATAATCTTCTTTCAACGATCGAAGATAGCCTGTAACAAAATACACCTAATGACTGTTCCAACTATATAATAAATTTGGTTTTACTTACTCCTTTTACTTACTCCTAATGCAGTGGATGGTCAACCATTGCTCTAAAAAGTCAGAAGTATTGCAGATAATATAAATTTGTTAAAGTTTAAATATATTTGCTAAAAGTTTAAGTTCTTTTGTTAATAGTTGAAACTCATTCGTTAAGGGTTTAAATATATTTGTTAGGGTTTAAAATCATTTGTTCAAAGTTTAAATTTATTTGTTAAGGGTTTAAAATCATTTGTTCAAGGTTTAAATTTATTTGTTAAGGGTTTAAAATCATTTGTTCAAGGCTTAAATTTATATGTTAAGGGTTTAAAATCATTTGCTCAAGGTTCAAATTTATTTGCTAAAAGTTTAAACTCATTTGTTAATGGTTTAAATAAATCTGAGAATGCTATATGTATATGAGTAATCGGCGCAACAAAAATATAAAAGCATCTTCATAAGTGGGCTGCTAAGCATTACGTGCCATTTTCTAAACAATCAAATACTAAAATAAATATACATTCCAAAATTACTTACTATCCTGTGATAGGTATTATATATGACCTTTCGACACTATATAAAAACGCAATAAGAATTAAAAGTAATCAAAGAAATAGTTCTGTATTCTTAATAATTTTATGCGAGCAATTACAATGTAGATTTTCCGTATAGTATGGCTGGAAAAGATTTTGTATGTTTTCCCCGATTACTGCAGTTTGCCAAATCAAGGCGAATATATTAGATCTTGTCATAAAATTTAGAAATGTTTTTGGCATAAGAAGTATTGATTCCACAATTGATGAATGGAATTTAATAGATCTTCACCAATGATTGTAGATTGCAATTTGGTAACATATCGAAACTAGTTCTAAGTTTAATGATAGTTAACCATTCTCTAATGCTTCAGTAGAAAGAGCTTACTCCATACTCAATTTTGTAAAAAATAAGGTAAGAAATAGACTAGCTATTAAAAGTACAGATAAAATAATGCGGGTACGATTTTCAATTTGGCCTCATGGTTGTACACATTTTAAACCCACCAAACAGATGTTGCAAAAATTCAACTCTAAAGAACTTTACAAAAGTAATTTGCAAGAAGACGATGACGTTCTCGAAGCGTTTTCATCAATTTAGGTAAATTATTTTGTCTATATTGAAATTAAATAACGCAAGAAGTACTTAAATTTTTTTACAGAAATTCATAATTTAAAATATAAGAATGTATTTGTGGGTATGGAATGTATGGACAAATGTGCAAATAATATTTAAATAACAATTATATTTATGTAAATAAGCTTGAGGAATTTTTTTATTGTGCCTTAGTAACTTGGGGAAAATTTTAACTCCAACTGGGAAAACTTCAGTAGTCCATATGGCTACCCGGATATACGGTCACATGAAAAATTCTGTGCCTCTGTGATGTTTGTGCGATCTTAGACTTAAGGTAGGCTAGGCTGTCTACAATATGTGACCTGACTACCGTTGTCTTACTATACACTAAATATCAGACTAAATTCCAAAACAAACATAATAAATTCAGATATTGATTTTTTTCTATAACTAGATATACACGTTTCGTCTCGCGTACTACGGTAATTTTGTGTAAGAACGATGGTTTCGACATAATATCTGTAGAGTTTTTTGTTTTTTTTGTAAAAATTATTTCCATTCCCATTCATAAACTACCTTGAAACGTTTGAGTTCATTTAAGCGATTTCCACTCTTAAAACTTTATGAAACAATCAACATCTAAATATTCTTTTCCCAAAGGAAATCTAGAAGACGGAATTCACTTCGTCCCACTTATTTGTTGAGAGAAAATGTGCGCGCACTTAAAACAATTTCAAGATGTGCTAAAGAGGCCTTTTAACATAATTATTCATACATACGCGAGCACCTAAGGGGAAGATTATAAGCTCATTGCCATTCCTCCGTAATTCTTGGCGGTAATTTAAAATTTCTTATAATTATTAAAGATTTTCCCAGACAGCAAGAATAAAATATCACTGAAATTTTTTGTGATTTAACACTAATAGCAGTACAAAAAGGATTTGTGCAGAATATTGTTACTTAATGAAGGGGAAATGTTGGAAATTATGATATACCACGCTTGAAAACTGTGACTAGAATGGCGAATTTTCTCTTCACCGTCTTGCTTGAACTTCAAAAAACAACTAAAGAAAGGACATTCGATGTCGTAGCGGAAAGTGACCAGTGTTGCCAATTTAGCCATTTAAAATTCATTTTAGCCATGAATATTTCAATTTAGCCATGAGCCACTCTTTTAGCCATTTTTTCAATTTCTTTTAATTTCTTATGCTTCACAAAAATAACTAAATCCAGATAACACGAATGTCAATTATGAAAGATCCACACAGAAATGTCAATTATGTCGGCGAAAAATTTGTTGGCATGGCAGCTCGTTACGCCGCCCACTACCTATGTTCGAATCTTTGACAGCAACAAATTTAAGCATTTTGCTTTTTTCTTCAAATGTGAAGCTGCAATTGTCGTCTCGTCCGTTGTTCGTTAAATGAAAAAATATAATTAGCGCGTAAAAGGTGAATTTGTAAGAATGTAAATAAAGGTTTTGTATTTACGTTTTCGTTATATTAAAACATTAAGTTTTATTACAGTTTAATTCATCCAAAATGCAGCAAGAAGTCAAGGAACAGAAATATGTCTGACGATTTCGAACAGAATGGAAATATGATCGGGACTTTAAAGGATGGCTCATTGAAAAGGATGGAATTATTCTTATTAAATGTGTATGTCATTCTGTACAGTTGGCAACTTCAGCTGCTTCGAAGGAATTTTTGCCCAAAAATTTAGAATTTGTGCTTTCAGAAACATTTAATTGGTATTCAAAATCATCCGATAGGAAAGAAAAGTATAAGGCACTATATTCTCTTATAAATGACGGAAATCATCCTTTGAAACTCAAGCAGATGGCTCATACTAGGCGGCTATCAATTTCTGATTGTGTAGCAAGAATAGTGAATCACTGGCTGGAACTTAAAACACATTTTCAAATAGCAAAAACGAATGAACGCCGTCATTCTACGGAAATTTTATACAAAGAATATTGCAATGAAAGCAATTTACTTTATCTACTTTTTCTAAGGCCAATCTTAAAGGATATTAATGTTTTAAATAAAAAATTTGGAAGCAATTTAGTTAATCCAATTAAACTTTAAGATGATTTATGTTTTTTAATAACTTCTTTAAACCAAAAAATACCATATCCAGACTGTAAAATTGACTTTCTAGAGGATGATATTACACCATTCATATATGTACTTGAATTGTTATCTGGGCTATGATTTTGAAAATAAAATTGTAGAACTGAAGCGAAAAAATGTAATTTCTGATGTAAATAAAAAAAAAATATTAGAGTAGATTGTGTTACTTTTATAAAAAATCTTACAACGGAATTAAAACACAGCTTGCCGCAAAATATAAAAGTATTAAAAATGATTTCACAATTTTCGACGAAAATATTCTGTGTACTCGTTCATCGAACGAATCAAGTAAAGCATTTAAAATTATTTCGTTGGGCAGAAAAATCCCATACTTTAAAATTTTTGATAGAAGGTAAAAACTATAAAAACTCGAGTGGTTGTAACACTTTTTCCGAACTTTCTTTAATAGCATTAAAATTATTGATACTTCCTTGGTCAAATGCTGAGGTGGAAAGATTATTTAGTCAGTTAAATATATAAAATTATAAAATTATATATTAAATACTAACCATAAAATATGGACTGCAAAGAGAACAGAAATGTTGTAATTCATTTGAATTTCCACATGAAATTCTGAAAAAAAAATGGCACTAATGGTGCTTATGAACATTGTGATGAAGATGAAAGAGACTTAGATAATATTATAAATGATCTCAATGAATTTTAAAGACACTATATTTAAGTGTCTTAATTTTTTTTTATTTTTTTAAGTTTGTTTTTGTACAAAAGAGAATATGTTTTATTTGAAATAAAGTTGTTAATTAATTAAGTGATAAGTTTGTTGTTTCTATTGGTGTTTTGTCTTTATATTTTCCGGTATAGTTATAAGTTATATATAAGTTATAGTTAAAAATTTAGCCATTGATTTAGCCATTTAATTTCAGTTAAGCTATTTTTGAGCCATTTTCAACAGCAGTTTTAGCCAGTAACTGAGAGAAAGAGTTGGCAACACTGAAAGTAACATATCATCGCATATATTACCTCAGTCAAGAATGAAACCTAGACAAAATCTTATTTCTGAGTAAATTTGATTTTAAAATTCCTGACTCCTTGATTGCTGAATAATTCCAGCAGCAGCGCATTACCTTTAAATAATCATCATTTTATTGTATATGTTGAAAAATGACGCACCTCTTAAATAAATCAACCCGTTTAATATGCTGCGTATTCTTTAATAATTAAAGCTTTTGTGAAAACATGCCTTTAACATATATTCATCTGTGTGCTCAACATATCGAATTTATTTTAGGAAAATATATACTGCGCACACATGCTACCGGAAGTCATTGATCTCCTCATTTTTAGTATCCTTGAAACATCTTAAATGTGAGTATGTTATGATATAATACACACTTGTGTAAGAGTAAAAATTTCCTCCATAGTTATAGTTGCAGTTCAGTTGTTCATTTTATATAGAGAGGCTTCAGCAAAATATGCAAACTGCCATCCGTTTTGTAATCTTAAGTATCTAACCTCCTTATTCCAAAAAAAATCTTCTCCGATTCAGAAAGCTAAGAATGAAGAAAAGAAATCTTTTAACAGAAAGTGACAAGATGGGGTGACTGGAGCCAAGACTCAAGCTTTACGTAGATGAAACATATGAAAAGGATTTTAAGCGTTTGTAGTGGTCGGATGAAAAGAACTGCAAAAATCAAGACTTTTACAAAAAAAAGGCAATAGAACCATACTGGAGCATGAGCTTAAATGAAGGAGTCACCGGTGGAAACAAAGGTGGATATAGCGTGCTATGAACAAAAGTTGAACCCGGAAAGAACAATAGCTTATAGAGGATTCCAGTTACAATACATGCAACCGGGGTATATTTGTTGAGTTGCTCTTGTTTCTTGCAAAGAAATTTCATTCTTCTTCTAGCATTCTTGAGTTCATTGAAATGAAAAAGTAAGGAAAATTGAAGTAAAAGACTTTTCCCCTATGACAATGGATGGAGACAGAAAACTGGCAATTCTGTTGTACCCTAGGAATATAATTTCTATATTACAGCCAGAAAGCAGGATGAGCATAACAAAAGACGGACAATAGTGCAAAAGTTCACACTTCATTAATTTAAATTACTTTGTCAAGGAGACGCAGTCACCTGCAAATGGTGTTTACAATTGTACAATTCTAGAATACATACTGAAGAAATTTACCTTACATCGAATCTTATAAAATATTCTTTATACATTTTTAAAAAATATTAACGATTTAATTATTACAAGCCGTCTCTGAAATTGAAGTACTATAATTAAATTCAGTAGTGCCAATGCCAGAACAATTATAAATAGAGCAAATAGTCGCAGAGACTTTAATACTAAGTATGACAGGATGTATCTACCTACACTGAGAGAAATGTCCTTATTTAGATTGAATAAATTAAAGTTTTTATATAAACCCAAGTCAATTTATGTTTATATCACACAATTTTTATTCAATTTAACTAAATTTTCTGTCGCATAGACAACTTTATAATTGCTTCAAATATTTTCTGCTAAATACTGTCAACGTGAAAAAAGTGTTTATTACGAATAGCCGAATATGGGCAATCAGGGGCAATAATTCGTGTAGTTTTGTAAATTGGTACAGTTATACCTTGCGGTATCCAGATGACCTCCTCAAGGGTTGATGGTGTGCTAAGCGTGTAGGGGGGGGGGCTGGTTTAAGGTACCTTTTCAGGATTTTGCTCATCTCTCAAATGTCTGTTCTTCAGACAAAAGTTTCTACATAAAATTTCCTACAAACTTGATAATATTTATTTTTGGTCTACGAGCAATACTTTAGGAGCTACAGGGTGTTTTAAGAGAGATAAAAAAATGGTTCATCATCACTTACATTTTTAGTTTAGAATAAGCAAGCGTAGTCATCTGTCGACCCAACATAAAAAACCCCAGGTGGATCTATTGAGAATTCTAAACAAAAAAGGCGATAATGTAAACAAGGGCCGAGCGGGCGAGATACTGTGATTCCTTAGCTACGACGGGCGTCAGCGGGGCGCGGACCGCCTAATACAACCACCAGTGAGGTTGAATTAAAACCGTCGTTTCTCGTTCTAACTGCCCGCAACGCCCTCCCGTCCGCCACCACGACCGCCTCATTTAGTATGTTTAGTCTAGTGGGCCCTTCCCGGGATATCTCGGGAGCGAAATCCCGGGAAATTTCTGGATTTTTATAATCCTGATTCCCGGGATTTCACCATTATAAAACCCGGGAATTAAAAAAAATAATTTACTCAAGTTTGTCGTTTTAGATAAAATACCAAATGTTTCCATAGTAATTAGTGGAATCATATTTTAAAACATGAAAAAACGTTAAACCATACAATATTTTTTTACCTAGTAGGCGTATATGAAGAAGCTTTTGCATTTTTTTAAATACTTTATTTAAGTTATTCATTTATTATTGTGAATTCATTTTGTGCAGTTTATTTTCTTTTGAAATAATTGGTAAGCAATAAAATCTGTATTCATTCATTAATTAATTATATATTTATATTTAAAAGTTTGTTATAAGACCATGTTTAAAAAGAATTCATCGGAAGTTTGGAACCATTTCAAAAGGGATGAAAGTTGTGAAAAGGCGGTTTGCAAATATCGGATGCAAAGGATCATCCACCAGCTGGTTAATTCGTTATCTTTCAGCTGTTCATCCAGAAAAGGCAATAAAACGTAAAGAAAATGAAGCCAACTTGGAAACAAGTCCAGCATCTTCGAAGATTTCTAAAATTCAACCTACAATCTTTAACTATATTAAACGACAATCTATGGCTGAAATAGTAGCTAGATTATGTGCTTTGGATGGATTTTCAATTTCTGGTGTTTGTAAAAGTTCATTTATAATGGAAAGTTTGAATGCCCGTGGCCTTCAGTTGCCTAAGAACAATACCAATGTTATGAAACTCGTACACGATTATTATGAATTAGTAAAATTGGAAACTATAAAAAGAATAAATTTGTACAAAAAAGAGAATTCATTATTAAGTTTGACACTTGATAAATGGACAAGTTTCAAAAATCGTCGTTATTTAAACATAAATGTGCATTATTCGAACGGAAGCTACGATAATCTAGGTCTTATCAGAATTTATGGCAATTGTTCAGCTGAAGTTTTAAAAAATTTACTTCTACAAAAACTTTCCAGTTTTAAAATTAACTTAAGTGATGTTTTGGCCGTAACAACCGATGGCGCATCTGCTATGAAAAAATTTGGGAAAGAATCATCATTTATGGTCCACCAATTATGCTTAAAACATGGCATTCAACTTGCAATTTCTGACATTATTTATAAAAAAATAGCAAAATCCAAAGCAAGCGATTCCGATGATAATTTTGTAGAGTTTTCCTCTGCAGAAGAATCTGATGAATATTTAGACTTAGAAAACTATGATGATAACGAATCTATTCAAGTAAAAGAGGATGCTGATGCTGACTTAACTGAAAATACTGAAATTATTTTGGAAGAGCAGCGAGATTTTAAGATAGCTTTGAACAATGTCCGCAAAATTGTGAAGTTGTTTAAGAAATCAGCCGTAAAAAACTATGTGCTTCAAAAATATATTAAAAACGAGCATGGAAAAGAACAACATGAGATTGTTGGATTCTTAGACTAGGTGGAAGAGTACTGCTCTAATGTTGGTACGATATCTATTGTTGAAATCCTGTGTTAAAAAAGCGTTGATAAATCTAAACTCCCCGGTTAAATTATACGAAAATGAGATTGCAAAGTTGGAGGAATAATTGTTAAGTGTCTTAAAACTAGTACAATTGGCGGTTGAAGCACTTGACACAAGACACTGTAATCTTGTTACTTCAGAGGGAATTATAAAGTTTCTCTTCAATTCTGTTCGAGATTTACCTGGCACATTAGCAACAAACTTGTTAGAAACTTTGCAGAATAGACTGTCTGAATGCCGTTCAAAAGATATGATTTCGCTTGCAATGTTTCTGTAAAATCCAGAAAATTTAAAATCTGATACAAATAACTGTGACTTGAATAGTTATGGACAGTTTTTGCTGCATCATCAATTTCCGAAGTATCTAAATTAGCAAAAGATTTGGTAATCCAATATTTTTCTGATGATCGGGAGATAGCCATAGTTAATGATTAGGATTTATGTGACATAATTGATGTACCAACAACAAGCGATACTACATACTTTACCATCACCATCAACTACAGACGATTTGTTGAAGAAGTCTATGGCAAGTGCAATAAGTAAATAACAGTAAACTATGGAGGTAGTAAAACCTGACAAAACAACATCTATACAAAAGGAGATGAGATTATATGCGGCAACAGGAACAATGACACATACTCTTAAAAAAATTTATAATTCAGTAATGACAATCAAACCAACATCAACCGAACCGGAGCGAGTTTTTTCAATTTCTGGAACAATTGTAACAAAAAAACGAGTGGGTTTGTTAGATCATTCAATTGATGTTTTATGTTTTTTAAAAACATATTTTAAAAAGCTCGAATAAGTTTAAAAAATATACCAGACAAGGTGCATTAAACCTTTTTATTTTTATTATTGTACGTTTTTTGTAAAGAAAAAAAAATGAATTATAGTACAAATGTAAAATTTTTAATATTAAAAAAAATTCCCGGTTCCCGGGTAATCCAGGGATCTTATTTTTTTTCAATCCCGGATCCCGGGATTGAAAAAAAGTCCGGGAACAGCACCCACTAATGCTTACCAAGTTTACCTCGTATCCATGTTGTTATTGTTTGGAATCGTATCGTGCACTTTTTGTAATTTGATTGTTGCATCTATTCTAAAATGCAAGCATTATGACTGATCAATGTACAATTTGTGATAAAGACATGATTAGTGACAGGGTAGAAGTATGAAAGAAAGGTATTCAAGTGTTGATAAAGGCCACTAAACATAGAAACGATGGAAAACATAATCTGCTCAGTGGTGCTCAAAATGTTGGCGTTCATTCCAGTTGCAAAAAAAGATACTCGCGGACTTCTTCCATCATGGCAGTACTCAGAGACGCAACATCATCGACGTCTTCTGATTTAACATCCCGCTTACGCTCAGGGCTCTTTTCGAATATCGAATGAAGTGTTTATCAAGAGGACAGAAAGAAGCTGTATGATTGGTTCATAGACCATCATCCTTTTCCAAAGACTGAAAAACTTTTATCACTATCAACGGGAATTGTTGATGGCACTCAAATAAATTGTCACCAAGCAGAAGAGGTTGGTAGATAGCTAATGACCAAAATGTTGGGAAATTTTTTGCTAATATGAAACTTCATCGTAAGGACAAAGTTTTATCGTTGGGGGTCGTGAGTAGTGCTATCAAGATCAATGAACAGACTGTAGCCGTCGATCCATTGCTTTTGTTCCAAAGGATTACGATTACCAAGAAGGAAGATGAACATCTGGTATCGCTTTTTGAGTATGAATTAGCACACTATCCTTTGTCTGTATTTAATGAAAGCAGCATGACGAAAACTCAAAAAGCAGCTTCGTATCACATTCTCCCCAAAACCGACATTACTATCGGTTATAAAACTAGTGTCATGATCATCGATGGTGAGTTTCTTCTGCACCGAACCAAGTAGCAATTTGGCTCTACGTATTCCGACATATGTGACCGTACGTAAAGTACATAAAAAATCAATACGGACCCAATTGTATTGTCTTGTTTGATGGCTACAATGACACAAAAACAGCACAAAAGCATCAGAAGAAGGAAGAAGACAAGCAACGTAAACGTCTGCTGACATAAATTTTCATCTTACTATGAAGGTCACTGTTCAACAAGAGCATTTCCTATCAAATGCGAAAAACAAGTCGCGACTATTGAACTTCTGCCAGAAAAAATGCAGGCTGAAGGAATCGAAAAACGAGTGGCTCCTAGTGAGTCAGCATCACTATAAGAAGTGCGATTGAGAAAGTCGCAAACCATCCCGTGGTTGCTGTTGTTGGGGAAGATGTGAATTTAGTAGTTCTTCTATTGGCTCTATCACCACCAGAGAAGTAAATATTCCTTGTCAAGCCAGGAAGAGGGAAAGTGTTAGGTCCCAATGTAGGTTTTACATAAAAAAGGGGAGGTGCCGGTATAAAGGACAAGACTGGTGAAAACCAACTTTTAAATGTCAATATCTTGTTTATTTTTTCACAAAATATGCCTTAACCTATAAATTCAACGCCTACTCGCTACTTGTAAAAACAAAACAAAATGAAAATTATATAGAAAAATGAAACCAAACAAATAATAATTTAAAAGAATAAAAATTAAAACTGGCAAAAATAAAATAAGCTGATACTCCACTTCGTTTTTTATTTTTAAATTGTAAAAAATAAAAAAAGGAAAACGAAGCAGATGGAATTTCTAACAAAAAAAAAACAGAATGAGCTTCATTCGCTGCTCATAAATTCTACCAGGTTCAATTCTAAGTGCGCTAGGGGTGCTGAAAAATAAAATTTTAATTAATAAATTTGGTTAGTAGGGTTCAATTCTTCCCTTATAGGTTAGTCAAGACTTAATTATTATTAATATTATATTAATTAAATAATCTGTGTTGTTGACCACTCAATTTCCAAGTGATTTGCTACAAGTCAAGTCAAGTGTGTTTTGCGCCGAGTTTTGTTTGCTTTGTCATAGTTCCCTCGATGATTTCTCTAATTTGTCCTCATTTGTTCGTTGGGGCTCATCTTTAGCCCTCAGTTCAGTTTGATGTCGTCTTTTTTCCTCTTGTTGCCAGTTGTCCATTGTGACTTTCGAACTTTCAGTTTTGTTGTCTTTCTTCAATTACAGCTGATGCGCCTTATCAGTTGTACCTCATGTCGTTCTCTTTATGGAGTTAGTTGTTAATAGGAGGGCAGGGAAGGAGATATGAGAGGATAGGGTGTGGATTTTTGGGATTGTTTAGGAATCAATGGTTCCTAAGGCCTTGGTTTTCTAGGTGATTTGCTACTCCAAACAGCTCGCTATTTATAGCCGGGAATACAATAGCGTCGCCTTGACGCTATGCAACAGCAGCGCGTCGTCATGGAGATTTTGTGTTTACTTGATGCAGTGCAAGTATCCATTAATCCATGGAAGAAGAAGACAGGAATACAACTGTCATTGGATATTGTCGGCGGCTGCCGTAAATGGTAAGATTTTCTCTATTTTTGTTTAATATACCTTTATATCTTTATTTTCAGATCAGGTACTTGAGAGCTCCTTGGTGCAGCGATCATCAGATCAGATCATTGTAATGGGCAGCTGTCTGCTGTTTTGTTAGTCTTATTTTACTTACTACTAACAATTCTTAATTTATACAATATCTCTTTGATTGTCTGTTTTGTTTCTAACCCTACAATACCAGATGGTGAGGTGCAAGGTGTAATGCAAAGCCTCACTCGGATGAATCCTATCCTTATTTTCCGTGATTGATTATTCTGGAAATCATATCTGCTTTCCACTCTTTAATTTTCTTCTCGCGCTACTTCAGCGTCTTCACGTTCTTTTTCTTTAGATTTTTTTTCTTTTCAACCGTTTTTACTAACTTTAATTCTCAGATACTTAAAAATTACATTTTCTTCTTGACCACTGTCACTCACGAGCAAAAATTGGGAGAACTCTTCTTCTTTCTTCGAATTCTTTCGTTATCGAATTGCCCCCGTCAGCCGTCAAGTGTACAACATCGAGCATTGGCAGCACGATCGCAATGTGCACCAAGTGAGCACTACTACTATCGTCAGCGCATATACGTAGCATACTGCTTCGTGCAGCACGCTGCGACCATAAAATTCTGTTAAATTTAAATGCTGCGTTCGCTTTACGTAAATAACATTAATTACGTATACGTAAATTGTGGTTGAGCCTTTACTTGACAGTTTCGGAAATGCTAATCTTTTGTCAGTTCAGATATGCTATAATTCATAGATGCATAATTTGTCTAGACAATAACTACATATCTAATTACCGTTTTGTGTGTAAACTCCTCAGTATGGATACATTCTAATTCTATCAAGTAATTGGAGTTTTCTTCATTTTTATTCTTATGTTACTCTATTGAACACCCTTCACCCATCTGAAGAATGAAAACCACATTTCACATCTTCCTATTACAAGAAAAAAAGCTGCTGAATAGAGGAGCCATTTACGTGATTAAATGCATTGGCAAAGCAAATGGATCTGGAATAATATCATAATATGGATACAGAAACGTGTTGAAGGCTTTACCTGGACCTCACACACATTTTGATACATTCATAAAATAAAAAGGAATTCTGTTTGTTTCCTTTGATGAGGTTTTTCCTGGAACATTTCTATAGCTCCCAGATCAAGTTATAGTTCCAGTCGTCAGGTGGCACTACAAGTTCTCTTATATATGTATTAAAAGCATACATATTTACAATGCACATATTATGTGGAAATACTTTTGATACAGAACTTTTCTTTTACTTCCGCAAAATCATTGATACATTTAGTTCCTGTTAATATGGAAAGCTCTCAATCAATAGTATAATCATACAGGAGGAAGTCATTAGATGAAATATTGCAAAAAAAGGAGATCAGACATGCAATTATTTTGCACCATTAATTGAAAGTATTAAGGTGAAACCGCTATGAAATACTGGTTCATTTGTAATTTCCCACTATCCATGTATACATGCACAGGGTATACTAAATTATGAAAGAAATTAACATCGACAACGAATTAAGAAGGAATTAGAAATGGAATTTTTTTTTATAACTTGTGAATGCTGAGAATTGAAGGAATAGTTTATTCGTACGCCCGTTCCAGCAATTAATTCCTGTAATATATTATATCGATCCCAATGCCAGTTAAGTAAAGTATGCAATTTTTATTTCCGTTACTTACATTTGTGTTGATCTAGTAATGCTCGAGAATTATGTAGATTTTAGACATTCTGCATTCTGCATTCTGGAATTTTTTGTTAAAAATCGTGAATTATGCAGATATTTTATATTAGTGGACTTAAATTAGCGTTTATTAGTTTCCCTATCACTCTAATTACATTTCCTCATTACACCTGAGAATGTCTAACGAACAGTGCTATGAGATCTGTACTCAAGTGAAGGGGAGTGCCAGTTTTAAAAAATATAACTCTACCTTTAAAATTCAAATATAAAAATTTTTTATTCGAAATATATGTCACTTAAAACTAATATCAGAAATTCAATTCGTTACCACTTCTAATAATTCAAATAATTCAACTCTCACAAATACCTTAATCTAATATAATAAAAAAAAACTCCAATACAGTTCAGTGAATTCAATAAAAATTGTCACAACAGTAGTTTGGTCCTTTTAGTTCTGAAAAAAAGAGAAATGAATTCACTATTAAATTCATGAATAGTAAACTAGACATTTTTGGGAGTATACTACTACGTGTACGATTATGTAAAGTGACTGGAAGCGCTGCAGGACGTAGTTGCAGAGGGTGTACTGCAGTGTGTAAAGCTGCAATGTGAGAGCTGAGTTGAATTTCTAACAGAGTTGAAGTATATTGTGCCGTATATGCGCAACTATGATGCTCGTGTAAACACGGCAGCAGTAGCCGAATTAAATAGTTATGCAGTAACAAATCTCTGCAGTAGGAGTATATCCCTACTTAGGTGAAGGATGGACTTATTATTACTATTATTAATTACTGGGATGCAGACAGGATTCCAGCCTCTCATCTTGTCACCGCGACCTATAAGAGCTTTTGTGACATTACCCCTAAATGCCCTAGGGCGCCCATTCGAACTTAAGATATTTGATGAAGTTTATAATATTCTTGAGGACAATTTCTCCGACATTTTCTGGTAGTGGAAATGCCTTTCCTAGATGTCTTAGCCTTATGCGGCACAGAGCTTCACAGACACACAGGACAGCGAATTCATCGTCTTCCATACAGAATCGGTAGGTCTCATCATCGGCCATACCCATCTTCTTAAGATGGTATCTAAGTGGGCAATGCCCAGTAAGTAGGCCCGTTATGAGCCTTAGTTCCTTTGTGGTGAGTGTGAGGAATTCTTTTATCCTCTGTTGCGAATACTTTATAAACTTCTTCGCTTGTCTCAGCCCCGGGGTATTTTCCCAGTATTCCAAAGGATGGACTTAAAACAGAAGTAAATTTCTGCAGTAGGAGTAAATTCCTACTTAGATGGAAGGGTGGAGTTAAAGAAGAAGTAAATTCCTACTTGGATGGAAGCAAAATTGGACTTTGGATAATTAGGAAAAATAAAATTAAACTCTGATGTGTTCAGATCAAATTCTGAATTGGGAATGGTGATTCTGCTGCTCGTCGCCCATTTATAGCCGCCATGAATCGCTACGTTTCGGCTTTATGATGGGTTGCCCTGGCAACGCTCGTTCTTAAAGTTGTATTCGATTGAAGTTTGACGGCGGCGTCCCGAAGTGACGTCATATTGTGACCATTATCGAATTAAAAGTTGCATTTCATTCACTGAACTCTGACCGCGGCGAGGGCGAAAACATCTGGTGTGATGTACTGACATTTTGACATGTCATAATGTAAATAATCGGAGGGAAGTAGGATTTGTTCGAGAAATGGTAAGTTTGCAATATTTATTTTATTTATTAGTTATTTATGAGAGTTTTTTGTTTATTTTCAGGTTTCATAGTATGCAGGATATTTGTGGGATACATTTGGGATGAATGATCTTAATAGTCACATAAGTATATTGCAATTTCACAAATAAAATTGATTCTATGTGTTTTCTTTTTATGTATTTTTAGGAAATAAATTGTTTGGCGGGACACTAATCGGAACCGTGGTACATCGTGGGAAACTACACTGTGTGGGCTGAACAAGTGCTTTATATGGTTCTGTTGAAATCTAGGATGCATGCCTACTAATTTCAGTAAGAAGCGATTGTCTGTATCTTAAATAGTAATATTTTCCTGCTTGTCGTTTTTTATTGTTTTTGGAGCATTGAACTTTTGTTATTAATTTTTCTCTGTGAACTGATTTGATTTTTGAAATGGGTCCACGTAGCGCACTTCTTGTCCTATGAAAATTAAATTTTTGTACTTCTCACATTACAATGACCACAATTGATGAAGTTTTATAAATGTTTGTTCAAGTTTCGGGATTATCCGGTATGATAACAAATGATGCTCGTATTTTGACACGGATAATCACAAAAAGTACCTCACTTGAACATTTGAACTCATCTTTGGAACAATTGCCCAGTTTGATCCTACGATATCACTGGAAGAACTTATGAGCATTTAAGTGATAATATATTTAGCCCTCAATTTGCACGGTTTCGGTTTGACACGACTGAAACAATGATGAAACATTCCGTTTATATTATACTAATTTTCAGTCTAACACGGTCACAAAAATTTTTGAAATAAAAATAAAATAAAAAATAAAACTATCGCGCAAATTCAGAATTCAAAAAACTAAAAAAACTATGCTACTTAGTACACAGTTATCTCGCCTGTACAGTTCGGGATAAAATGCGTTATAATGAAAAATTATGGGCTTGCGTGTTCGTTCATGTTTTTATTTGAATGAGCTTGCAAATAATTTAGCTTGAGCTCTGAGCACTCAAAAGGAGCAAGGCCCACAGTACAACACAACAGAATGAAGCAAGAAATTGGATAGGACTTAAGGCTCAAGCATAGTTACGATGGCAGACAACAGACTATTGAAGTATAGGATTGCAACGAAGTTGGGATCCGAAAAAAGTGTCTGGAATGTAGGCCACAACAAGGCCCATTGTTCACCCTTCAGACTTATGAGCAGTTGCTTATAAGTCCCAAGCGGACGCTCCAACAAAATTCAAAATTGTCTCCAAACCCTTTTTTCCGGTTTCATGCAGTTCTTCCAGGAGGTGTGAGCCAAGAAATCTGTAACTGTCACCGATTCTGATTCGTCTCCACATCCTCTGCCGGATCTTCAACAACCCCATCTTATGCAGCTGACGCGTGAAAAGAAAGTATCCATTGAGAATTGACACTAGAGTATTCTGGGTTGTCTTGCTTAATCCCAAGAGCTTTTTCCCTTTATTTGGGTTAATTAAGGCCCACAGCTCCTTTGTGGTTCTACCTAAAAGTTAATTCAACCAATGGTGACGGCATTGGCAATCGGCCCAATCCAAGATAGTAGAGGCAAAGGTGTTTTGGTGCGATTCCAATTGTGGAGGAAATTTTCTACGAAATTGCAACAAGACGATCAGGTTCGTCCACCTTTTCATTCCCGCCAATACCGATGTGATCTGGCCGCCAAAGCACCAGTACTCGGTTGTTCCGAGAAGGGAAATTCAGGATGGTTTTACATTCAAATACAAGTTTGGAAGTTGTAAATGGTTTTGACAAGGCCTTGGAAATTGCCTTGCTGTCCGAGCAGATTAAAATCTTCTTGTTCTTAATATCTTCGTTTTGAAAATACTTTCCCGCCGCAAGGGTGGCCTTAACTTCTGCCTGGAAAACCGTTACATGGCTTTTAAGGTGTATGGTAATTTCCATGTGAGGATCCTCGCATCAAACACCTACTCCGGTGTTCTCTTCCGATTTGGAGCTGTCTGTATATATGATAGCGTTTGTCTATGGTTGATGCACAGAATGTGATTCTCATTCTTCCCTTTCTGGAATTTTCGATTCAAAGTTGCTCTTTCTTTTACTGTAGTTATCGCTAGTACTTATGTACTTTTAATTATTGCAATCGAAATAGTTTACTTCGTTCACTTCACTGTCTGAAATAAGACTCGCCTGCTGGTGGTGAGAAGCGCGGTATTTATACTCTATAAATTGTCCTAGAATCTCCCCGAATATTCCGTTCTCGATACATCGATGTCGCTAGCTCTTTCTGTGATACGACTCTCAGAAAGTAGTTTATATCAGTACTTAATTAGTCATTTCAATGGAAGTATCATTTCCAATAGATGTGTCTCTTTTTTTTTATTGCACGTAACAATATTAAAGAGCAAACTCATCGCTCTTAATAGGATATCGCTTTACCAACCTTGTACTTTCTATAGACGTCCCACAATATTTAATTCAATTCATATATTTATGGGCAAAGCATACAAGGTAAGCATTCCTCATCATATAACATTATACAAAAACTAAGTGGAAAATAATTGGTCCAAGGTCAATTTTGTCGGTACCCTGCTGTCAGCCCTCTATTTTCAAAATGCGCTCAGTAGATCGTTAAAGTTGCTTTTTGCAATTTTTTCTGGAACGTTTTTGGAGATCATATAAAGGATTAGAACAAAATCTATAGGTTTTTATACTTCGAAAATATTTGTAGTACGTACAATAAAAGGCTGACTGTTTTTCGTACTAATATGTAAAAACAAGAGTTTCTGTATAGAAGCGCATCAAAAGATTTCCGGATTTACTGCATTTTTGTTAAATTACACCTGCATCGTAATATATCTAATTACAGCACCCAGGCAATATCCATCTTAGTCATTCATTAGCCACCTATAATTACTGAATCAACCAATATATTGATTGGCTGCTCACATGCTGCACAAGAACTGTACCAAATCGAACTACCTATTGATTATAGACTGATGAAGTGATCTACGTACAAAAATACTTCACCGTGTAATGTATATTGCGAGTCAATCCAGATCTTTCTGCAGAAAATTTGCAAAAATTAGTTAATGTTTCCCAGCGGTAATATTATTCTAGGCAATAGCTGATGAAAATAGGCAATACGCAGGCGCTACACAGTCTCATGATATAGCACGAATGCCAACTATGTACATATATAATACTGTTACAAGATGGCTGGCTATTCTATTTAAATTATCTGAGAGGGAGATATTTTCTTTTTGGGTAAGAACTTGTTTCTGCAGCAAGCCAATGTCAACAAGATGCGATGATAATACTGCCAGACTATTGTAAGAGTTCGGCAACAAAGCTTTGTTGCACGCAAGGTCTCCACAAATCCCCCTTCTACTGTGGGAGACACCGCTCTTAGTTGTTTTAAACATGTGTAATTGTAAAATAAAAAAAGTATTATAATTATAAATTTATTGTAATTGTATTATAGTTGTTTTTCAAGAAAATATAAAACATCTTTGTTATTAATCCAAGAATTGTGTTTTGATGAAAATCCGAGCCATTTAACGTAAGCTTTATCTCCACTCCTCTTTAAGATTTTCTCTACGAGATATAGGTTTGGGTGTTTAACTTTCAGCAGCTCCAATTCATAAAAGCCTCCTGTGATTGGATTTCCTTGATAATCTTCTAGCCGATATGTGATGGGGTTTGTGTTTTGAACTTTAATAATTTTAAAAATCTCAGATGTCCAGTTTGGTGTATAGCCTTTCTCAAATATATGCTTGTATTTGCTGATGCGTACAAAATCTCCAACTTTATACTTTGCAGGAACAACAATCTTTATATGACTGTATACAGTTGAAAGCAGTTGTTTCTCATTGGAGGTGCTGATATCACGTGGTCTCATTTTCGTAGTTCGATGTATTCTTGAGTTGTATTCAGTGAGCAGTTTCTTTACCATACCAATCCACTGATAAGTTCCATTAAAGCTGAATTCCTTCCACATCATATCCTTTAGAGTTCGGTTAAATCGTTCCACTATTGATGCTTTGAGGAAACTGTACGTAGAGTAATGATTAATTGCATGCTTCAGCATTAGATTTTTATAGAGGCTATTGTAGAATTCCTTTCCATTATCAGTCTGCAGGTTTTTAGGTATTCGTCCCTCGCTTAGTTTGCAGACAGGGCTTTTACGATTTAATCAGCTTCAGTGCAGCAAGTCTAATTAATGAATGGGTAACGTAAACTGTCCCTTTCGTCTGCGCGAACGCCGGTAATAGTTCTGTGCGGTGTGTTTGTAGGGCGATTATCGATTAGTTCGGTTAGCTACCTAATAGCGTTCAACGTGAAAAGTGATTTAATTATCAGCAGTGCAGGTGTTTCCGAGCACAGATTTTTTAAGGTGGGCTGTGACGATAATGGAAAGATAGGGCTTGACTATGGCTCGCTGAGCTGCTGCCGATGTTTCTTGCTATGCTGGAACCGAGTTGGGAAGATGTTTATTTGGCTATCCTCCCGTTTGATTCTTTATGGCAATCCGGCTAGATCAACGGGGGATAGTGTGGACATCAGCAACGAGCGTTGTAAGATGGCGGAGCTGATCATTCGCAAGTAAGTAATTGTGTTTGTGTATGTGTGGATGCCGTAATTGGTAAATTCGCTTCGTGCCAAAAAAGGAGGGGGAGAGCTTTCGGCTCTCAAGTTCAAAGCTGCAATCAAGTGTGTGTGAAAGCCCGGCGATTTGATCGCAGGGAAATTTTGTGACGGAGCTTTTGACCTTGGCCTTGCGGGCTAATTGCAAACAAAAAAGAAAAAA
This sequence comes from Dioctria linearis, assembly GCA_963930735.1. Lineage (NCBI taxonomy): Eukaryota > Metazoa > Arthropoda > Insecta > Diptera > Asilidae > Dioctria > Dioctria linearis. The sequence goes on along the minus strand of OZ005744.1, from coordinate 156,264,482 downwards.
AACGAGTTGTTGGATATAAACAACTTGGTTTAGTTCACAGCCTTTAGGTGATATTTTGCTTATTTCAGTCCAAGTTCCTCCTTGGTGCCCTGCAATTCCTGCCTCAAGGAAAATTGTGACAGATTTCGACAGCAAAACTTACCGCACTGTTTGTCCCTATTTAAATCCTTATTTGTTGCCCACTTTATAAATAAAAGACCGAATAACTTTTGTCGAATAAAATAACAATAAATTAATTTATTTAACAATTAATTTAATTATAACAAAGTTCATGAACACGTTTGTAATTGATCGCACTCTAATACTGGTTGATCTAGAAGAGAGAGCTAGTCCCGGTATTTGCTTTTATATCCAAGTTCTGGAAAGAGTAACGTCTTTGGCTAGCTTTTCTAGTGTTGGGCTGCGATCGTTTTCCTTGGCTTGCATGTATTAGAAGGATTAGATACATGGATACATTTCAGGTAGTACGTCAGGAAAATGCCAGGCCTCAACTTCCACAAGACAGGATGAATCGATGTTTTCACAGCTTAGGAAAATTTCAGGTATGTCGAAATTTGGTGGTGGTTAATCGTTTATTTGTGTCGTAGTTTTATTTTTGTTGCTTATTTATACCTCAGCTAATCGATTTAATTAAATGTTTTAGGTAAGGATGTAACAATACCAATTGGATATCCCATCTACTGTTTGCGTGGCATTGGAGCTGATAAAAATGCGTTCTGTTTTTCTCTTGTAATTTGTTTTTAATTTTGAAATTTCCTGTTCATATTTCATAGCGATTTTTGAATTCTATTCCACTATTATTTATATTTTCTTTTATGTTGCATTTATAACTCCTAATATAGGTATATTTAGTTATTTTCTTTTAATTATTACTGCTTCTTTTACATAATATGTCCGTTTGGCAACCTAGTCTATTTTTTCATATAAAATATTGTTTCGAAGTTCGACTGCTAAGAAGATTCTCCAGTTTTAAAATGTATCAGGGAATGAATAAGTACCTCTTGATTGACGATTTGGGTGGCGAGACAGTAATTTTTCATGAATTTGAATAATTACGATCTGGACAAGGTAAGAATGATGTTGAAAATCTTATGTGATCATTCCCGTGGATTAAAAATATGTGCGTTAAATGCTAGAAGCATTCGCAGCAAAATCGATGAATTTCGATAAATATTCAGCCAGTCCGACATACACGCTATTATAATCAGTGAAACATGGTTAAAGGACAGTATTCCCTCTGCATTCCTCGCATTTCCTGTATTTTATCAGTAGTGTACTGTCCTCCAAATAGCTTCAACTGCGCCAAAGTGCAGGAGTTTGAAGACACGTTATCACGTATTTCTCAGCAGTATCCGAATGTCATTGTAGGAATTGGTTTTAATGTTAACCTTTTTTGGCAGGATCTTACAGTCAGTATGTTCTTGCATTTCCTTCATACACTACATCTAAATGTAATCAATAATTTTCCAACATACTTTAATGCAGCTAATCCCTCATTATTGGATTTGTTTCTTACAACAGATGCAAGTAAAGTGATCTCGCACAACCAATTGAGCCCTCCTAGTATCTTGGATCATGACTTACTTTATCTTTCTTATGATATGTCTGTTAAGTCAGTACGTCTCCCCACCTTTTATTCATATCGTGATTTTAATAATATTATGTAAATGCTTTGTTTGAGGAATGCGTACGCTCGCCATGGGGGTCAATCAATAATTCTTCTTCTGTTAACTGCCAAGTTGAAACATTATCATCGTTAATCACTCACTTATATGATAAATATGTCCACGTTAGATATAATTATATAACCGCTAATGGCTGTCCGTGGTTTTCATCTCGAATTCCGTCACTAATTGCTGAACGCGCTAAGCGCGAGTATTTTAGTTCTAAATTGAACTGCCATCTACAACTCAAAGTATTATGGCGCTACCATGACAGTCTGGTGTGTATGGGAAAGCTGAAGTCGATTGTGGGTTCAACCCCGATGAACTTAATGCATGTTTTATATCACTTAACCAAAGTTCAATAGTATATTAAGCTGGAACGCTCGAAGTTCCTCATGGAGGTTCACTGAGCGAGGTCGCACCCTTGGCCAGTCATAATGCATTCTCCTTTCTCTGTGTTGACCTGAGTGAACTGTCAATTTCCATTAACTCGATCAAATCTGATGCCATTGGACCCGATGGTTTGTCTCCACGATTTATCAGGTTATTGCATTCATTTTGTGGTACAAACATTCGTCATGTGATCACTTCATGCTTAACGAGATCAACGTTTCCTTCAGACTAGAAATCTGCTATAATACTCCCAATACCGAAGAAAAGATGTCTCGAGTCCCCTGCCGACTTTCGAACTATAAGCATCTTATGTTTCTTTTCTAAGGTGTTGGAAAAGTTAATTTATCGCCAGATGCTTGAGTACCTTGAGAATAATGAGCTGCTTACACGTTGGCAATCAGGGTTTAGAGGCTTTCACAGCTGTGAGACTGCGGTGTTAAGGGTATCCACTGACATTAGATTGGCCCTGGATCAAAATAATTTTACTACCTTAGTACCGCTAGATTTCACATTTGATAGTGTTGATCATAACATCCTTCTGCATAAATTGTTTGCTATTTTTAAATTCAGTACTTCAGATTTTACTCTCATTAAAGATTTTTTGTCACGTCGTTACCAACGCGTTGAGGTAAATAATAATATCTCAAACTCACCACCTTATTATACGGCGTACCACAAGGTTCTATTCTGGGCCCATTGCTATTTAGCCTATTCATCAATGATCTACCTGAAGTAGTTCGTGACGTCAAAGTGTATATGTATGTTCACGATGTAAAAATCTATTTAACTAGGCCCATTGGACTTATTGAAGACTGCCTTGCACGCATAAACAATGATATAGACAGACTAGGCTTGAGGGCTAAGAAAATTCGGTTGATACTGAATGCAGGAAATTCGCAGTGTATTGATTTTTACAACAACGTTTTTGATAGAAATAGTATTTCTCCGGTCGTTTTGGATGGTACCAATTTAGTGATGCAAAGTAAAGTTACAAATCTTGGTGTTACTTTAAGCCAAGACATGAAGTGCTGTGAGAATGTTAGCGTATTGATTAGAAAAGTCTACTTCGGGCTTCGGAGACTTTGGCTCTGTGCGAGTATCTTCACAACACCTGCTCGTATTAAGCTTGTAAAGACGCTGATTATGCCATACTTTACACAATGTAGTACGATTTACCCTAAGCTTGATTCCTTTTGTGCCCGCAAAGTGGAGGTTACCTTTAATGATTGCGTTCGATTTGTATTTGGTCTTCGCAGGTTTGATCATGTTTGCCCTTTTCGGACAAGATTGCTTAGTTGTCGTCTGACTTCTTACCTTCAGCGTAGGTCATTGATATTCTTCTTTAATCTCTTAAAGTCAGGCAAACGAGAGTATCTCAGAGAACTCTTCAGTTTCGCAACATCTGAACGCAATAGAAATATAATAACTCCTCGTTTTTATAAGACGATTATGGAAAATTCTTATCTTGTCCAGATCTCACGCCTATGGAATAATCTTCCTATGAATATCAAAACTGCCAACTCCTTTATCGCATTCAAGAGGCTCATTAGCTTACAAATAATATAGTTGTTGATATTCGTTCCATTAAATTTTTGTCATATTTTTCTACTTATCTTCTTAGCAGCTGAAAGCAAATTCTAGTTGATCTTTCTTAGGGCACTTACAAAGATTCTGTAATCTTGATAGTTTGATCTATCTTTCTTTGTTTTTTTTCTGTTTTCTTCTGAATTCGCATAGTTTAGTATATGATCTTTAATTTTATTCTTTTATTTTTTTTTCGCCTTAAATTATGTATTTAAAACCGTATTTAGTACTCATTGTGCAAAAAAAGATGTCTAATCTTGTGTACGACTGGAATAAATGATATGTGATATGTTAATGTCAACAGAAATACCCTTTCTCCCAGATAACAAAATGGAACATGTTCTAAAAAGATACTTTTTAGATACAGATGATTAGCTCCAAATCGGTAAACTTCATTCAATTTCGGTAAAAGTATTCCACTGGATATCAATAGAAAATATTTTTAACATGCATTTCGGAAAATTGAATTTTCGTTCCTGCTTCGGTACAGCCGCGTTCGTCAGACATATAAATCATACGTTTCCGTTACATTATTTTATATCTTGTGTTCTTAGTCAGTTCTAATTTCTAGTTTGTGGTGGTTTCTAGTGAGTAATTTTGGTAGTTAGTTTATGCTTTTTTCAATGTTATCTTCATTTGAAAACGTCCCGAATGTGGGTTTCATTCATATCCATTTGATATCGTTTTGAATATGTTTCTGTCGATACTCATATATCTTTTAGAGTACGTTCTCAATACATTCTTTCGAATACGCAGTGATTATCACACGATCATTTTTAATCGACATCCGAAGATTTCGCTCAGCAGGGTGGACATGAGTCTTATAAAAAGCATATGGAAAGAATATGTTTTTTGATATCAATCCGTGTAGTCAGAGAACATGTTCTGATATCCTGTGGAGCATATCAAGAAGATGATCAGAACATGTTCTGTGTTACCTAGGCGTGATCTTCCTGTTAAGTGTGTGTAACACCAGGATCGGTACTTCGGAGCGTCGTGCTGCAGTTGCCGCTTTAATATTCATCCTGCAAAAATTAATCTATATGTCACACCTGGAAAAACGTGGCGCCGCGGAGTTCGTTAACTGAGCTTTTTTGGATTCTAATCGAACCTCATCACTTTTCTCTGCTTTTTTTCAACCAGAACTACTAATAACAGAGCTTCTTCATCGCAACTAGAATACGAGTACATTTGAATAAAATCCGCCGTTCTCAATGTGAACACTCTATTTTGTTTGTGACCAAGGCTTTATACTTACATCCTCTTTATATGGGTCTTAATATGCTTACATACAATAGCCAATGAAGCTGTTTTTTGTGTGAAAAGGTATTTTATGCATTAAATCAAATTATAATGGTTTGTTTTGCAACTTATACACCAAAAATATAAGTCCGATAGTGGATTGGATGCTTTGCGTTTTTAAACCAAACTAACTTCATTCCGAACTAATTAATTTACATAAATTTTAATTCAAGTGAAGGCGTACACTTCACCGTGCGAACATCTTACTCAGCATTTAGTCTTATCAGCATGAATAAGAAAAGATAATTCAAGCAGTTGACACGATACTCAAGTTACCTTTGAGTCTGGTATTACAGAATGTAATAAACAAAAATGCAATGTACAAAGTGCTCATAAGTACAATTGCGACAAATACATGCTGATAAACTTATGTGAGACTTTTTAATTATTAGTACGTGGCTGGATCTTGACAAAATTAATGATATAAAATTTAAGCGAAAATGCTGCTAACGGAAATATAATTAAGAATAAATTAAAGTGAGAAATGGATACTTTTTAGTCTTTACTGCTGTAATCGATAAGATTTTTGTTTTTATAAAAGTGTAATAAAATAGGGTTTACCCAGAAAAAGGGTCTATTTTAATTTTGTGTGAACCTTGCCAACAATATTTTTACCATGTGGGGTCAAATATGAAGTTATTGCATTTTGCCTGAATAATATAAAAAGAATAAAAAAATGGAGGAAAACTTTTGAGCTCAAAAGTTCGCAAATATTCATCATCGACCTCCAGGGAAAATTAATACTGTAAGGGAGTCTGTTTACCGATGAAGAGTCTCATTTTTCTGTATTTTTTTCTTGGCTGGGATATGAAATACTCAGCAACAAAAATTAATCTTTCGGGGACCATAACTTTGTATTCTTCTTAACAAGTAGTTATTTTAAAAGGCCCTAAAATGAACAAACAAAGGTGCTCCCCATACTTGTAACACTCTGGTGTGAGGTATATATAAATGAAAATGTTGACTGTTCCATTAATTGCTTTTCCTTAAACACCAATTATTGTTCAAGGTGAGAAATTTCTGTAAGCAAGACTACTTGCACGTCTCTAGCGAGCAGCTTGCTTCCATCCATGCTATTAAATTATATTCTACAGCATGGCAGGAAGCAGATAGGGAAAATAAATAGGGAACATAAATTGATTGACATACCCATGTATGCATATATTCTTCACATCGTGAAATCATGTTAGTTGACCACCTGTTTTCCTATGATATGAAATGCTGCTTTCTATGTCTTTGAACCAGTCCGGGTAAGTGACCCCAATCAAACCCCGTTGGGTGTTCAAAAATTAATTTCTTCTAAGGCAAACAACCCAAATTAGTAGGCTAATTTCGTACTAAACCGAGCACAAGCAGAGCAAGACAGAGTTTTCTATTCGCAAATAATTTTTACACTCAGTATGCGGTTGGTCAAATAGAACCTTTCACATTGAACCGAAGAAAATAAAGGTAAAATGCCTTTCAATCGAAGTAAAGTCGCCTGACAAACGAATGCGATATTTCGAAAAGGGGATACTAGATTCCATGCTAAATACCGAACTACTAATATTAAATAATAGATTTGTTTGTTTTTCAGAATTAGGAAAGTTTAATAAAGAAGAGGAAGCAAGAAGTATAAAGGAAACATGTGTACACAAAATTGCACCCATAAAATTTAAAACAAGGTCTCTGTATGAAAACAGCGTCTGAGAAACAAACAATTTTACTCGTGAAGGAATTTCAATCGCTCTTTCACTTACTTATACGGTCCAATATAGTAACAAATGTACAAAAATTATGACTTTCTAATATTTGGGTACTATGATTAGATTAGGTATGCTATACTTTCATACCTGGCAGTAGCTACCAACAATTTGTTGTAAACAAATTGTTACGCCCGGCTACGTTAGACACGTCTCTGCATGAAGAGCTACCATACACATATGAAGCTAAATGTTGATAGGATGTTGTGGCCGAAATTCTTCGAAAATGGGAATTACTGGGAGCTTTTCCCTCAAATTATTATGAAAACTCGCACAATTTTTTCATAGGTAGGAACCAAAAAGCATAATGTAACTTTTGAAATTAATTAGTTTTTATGGATAGGGAGACTTCTATACACAAATTAAGAGTAGGAGTAAAGTGACCAGTTTCAGAAGCGTATTTAGGGCGGGGGCAGCAATAGGTCCCCTGGATTACATCATCACTATGTGGGGCATTCCTAACAACAAAATTCAGATTTTCGTGTGAAGCAGTTTTTTTCTAATATACTTAAGTATAAGTTTAAAAACAACGCATATTTATTTCGTCATACTTTGAATAGTATTTGCCAAAAAAAAGGATTTGCGATGCTGCAGAATTTTTGTATGTGTAATATGTAATACCGGCAATATAATAAAAAAAAAAATAAAGTAGTAAATATTACAACGAAATTTTGACCATTTTTAGTTCATGACTCATATAGTTGGGCTTTATTAAATAAAAGTTTTTTTCCAGCGTATTTTCTTGAAAAATTTTCTTCAGAATTTTAATGCACTTTGCGGCCAGCAGCAACCCAAACAAATTGGAATGATTCGGTTCGCTACTCATTTTTATGAACATAGATTTTTTTTCCTAAGAACCTTTATGAAAATTTTTCCTTTTAATTTGAATGCGCCAGTTATGTTATGGCATGAACGGCATTTCCGTAAACAGAAATTGGAAAAGAATTAATTTTATTACCGCATTTCCGCATTTCCTTTCAACAATTTTCTATTCGGCAGATGGAAAAAATTTCAGTTGATAATTGGGATTGGTTAAAATTAAAAATTGTTTTGCGAGAAATATATGTATATCAGTTATATGGTTACACATATTTCTGTGTGTATAAAGTGTAAGCCATTTAATATTGAAAAACAATTGTTAAAGATAAAAAAAGGTAAAAGGTAAGCAGGATTGCATTTGAGATTTAATTATTTTACTTGTAAATTTATGCATACCTAAACACGTTGTCAATATAGCAAATTGTGACCATAAATTGGTAAATGACATGTTATGTTTTGAAAACAGTCTTGTGTATAGAAATACTACGACAATTTATCAAAACAAATATCAGTTCACGACGCCAGTAAAATTGTAAGGATTGTATACCTACTTTTCGTAGTGATTCGCTACTTAAAACAGATTCATATGATTGATTCTATTTTATTCTCTTCAATTCCCCTAAAGACGTATTACAAAAAGTTCATTTCACAAAAGCAATCTTTCCCAACTGAGATCAAAAACAAAAAACTCGTTTTCCAAAAATTTCTTTGTCAAAACGACCTTTGGAAAATATGTGTCTACAAATGTCAAATATATTGCATGAAATGAGGCGGGGGCGCAATAAAGATTCTAGCATTTCAAAAATGTGACTGCTAAATTTAGTTGCTTAGATAATGGGAGGAAATTAGGATTTTGGGCAGACATGTAGGTACTCAGACTTCATTGACAGGTAAGCCGAACTTGCTAAAGACTTTGATTATTTTAAGGATATGTACGGAGAGATGCTAGGCACAGGCATTAAAAATAATTCAAATATCGAGGAACTGTCCATAAATAATGTATTGTATGGATGGATTATATGTTATATTCTTAATATATAAAAATCCCGTGTCACTGTGTTTGTACAAGCTAATCTCCGAAACCACCAAACAGATTTCAATGAAATTTTGTGAATGTGTTTAGTTGGTTCCACCTGGAGAGACGAGATAGCTTTGCACACGATAGTGGTGCTATTGTCCAGATCTAAGAAACTGCCTGAGAACGCATCGACGTGGAAAGCAGAAATTTTGTACACGGCTGTTTTATAAAAATTGCAAATAAAAGTTAAAAAATGGACTAAATCGGGCAACTCCTTCTTAGGGTTACCATATAAATATTTCGTTTTTTTGTATATATTTTTGACACTGCCTTACAACGAATACATGTAGAGAGCTGAAATTTGTTACTTGGTGTTTTCATACACTGTAAAAAATATTAGGACTATTACCCAAAATGTAGGGAATACTCCCCAAAATTTAGGGGAAAAAACGTACATTTTGGGATATATTCCCTAAAATGTAGGGAATGTTCCCTAGATTTTCATTAAAATAGTCCCTACATTTTTGGGAAACTCTTTACATTTTAGTCAAAATTCCCTAATCTTATCGAAAAATACCTAAGCTTTGTTGCAACAATTTGTACAAATTTTTTACTGAATAGCAATAGTAAATAAAATTACAAAAATGGTCTGAATCGGGCATCCCCTTCTTAATGTTGTCATACAAACTGAGAATGTGTCGACACGGAGAGCACAAATTATGCCCACGGCATTTTTATAAAAATTGCAAATACAAGTTCAAAAATGAACCAAATTGTGTTGGCATACAAAACGAAAAAGGACAAAATCAAGTTACTCGTTCCTAACTTTTGTTTTTCACTACATACTTGGTAGCTTTTCGTCGAATTGGAGAGATCATATTTGGTACATGTAGTATTCATAAAAATTGCACATACAGTTCGAAAATGGGATCAATCTGGCAACTCCTTCGTAGGGTTGCTATTCAAAAACTACGTGTGTACTATATATTTGGGCAATGTATACACGCACACTCATACACACACACTCAGGTACAGAGTGAAACCGTAGAGTACTGAATCGCGCGATCGAGTCAGATAATGGCTTAGATATTATGCATCTATAGCCACCCCACCCCCACCCATCTAGGTATCTACATTATCGCCGGGCAACACTCTGACGAGCTCCCCCTAGTATGTTTATAGATTATTTTGCAGGATTGAATTCTAGACGAAAAACTATTCTTTTTTTTTTTTTTTTCAAAATATGAAATAAAATTTATTTCACTTCAATTATGTGCGCATAAGCAAAATTTGTGCAATTTTATTATTCTCATCAAAATCTTTCTATTTGAAAAATGCTCAAAATTTGTGTTTCGCGGTAATTAGTTTAACATACTTTCGCGGGAAAATTCAATGTTGTGTGTCAATTTTAAGGAAACATTTTCTAAACTTGGAATATATAATTCTTCGCATAATTTTGTATGGCAAGACGAAATTATTCCCTTTCTCTTTTCAAATTTTTTTAGGTCAGAAATTTGCACAGTATGAGAAAATTCCACGATATCCCAATATTCGCCAGCACCCACGTTTTCTCGTTTTTTTTTTTCAAATCGTAGACGTTCGTGGGCATGGAAGAATATTGTAAAGGGACAAGAATAATCCTTCAACATCTTGAAAATTTTCATCGCTATTGTATAGACATTATAGTTTTGATTTCATCTTGAATATCTCGATACTGCATGTAACTGGTCCCGATCCTAAAGTACGCTGTTTATTCACCAATGATATATGTATTAACAAAAAATTCAAAATCATCGTCAGGTCACCTTCTGATGAGCAACAGCAAGCAAAATGGAATAAAAAAACAAATGGCGGTATAGCAAATTACTGTAGGTATATAGTCCATATATGACCATAAAATATACCCTAATAAGAAATTAATACAAGGATAAAAAGTACATATATGACAAAGGTATGAATAGTAACGTTAGCAAACTCTTGTAGAACACTTTTGATCACATTTTTCCATGTGTGTGATTTCAAGTGTTTTTACAATCTCTTGAGATAAAATTATGTAAGTATAACAAAATAAAAATGAAAGGTTGAAGATAGGTATTCAAAAGAAAAAGAAAACCTTTATTTGCAAAAGAAATAATCTCATTCCGTCGAAAGAATTACAATTTCACTGATTCGATGAACGAGCGAGTTACGTCGAGATAAGAACAATGCCAGACTAATTTACAGCTCTAAAAACGATAAAGCAAATGGAATTTATATAAAGTTGAATAAATTGTAATTAATGTATTTTTACGTATGCAAATTCTAATGAACGTTGCAGGGTGCCTCTATTATTTGTTCAAAACAAGTTTAGGCTTATAAAAACTTTTTATTTTTTCGCCATTTTTTGCTGACTTCTACATAGACTTCATAGAACAGAACATTTTTAATAATAACTGTGATTTGATTAATAAGATTTTATGCTGGTACAATGCTGGAACAATGCTTATGTAACCTGTTGCTTTAAATTTTAAGGCAACTGTTCCAGCTTGGAAGAAAATGTCACATTTTGCCGAACCAAGAATAGAAAATTAATATTTCACCCAACTTTAACTGACTGTAATGAGAAAAAAAAATGTTCTACGCCAGTTTGGCAAGTAACTTTAAAAGTTGATGCATTTAATAAGGATTCTAAAATGGTATAACACTTGCTACAATATTTCTTAGATTACGGAAAAAAAAATTTTTCTTCAAGAAAACCGAGTTTCGAAAAATTTCTTTTCACCTACTAAAAATGATTCTAGTGTACCCAAAGCTTGCCGTAAGACCGTAACTTTAAGATTCTAGTTTGAGTGAGAGTCATTGCATGAAATATGAGTGAGCAAGATAGTGACGCTAACTCGTCAAATCATTAGATTTTTGACAAATGTGCATCGTCTACTCTCCACAGAGGGCCGACTTCCAAACCACATATATGGTGAAGGAAGAGGAGGAAGAAACAAGCACTTCGGAACGTGCAATCCAGGAAAGCACGGGAGTGCCTAAAGGTATAGCTCACCGAATTTTACAAAAACATGTGCTCCAGAATTACGGAAGCTGTTGAATTTGTCAACAATAGAAGATTTGCCCGAACCTTTTTAAGAAGATGTCGATCTTGTATTGAAGGAAGGCAGTTTGAACATCTTTTGTAAATAATAAATCTTAGCATCGAAATAATTGGTGTTTAATTTTAAACTTACGGAAAATTTGTCCTAAATTCAACAAAAACTTGGGACCTCTACTTGAAAGCAACACTATCTCACTCAAACTAGAATCTTAAAGTTACGGGCTTACGGCAAGCTTTGGGTATACTAGAATCAGTTTTAGTAGGTAAAAAGAAATTTTTCGAAACTATGTTTCTTGAAGAAAAAATTTTTTTCCCTGTAATCTAAGAAATATTGTAGCAAGTGTTATACCATTTTAGAATCCTTATTAAATGCGCCAACTTTTAAAGTTACTTGCCAAACTGGCGTAGAACATTTTTTTTCTCATTACAATCAGTTAAAGTTGGGTGAAATATTAATTTTCTATTCTTGGTTCGGCAAAATGTGACATTATCTTCCAATCTGGAACAGTAGGCTTAGAATTTAAAGCAACAGGTTACGTAAGCATTATTCGAGATTACATAAAGCCGGTCCCACACGATGTGTGCATTTGTCAAATATTTATCAATGCGTCTCATTTGACGAGGTGTGTGTAAACGAGACGCATTACCAAATATTTGCCAAATGCACACATTGTGTAGGACCGGCTTAATAAAAATAAAAATTGAAAAAAGTAAAGATTTGTAGCAACAGGAGTTTAAAAACCATCACAGGGTGTACATTTTCTCGAAAAAAAAGAAATGTCTATAATTTGAAAAATACATGACACATATTTTTTTTATATTTTTCTGGTAATTGTTATGACTTGGTCTATCACCTGATTCTGGCTTGACGTCGACTTACGGGACACCCTGTATATAGTGATAAGATTTAATGTTGTAGCTTTTTCTATTTACTTTAAGAATTTTGCATGGAGAGATTTGGTGTCCATCAAGGGATAGATGCGCAAGACATATTTCGCAAAACCATATGTAGATTAAGAGACTCTGTAAGGAAAGAAGTAAATAGAAGAACAATAAAGTACGATATAAATTTAGTTATTTTATTACTCTTAAGGCTAATAAATTTTATGTTCACAGAATAACTGGAGGAAAACCGCATCGCTCTGACAAATTTAAGATTTTTTTTCTTTCCTTTTATAATTGAATTGTTTTTTGTTTTGTGTGAATGAATTTCTTAAAAATAAGTTTAATATTTTCAAGAATAATATATTTAAAATGCTTTTTATTGATTGTAGTAGAGAGAAAATCTGAAGATTCTGACGATTCTGTTTTCTGAAGAATTTCTGTGTAATAATTCTGCAGAATATCCGAACAAACCCTTCATAGAGTATCCGTGGAATATATCGGCTACATTTCCAAAGACATTGTTCTTATTATCTCTGAAGAAATTCCTTAGAATAGTGACGGCATAGTTTCCTCGGACAACGTGATGATCCCATAAAATTCTTTTGACATTCTTCGGATTATTCCACGGAACTGATTCTTAGGACAGGAAAATTTCAATATCTGTTGAACGTCCTAGGGCTTGGTTACTACTGAGCGACAACTTAAGGTTTTTTTAAACAGTATTTGATGACAACATAATATTTATACTTGATTGATTGAAGTACCAAATTATACTTCCTAGATATCACGATTTCAATAAAAAATAAAAAATTTGTCTATGAAATATATCGCAAACCAACTTTTACTGATACTGTAATTCCTTCTTCTTCTATTCATCCAACATAAAGAGTTCTGCTTTTTTAGTTAATTTTTTTTTAGTTGATTAGTTAATATTCCTCTAAGCAGGTTAAATTCCAAGAAAGAACTAAATTTAATTTTTAAATTCGCAACCGATAATGGTTCTTCAAAAAGTTTCATTCATAAGTTATTAAAACAAGTATCTCAATCTTCTGTGACCCAAGACAGAAGTAAAGAGATTTGCAGAAAAATCCCTTATGTTGACGGAGTTTCAGACAAAATACACAAAACATTACCATTTCGCAATGTTCAGCCGGATTATATCACTAATACAATACTGCGTAAATTATTAATAAATAATAAAATAAAGCCTATAGTTCCGGATATTGAAAGAAGTGGGGTATATAATTAGTATAAGATGTCTAAATTGCGATGCGATTTACATACGAAAAACTAAGAGGTCACTAAAAGCCAGATGTTTAGAACACGTTTCTGCAGCCAGAAACAATAGAGCAACGTCTGGTTGATGTAAACATTTAATCACACTACCACACTACATCAATTGACAACAATAAATTATTATGTAATTTATATGTACGCAAAGTTCTGATATAAAAGAGACATTGTAACACCACTTATGTATGTATGTATCAATGATTACTGATTGATTTGAATTTGTTACTGAGTTAGTCTGACAATATTTGCCATCGCTTGAGGATGCCTAAATAGGGCGAAACACGCGTATAACTTTAATTATTCAATAAAATTAAAAAAAAATTTTTGTGGAACGGAAACAATTTATTTTTTCAATGTTGTTTTACACATGAAAATTATTAACGTTGATAGAAATCCAATTACTCATAAGTCACCTGAATTTAAGTATTGGCTTTCAGCCCTCCTTGCCGGCTTCATGTAGCTCGACCAAGATGACAGCCATGGAATTTGTAACGCTTTCCCGAGCGAGCCTAGCAGCGACAAAGAAAGTGTGCCACTGTCTCGGGCTCCTCCCGCATCCCCTTTATATGGGATCAGAAACAAACCCTAACCTGTTTAGGTGACACCTGAGACGAGAGTGCCCGGTGAGAATTGACACCAGGGTTCTCAGGTTGGCTTGTTTAGTCCCAGTAGATTTATTGATCCTTTTGGATTAGGTCTGTCCCATAGGTCCTTCATAGTTCTACCTAACGGGTCATGTTGGCAGTCGATCCACGTAGAGATATTAAATATAAGGTGTTTTGGTGTGATTCCAATTGTGGAAGCGGATTCTTCCTAGGTTAACCAAGACCAGCAATTAAGTCCACCTTTTCATTGCCGCAAATGTCGCTGTTGGTCCGAGAAAGGGAGTTCAGGGTAGTTTTACATTCGAATACAAGTTTGGAGCGCTTGAAAGGTTTTCACAAGGTCTTTACAGCTGCTTTTCTGTCCGAGAAGATTGCAATCTCCTTGTTCTCAGTGAATGAGTTAACGAGATGCCTTCTAGCTATAAGGATGTCAGGTACGAAGAACTGTACGAATTCAAAGATGGATTCATGTGACAAACGTACCTTAGCAATGTAACTACAAGATGAAGAAGCAAATTTGTTTTTATTGAATGTAAATATCCTTAAAACTATTTTTATGTATTGAAATTAGTACCTGGAAAAAATCTGTCAATTTTAAATGCGCATTGACGGAAAAATCTACGCTTTCTGGATGTGTACATGATCTTTAAAACCTCGATTTGTGCTAATTACACGGTAAATCTTTCAACATCACACTACCAGTTCATCGTACTTAAAATCGATGCGATTCACAAAAGAGTCCACAGAATTTAAAAAGCAGATCAAAATTAAAGAAATCAACGAAACTGTCATCCATTTTTGCTATTAGATTTGCTGGAATTTGGAACTTTCCTTCGTCTAATAGTCTAAAGAAAATGGAGTTAATGGAAATAGGAGGGTGTTATGAGAGTACTTTTAAAATAAAACAAAAAGAAAGGCTATTTAAATTTATGTTCATCACATTTTCAAATTGACGGCCCACTATAAGAGGGCACAGTTAAAAAAATTACGTCGCAATCTGATGAATACTTGCCGTGTTTCTCTGATGTTTTCAATTGCCAGTCTAATTCTGTTTCGTAAAACCCGTTCGAAGGTAGCTTCTCTGAAATAAAAGACTTCTTTGAAAAGTCCCCAAATAAAATATCTATGATATTCGGTCTTGCTAGCCATGTACATAATTGTTCCACCATTACCGATCCATTTTTGCAAAATGGAGCAAGTCAAATGTTGTCGTACACGTAAAGAGTTTCAGGATGCGCCACCGTGTTAAACCCCCATATCTCGGGCGAATATTTAACAGGATGTCTTATATTAAAATAGACAACACGATCTCCAAGAAATTGAGATATTCCTCAGCGTACAAGTAGAAAGACAGCTGTAACGGACCGATGAACTCGCGACTCAGTACACCTCCACAAACATTTATATTGAACTGGTACTGGAAATTTGATTCTATTTTGACATGTGGTAATTTCCTACACACCAGCGCTGGACGGATTTCGTAACATGAAGAGTTGGGGAGTGTGAGAGATGGAAATTTTCGTTTTCCTTGTTTAAAAGTCCCCACCTCTCCATTCGCGATTTTCTAACATACTTGGGGGGTTAGGGAAAAGTGAGAAGTTTCGCAATATTGAAGGACAGCTAACTCTGTGTGGGAAGATAGTAGAGCATTGGGGTTTTTTCCTACAGAGTTAGAGTCTAGAGTACAAAACTATAGGTGAACAATTTCTCAGGGAGGGTTTGTTTGGGATGGGGTCATACCACCCCTCATTGGAGGTTGTCCAAAATAAGTTAGGTATCAAATTAAATAGGGAGTTTCTTTTTATAGTACGCTGTTGTGAACATTTTCTGATGGAAAGTGAATTTCCACGACTTACCAGTCCTTCATAATGTTGAATTGCAAATATGTCCATTTTTCATCTTAAGAAAGACTTTTTTACTTCTTTTGCAGTTATCTCCAAAACCATTTACCTGACTCAAAAACTACATAATTACATATCTAATTAGGGAACAAAATGTAGATGCGATTTAATCATCCTACATACAAGCTATAACGTGCACATTTAAAATTTTTATAACATCTGTTCTCTAGTGGAAGTCGACCAAATTGACCATTTTCACGTGATTTTAAATTGTTAGGGGTTACCTTGAGACACCAAAATCTACATTTCTCTGAAAATATTGCAGGCATTTCCATAATTTATTTCTGTAAATATAGCCAGGATATGCGGTGAATCCATGTTTAATTCGAGAATCCTAAGTATCTAGGTACCTTCACAAGACACAACAAAATCAGACAATACTGTCAGTTGAGATGTATTCTTCTTACTAGTCCACAACTAAAACAGCCGAGAGCTTTGTCGAGTGGAATAGTAAGTTTGGTAATTGTCAATACAAATTCCGGAAGTTACAGAATTCCGAGTGGAGATAGTGTCAAAAGAACTCTTATCTCCACAACTCTCCGTGTTAGTGAATCAGACCCTAGTGGTGAAGGTTATGTGTATTAAACACACAAAACCAGGTGAATTTCGACTGATCGGTCCAAAGAATTTTATAAAAAATAAAGTAAGTAAAAAACGAGTTTTCAAACAAAACTGAGGCCAAGCCGCATGAAAAAGTAGAAAATAAACTTTTTTCACACACAGAGGTGGACTCAGATTTTTTCATTGGGACATTTCTCTTGAATATTCTTTCTCTTCATGAATCAAATCACTTATTACCTCTGATTGATCATACTGAAATATATCGATGATTGTCAGCGAATAAAGTCTGAGTCCACCTCTGTGTGTGAAAAAAGTTTATTTTCTACTTTTTCATGCCGCTTTTCCTCAGTTTTGTTTGAAAACACGTTTTTTACTTATTTTATTTTCTGCCTTTTTCACGTTAACTAAATTGTTATTACGTGCTGCATGGAGATATTTTAAAACAATTTTACGACGGCTGAATAGACACTGATTTACCAGTTTTTCGAAAAATTTATTCGAGTAAAAATTATTAAGCAACTCATTTCGTTCTACAACTTTGCCTTGGTTGCAAAACGCTCAAACGCTTCCTTGGTCGGATTTTTTCTGCAAGTTTTCACCATTGTCGGTGAGAAAGTAATGATGCCAGTTGATAGGGAACTTGATCCTACATAATTTAGAAAACTTTTTTACCGGCAAATTTTCCGGAAAAGTCGGAAAATTCCGGAAAATTTTTCGGAAAAACGGAAAACTCTGCATTTTTCCTGAAACGGATTTATCACTAATCAAATTTGTACCAAATTTTCAAATTATCATTTTTCCTGATTTTCCGGGTTTTCCATAGATAGATAGATTCAATTGCCACGCGACATGAACCTGTGTGCCAAATTTCAGCTCGCTGTGATGACGAAAAGTGGGTCTACGAGAGTGTCGAAAATAGTAAAGGAATAGACAAATTCGTGTACGAGTTAAAGGGAATGGCTGGCCTCAAAAAGAAGAAAACTCAGGACATTGTCGATCGCGTAATCTGAGGTTGCATCATTTCAGTACGTAACAATCGCTGAATAAGTGATCGTGAGACGTCCATCTGTGCGTCCTTCAAGTTGTCACAAAAACAATAATGCATCTTGTTCAATTTAGTCTAATATTACTTCGCGCATTATCAACTGCACCGCACACGTACATTACACACAAAAAATAAATTCTTATTTAATTGGTTTTCTTTAAAATCCGGACAATATTGTAAACTCCGTCCGGACGCTCTCCGGACGCCAACCCTACTAGGACAAATCCGGGGAACCCGTACGGATGGCAGTCCTACTTGTACACCATCCATATCCAGGACCCCTTCTAGATGTTTCTCCTTAATACGACACTGTCTCTTGCTTCAACAAAGTCAGAAAATGATATAAATTGCAGTAAAAGTGCCACCTATGGTCATTAAAATTAAACTGAATTAATCATGACACTTTCTTCTCTTCTTATCTTTCTTCAACAGAGATAAATTTCTTTTGTCTAAATGCTTTGCAACTACAGCAAACCCTCGAAGATATTCTTAATAGCATTTAATTAAATTAAATTATTCTCGACTTATTGCCGTAATTGGTCAGTAATAACTAAACCGAAAAATAATGGCTCATACATATACATACGTACATATTGTAAATGTCAAACGTTTTTTATCATGTGCTTATAGTTTATGTAATTAATTATGAAAATGTTACGCCGATATGTTAATCGGTTACATTTACAGCAAGATTTGATTTGATTTGAGATTTGATACCACACAGACATATCTTTATTGTATAATGGGTATAAAAGCCGCTGTATATCTGCTTATACGTAATTTTCAAACCCTCTTGAATCATATACATATACGAGGATAAGAATTGGGCCATGAATTTTTCCCTAAGATATACCAAATTTTTCCTTATATTCATTAACTAATTCATTTATTTATATCAATATTTTCAACGACTTACCGTGTTTATCTTTTTCGGTTACACTCCCAGCATGACTAACTGTTGCATGAAGCTGTTGTTGATGCACTTGTTGAAGACGGTTGCAATATCCCGGAACTATCCACAAAAGTATATTGTATACCGTTATAATCACTAAGTGATCTTTCTTCAATTTATGACGTCTCAAAAACTTCATTTTAATACACTTTTCACATTAATTTTACAAATCAAAATTATTCAATGTAATTCACGCTATTTTGAAACATTAATTTACATATTTTAACTACACAAACAGTAAACTCTTTTATACCATCAAAGTTATTAAACCAACGTTTTTACCGCGTCATTAAACTTATGGCATATATATTATATATAATATTTTAGTTCAATCAGTTTGTTATTATCCAAGGGGTTCCGTAATGCTGTTCTGAAAGTAAAAAAAGGAATTTTTAGTTTTGTTTTTGTATTTGTATTTGATGTATTTATGGTTATTAATATACTTTATTTATTTTTCCCGCGGACGGGAATCGAACCTACACTTGTTAGAATCGGTCAATGATGGAGAAAATAAGAATTTTAAGAACTTTTATTTTTAATGATTCTAAATCAAATTTATAAATACAAGAAGAAAAATTAAAAATAAAAGTTCTTAAAATTCTTATTTTCTCCATCATTGACCGATTCTAACAAGTGTAGGTTCGATTCCCGTCCGCGGGAAAAATAAATAAAGTTGAATTTACAATTTATTTGTACGCTTTCATCGTTACTGGTTAATGCCAGCTGAAAGCAAAAACGTGGCTTAGTAGGCTAGTTACAAATTTGATAAATGCAAGAGGGAAAATCATCTGTCTCGTTAGCTCAGTGGTAAGAGCAGTCGCCCGGCAAGCGGAAGGTCCCGGTTTCAAATCCCGGACGAGGCGGTTGTTTTTTCTTCTTGTATTTATAAATTTGATTTAGAATCATTAAAAATAAAAGTTCTTAAAATTCTTATTTTCTCCATTATTAATATACATTTATTTATTCCAAACATTTGTTTCATATTATTCATGCCAACTTGAGGAGACTGTGAATATGTAGAGTTGTCAACTGTTGGCTAAGCTTTGTGGCTAAGATATACTTAAGAAGTGTATAGAAGTAGCTAAGTTTCAAGAATTTGTGGCTAAAAAGTGGCTAAGAAACGTTTTTGCCTATAATCTTAACGACATCTGCAGAAAGCTCGCCTGTAGTTGAAATAAATTTTCACCAACAATTTTAAAGAACTCCCAGCTCTTATTATTGAATTTAGTGTCTTCAAATTCATTCTATTCCGTAGTTTAGATTTCACCACTGTATTCGAACCCTTTCTTTAGCAGAAAGCTCGCTAAATTGATTTTTGTCTGTAGCATCTTTATGTTTAGATACCTCGATCCAAAAGATCCGTTTTCCCACTTGTGTTATTCCACTGAATTGAAATCTTGTCAATAATTTCGTTTTCGGTTCCCATAACTTTCACCAATTCTATAATTTCTTTACCTTTAACAACTTTTAAAACTTCTACTACATTTAATACTGCAATTTATTTCAATACCTCAATATTTGTATGTAGCTTTTGTTAATCTCTTCTATTATTTTCAGTGCTCGGAAACTACGTCACGATCCGTTTTTTGCATCTGAAAGCCAGAATTAAGACGTGATGAAAGAAGTGAGGAAAGAAGTAAATCGTTATTCCCTTGTCCTGTACTGTATATTTTTTTAATAATTTTTGTAATAGAATTACCTGATTTTTTAAAAATTACAAAACAAAAACAAAATTTACGAACAGTTTTTGCACATATATTGGTTTTCAATTTCGAACTTTGTTTTAAAAGCATAAAAAATAACACAAAATACTGAATAGTATGTGTCCATAAAAAATATAACATGGTGCGTGGGCGTTTGTGATGAGTTGTGATAGTTTCTGATAATTTATAATACTGCTCAGAGTTTCTTACTTCCAGAAACAGAAACGTAAACCTAAATTTCATAACCCTTTCGCTGTTAAGTGCTGACTTTTGAAAGCTATAGCGGTCCAGCAACGAGTTTCTTATAACGAACCAACTTCATGTCTTCTCGGATAGCCTCAAATATCTCCACCTTCGCGAGCTAAGGATTGCTTGGATGCGGTTAGTACAAGTGGTGAAAGGATAAACCAGATTGACTCCTTAACTCATTGGCTCTCCCATGAATCTTTCAAAACGTTGTGTTGAGAATAATATAAAAAGCCGACATGCCCAACATTCATGACTCATCTCATATCAACTATTTATGCCGTACTTCCGAATTGGACAAGATTATACGAATTGTGTATAGATTAAGACTAGCTTTCATACTCGCACAATTTACTTACTTCCATTCTTTGTTCACATATCCAATTATATTAAGAATAAGACTTATTGCCGTAGTTCAGATCTACTTAGTACAAAGTATATTGCACATTGAAGTAGTTAGGATCTTGAGACTGAAACCTTCTTGAATTATATTAGAAAGCGCCGCGTTTGAAATTCAAATATTGTTAATGTAGAATGTTGCTTTTCCTAATTTTTGCAAGTAATTTAAATTTAGATCTATGTTGAATTTCTCAAGAATTAAACTAGACAGCTCTTAATGGGCATACTGTTATCGCACAACCAACTAGCCTCGCCAGACGAATTTTCAGAATATTCATACTTTTAACAAAGCGTGATCGATTAAACCTTTCTTTTCGTTACAATTAATTTTATAATGCCGTTCGCACTCTATTCGAGTAGTAGTCAAAAGTGAGCCCAGATCTCCTTATAAACACAAGTCCGAAATAGCATAGTATAGGTTGGTCCACAAGCTATATACAGAAATTAAACTGGCCTAATTATATTGCAAATATTGGCAGCAGTGCAACGGATTTGCGAATGTTTCGAGCAAAAAAAAATTCGATATTCGCAAACATAGGGGTCTGAAGAACGGCCATTGAGCCCATAAGTCTTTCTTCTATTCTGTTGTACGTTAAGCCGACTAGACGTAGGGTCAGTGGTGTATTTTTAGTATTGCTCTCCTATAAAAAACGAAAAAAAGAAGAAAAAAGGAAAAAGGAATTTATAAATTGGAAAAAAAAATATTGTAAATAAAATAAGGAATTTGGATCACCGCGTAAATTTTTGTTCTCATTAAATAAAAGAAAGAACAGTCTTGAAACGAAAAGGTTGGTTGGAGGCCGCGATGGAAATAAACTCTGAAAAAAAAATATCAAACCTGAGTAACCTTTCCTTAAATAATCTAATATAATTAGGTGTCCTGTGCATTGCTGGTTGGCGATTTTGCTTTTTTTTTTTTTGCACGCTTTGCTATTATCGTGTTTAGTTTGCCGCGGTATGAATACTCCTTTTTTTGAGGCCAGCCATTCCCTTTAACTCGTACACGAATTTGTCTATTTCTTTACTATTTTCGACACTCTCGTAGACCCACTTTTCGTCATCACAGCGAGCTGAAATTTGGCACATAGGTTCATGTCGCGTGACAATTGAATCTATCAAAATTTGAACCGGAAATTTCCATGGAAAACCCGGAAAATCGGGAAAAATCATTTGAAAATTTGGTACAAATTTGATTAGTGATAAATCCGTTTCAGGAAAAATGCAGAGTTTTCCGATTTTTCCGAATTTTCCGGAAAACTTTCCGGAATTTTCCAACTTTTCCGGAAAATTTTCCGTTAAAAAAGTTTTCTAAATTATGCAGGATCAAGTTCTCTATCCACTGGCATCATTACTTTCTCTCCGACAATGTTGAAAATTTGCAGAAAAAACCGAAGAAAATTCATGTAAAACGCTTTTCCGGAGTTTTTCCGACCAAGGAAGCGTTTGAGCGTTTTGCAACCTCAGACAAAGTCGTAGAGCGAAATGAGTTGCATAAAGTTGCTTTTGTGGAAAACTCCATGGAAAACCAGGAAAATCGGGAAAATCATCAGAAAAATTTTCATCGATATGATTAGTTATAAATCTGTTTCAGGAAAAATGCAGAATTTTCCAATTTAGTTAACGTGAAAAAGGTAGAAAATAAAATAAGTAAAAAAACGAGTTTAGAAACAAAACTGAGGCCTAGCCGCATGAAAAAGTAGAAAATAAACTTTTCTTCACACACAGAGGTGGATGATCAATCAGAGGTAATTAGTGATTTGATTCATTAAGAGAAAGAATATTCAAGAGAAATGTCCCAATCAAAATATCTGAGTCCACCTCTGTGTGTGAAGAAAAGTTTTTTTCTACTTTTTCATGCGGCTTGGCCTCAGTTTTGTTTCAAAACTCGTTTTTTTACTTATTTTATTAAGTTTTATAACGTATAAATACAGAATATAAATTAATTGAACCTAAACGTATTAATTTAATTATTTAATAGGTTTCGTAGTTTAACCTTCCCACTGGAAAAACAAAGCGGCGCCCTATATAAACTGCATTTTTCTTGAAATGCACTCCTTTCCGTGAGCAGCCATAGTTACGTTCATAGGGAGCGTAGCAATGTAGGACTAGCAACACTTGGAAATCCTTGTAGATAAAAATACATTTTTCTTGCGTTTTTCGAAATAAAAATTATTATGATCTTGAAAGTTTCTAAATGCTTTCTTAAAAAAAAAAAAAAAACTTCGGAGCCACATGATGCCAGATTTGACATCTGTAATGCCATATTGGTATTTGGCAACGCTCACAAGCTAGTTTGGCTCCGCGATCTGTCATTGTTTATAAGTTGCGGGGAAGTTCTGCGTATTTTTAAATCATTGCACCCACCAAAACAGCCGTATCGTTCAGCCAGAGTACATGGCAAATACGTGAGGTCGCATTAACCCTGAAACAACCGGCACAGACATCACCGGCCGATCGGGCTACCGCCCGTACAGCCACTATGGCCCTGCATATGGATACACATCCTTAATCTCTAAGAGGACATTTTAAAATAATTTTTCTTATGTATTCCAGCATATCTGATGTTAACAAAGCATTAATAAATAAATATTATTTTTCTATCTTTGGGACAGAAAGGGTTAAGCAATTATTAACGTAACGCATTACATCTTAAATCAGAATTATATAAATATATGATGGAGAAAGAAGAATTTTTAAGAACTTTTATTTTTAGCGATTCTAAATCAATTTTATAAATACAAGAGGGAAAAAACAACCGCCTCGTCCGGGGCTCTTAAGTTCTTAAAAATTCTTCTTTCTTCATCATTGACCGATTCTAACCAGTGTATGTAGGTTCGATTCCCGTCCGCGGGAAAAATATATAAATATATATTAAATGAGACAATATAAAAACTAAGAACACTTATGTCATTATAAAACATTCATTCGATTGAGGTTTTTGCTGTTCAGCTCTTGAAAGTATGAGATCTGAACTGATTTTTGATTTTATTGATTTTTCGAATACACCCATACCCGTACATATCTTCAGAGACGATGCATGACATAATAATATTTTATTGGCAATAATCAAAATAATTTAATTTTTAACAGTTTGAAAGAATCACAATTTCATACTAGACAAGCCTATTCTTGGCGGTTTGCGTAAGTTTTTTATCATTAGAGTTATCGCCAAGTATGTTCCTAAATGTGATTGTCTTGAAATTGTATCTTTCCGTTTCATCTGTAAATTGTACTTCCTCTTTAAATATGTACGAGAAATCTGAGCGGATTTTTTTCGTATATTCGTTAAAAATTGAAAACCCGGAAGTATACTTCATGGCCGACATTCTACTTTACAGAGTACGCAAATAAAACCAAATGTAAATGTTCTCAGAGAAGAAAAAAAAGCTCCTGAGTAGGTAGTTTGCGACGAGATTTTTTGTAAATAGCGAAAGATAAATTCTGTTTTTCATAAAAGAGGCGACTAAATAACTCCTCGTGTGCAATATTATTTCGCCCTCTTTTGAAAATGATTTTTTTTTTCCTTTCAGTGTATGCATTCACGTTTACGACTTGAACCTATATCAGGATGGATATATCTGTGACACCATCATCAGAAGTGCCCTATTGAAAATTTTTTGAGGTAATGAATACTTATGTACGATTTTTTTCTGTCCTGTTGTGACATAAAATTTATATGATATGTAAAGTGAACATCTTTATGATAACTGTCGTCCTTAGAAAAAAGTCGAGCCCACAGGGAGTCATGTCTTTTTTTGGCATGTATACTTGGTCCCTGCATATGTATGAAGTTGAAATATTGGTAAATGCCAGATTGAGCAGTATAATATTTAAGTAAAATTAGATTATTATTATTATTATTGTTTGGACTAAGGTGTTTATGTGGGTACGGCATTTGATTTGGATCATATATGCACCCTGTAATGATAATTTGAGCTCTGTTTATATGTAGCTTTCCCGTTTTCATCCCGGCTATTATAGATTAAAAAATATGGCAGATTCAATTTCAAATCAAATTTATTCATTTGTCTACTATTATTTTATATTAAAGAAGGAGTTAAAAGTTTATCTAGCTACTAAATTTTAAATGATAATAACTGGGTATTGTTCAAAGCTTTAGGTTATATCATTTGATGAAAAACATTTGTAACACCTTCTTTCTCCCAAATCGTACACATGAAAACATTGAGAGCATTTTTCATTAAGGACTTGCCCGATTCTATAAGTTCTTACCATAGTATAAAATAAAACTTTATAAAACCCAACCATACAAAACACAAACCAAGTGGACAAATGATGTGTCCAGGGAATAATAAACTTTATGCAGAAGGAAATATACAGCGGTCAGAATGTGAACTATATGCTACAAAGTCTCAGAATGCAGAGCAGTATAAAAATAATGTTAATTAGTGCAACCAATGGATCACCAACTTATGTAACTGGTGGTCCATCTTCATGGAGGTAAAATAGTTTTGATCGAGTTTTTTGAGAGTACTTCGTGGAATTGCCTTGATAACATTATTCTAAACGCTTGTTTCTATTTCCACAAACATTTTTTTTATCAAATTATTAGTTTGTGAAACGAACAAAACTGACACGTTTCGCTTTCTTACTTAGGGCATCCTCAGAGCTACTAACTAAACTGAGTCTGTGTGCAAACCTCACAGGGAACTATCAGCTGTGTACTAAAAACTAACCTAATGGAACGTAACAAAGTAAAACGTGTATATAAGTGACAATCTAACGAACTATTGTATACAATTAAATAAGTAAATAATTACATAAATAGGTAAATGCCTAAATAAAGAACAAAAAACATGTATGTATGTAATAAGTAACAAACTACTGTACACTAACAGACAAATGTATAAATAAATAATACATGAATAAATACAGTGCAAAATACACAATTACAATTTCATTAGATCTGCTTCAAGTAAAGAGCTTTTATTTGTAAAATCTATTTAATCGTTCAGAAAGATCCCGCCGTTAAGTTTTGATTTTTTAATTTCATAAATTTCGTACTTATCTAATACAACAATTCTAAGTTTTCTACCTTTCACTTGTGTCTTGTGTCAATCAAATGTTTTGCCAAACCATATGTAGGTTTATTTCATCTGGTAGACCTGATATGCTCTCCATAACGCTGTTTCAAAGAACGCTTAGTCTTCCCTATACATATACCCGGACAATCCTCACAGCTTATCTTATAGACTCCAGCTGATTTTAAAATATCTCTTTTATTCCCGATTTTATTTGTAACCAATAATTTTTTTAAAGTTCTGACATTAAAAAATGCTGGTTTAATACTTTCTTTCCTTAAAGGTAGTAATAAATTTGATGAAATATTTTGAATGTATGGGATTTTTCTCCACCCCTTCCCATCCATTTTCTCAAATATTGGAAACACTTCATTTAAAAAAATCTTTCGTTGTTTTTATTTAGCAATTTATAAATAATTTTAGTATCGTACCCGTTCTTTCTTGCAATAATTTTTGTAAAATATAATTCTTTCTTAAAGTCATGATTTTTTAAGGGGACATTTAATAGTCTATTTATTAGGGAATGAAAGGCTGCAATTTTTGTATTCTATGGATGGCAAGAATGACTAGGAATAACAAACTAATAATTTAATAAAAAAATTTTGTGGAAATAGAAACAAGTGTTTAGAAAAATGTTAAAATAGTTTTGTCGGCATTTTTGCCTCTCAACACATAGAAATGTTACATTATGCTAACAGTCATTTGTGTCCAAATTTGGGACGAAATGGATAACTGAAACCCGTGCCGCTCGCAGGTCAAAAATTTTAAATAATAGAGTTATTAACCCAAAGCACAGTACAAATTTGTTAAAATATTAGAACCACCTAGAATTGCTTACCTGATTTCTCACAATTGTTTATTGGGTACCTACTTAAAATCCTTTTTGGTCTCTTTGTGCTAATACAAATTTACTTTTCTCGGAATATTTTTTTGCTTATTCATATGTTGGCGTGTATTGGTAATTTCAAATTAAGCACATGATATTTTTTGATACTTGGCAAGAGGATGTAATACCCGCCCTCCACTAAATTGGACGCTAATGCGCTGGATAACAATTAATTTGATTTAAGTTAAAAGTGTACTTTACTCTGGTAACATTGGGTTTTGTACAAAAGCTATCCAGCGATGTCTGTTAAATAATCTTTACGAAAGGATTATTCCGTTTATATAATTGGACACTATACTCCGCAAATTATTGGCAATAAATTATCTTCCATTAGGTAAACATTAGTAGTGCTACTTTTCAACATGTGTGAAGTGAAGCTTGGTTTACATGAGCGTGCTACATTACGTTAACTATTAAAGAAGTGTCTATTGAGAAGCAACATGTACTCCACTCTACACTACAAAAGTCATCTAAAACCCTTGTTCAAAAGAATAGACATAGTTTTGTTGAAAGACTTGACGACTTATTTGTTATATTGTCTGCAAATGTTTTGGAGTTGTTGAAAAAAAATTTAAAGAAACAGTTTTTACTCAACCAAAGAAAAAAACGGCGATCTGGCTATATCCTGGGGGTCGATTATCGCTATTGTTCTCAAAAGAAAGCGGCTATAGATAGATCTAACAAAGTAACCGAACGACTAAAGCAAACTATTCAAGAACAATCCAGATCAATGAAAACAATCCCATGTCCGTCATCAACTAGTAGTGACGAGTCTAGTAGCAACGAAAATCAGACTGTTGAATTCCAAGAAGAAGTCTTACAAGAAGAGTCTGATCCATCACAAACTCACAACCGAAAAAACGAAGATTATATGGAACGCCAAAAATAGTAGGTGCATTTGATGTTTGCAAGATTAGTGACAGATACGGAGTCCATATTTTGACAGCTGTAGCAGACGAATCAGGATATGATACTGCATCTTTGTCCATAAGCAGACCCACATTACGGCCATATAGATGCACTGTACGAAGCGTTTGTCGAGTGGAATTTGTAAAGTATTTTTTTAAGCCCGATAGAACTTAAAATTGTAAAAAATAACACACAAAATGAAAGTATAATCAAATTTTTTTCTTAATTCGAAAGACCAATTCATAACATTACAATTTGAAAATTATTTCGGGCATGCGACCACCGCGGCTGTTCTTGACGAAGCGCATTCTGGATGTCCAATTTTGGGTCACTGTTTCGAGTACTGCTGGCTGTATTCCACGAATAACCCAAACAATGTTGGCCTCCAATAGCATATACTAGTGACTTCACATAACCCCACAAGAAGTAATCGAGAGGCTTTAATTCGCACGACCTTGGAGGTCAATTGACAGGTTTATTTCCGGAAATCGGGTTATCGTCAAATTTTGATTTCAATAAGTCGATGGTTGCAGTCGCCGTATGATACGTAGCGACATCTTGTTGAAACCAGATCTCGGCCGGATCCATGTCATCCAAAAAATCATTGGTCATAGTGTGGTAACGATGTCCATTGACCGCAATGCGAACTCCGACCTCATTTTTTAAGAAATAAGGCCTGATGATGTCAACAGCATGTAAACCGCACCAAACAGTCCATTTTTCTGGATGTAATGGAGTCTGTAGGGTCTGTTGCGGATTGGTCTCAGTCCAAATGCGGTAATTTTGCTTATTAACAAAACTGTCCAGCCAAAAATGAGCCTCATCTCTGAACACGATTTGGCGATAAAACAACGGGTCACTTTCCAACTGCTGTAGAGCCCAATCGGCTAAATAACGACGCATATGATGGTCATGTGGCTTTAATTCCTGCACCAGCTGGATCTTGTACGGGTGTAGGTCTAGATCTTTGCGCCATATTGTTCATGTAGTGGGCGGACAGAGCCCCAATTCCTGTGCCCGCCGACACGAATCTATAAGTTTAGATCTTCTTCCAAACTTTCGTTTACAGCGGCGTCTTCATCGACGTGTTGGTGTTTTTGCATCATCCAGAGAGTATGTGGTACGAAATCTACGCACAGTTTGACGCATGGCTTGCTCAGATGGACCATCAAAATCACGAAGTCATCTATAAGCTACGCGAATCGACGAATGATTTTCAAAGTAAATGTGAATAACTTGATAGCGCTGTTCAAGCGTGAGTCTGTCCATGATAACTTATCAGAGTATACTGATCATAAATATTTAAAAGTGGCAGCAGTATGACAGCTCACTCGACAGTTAAACCTTTGGAAAGATCTATCTAAGCAAAAAAAAAAAACACCCTTTAATGGCGTTCTCTTATGATACTACGGTATACAATATGGGCTATTTAAATGGGGGCGGGCACAATTCTGCAACAAATTTTAGAAAGATATACTATGTACTTTCCATGTGGGCACCATACATTTGATGTTATTTTGAAAAGTGTGCTTGATATAAAAATGTCTTCTTCATATGATCCAAACGAACCTTTATTTAAATGTTTTAACCCTAGATAGATAACCTACGTCGAATCGACGAAATCGATTTTGAAAAACCGATATAACTCGTAGAAGTACCGTGTTTTGTAAAAAGGTTAAGGGAAACCGTTGCGGATAGCAATAAAATTCAACGAGAAAGGCTGGAAGCTCTCAAAGAGATTCTACAAAGCCAGAAAAGTAGCGCATCGCGCAAAGAAGACTGAATACTTTAACTTGGTATAATGATAAACTAGTAGTGCATACCTTCTTTTTAGATGTTCCTATTTATCACAGATTTTTTTTTGTTTCGCGTTTATTTAGTTTTAAAGGTTTTCCCATAAATAAGCTTTATTTTGTTATTTTTTGTTATTAATTTGATTTTCTTTATTATGTTAATTTTACGTTTAAGGAAGACTTTTTTTTGTTGTATTATTGTTTATAAAGGACTATTATTGAAATAAATAACCACTGCTAATATTTAAAGGCTTTATTAAAATAATCACATTAAAAGGGAAGCTAGATAATCTCTCTTGCGTTCTGCAGCTTCAATTTGGTGGCCCTCCTCTGCTATTTGTTCTTCATCGATTTCCATGTTGGCTCCCCCAGCAACATCATCATCATCATCCTCTAATAACTCGGCGTTTTGATACTGTAAGATAAGATTGTGAAGAGCACAAGCTGTGGTTATCGTTGTGGGAATCAAATCAACTCTGCTCATATCCAAAAACTTAAGTCGGCGAAATCGACCCTTTAGAAGCCCAAAGGCTTTTTCTATTCTTACCCTAACAGAAGACAGTCTCGTATTAAACAGAGTCTGTCTTTGCGAAGGCCATTGTCCCTGTAAGGTTTCATTAAAAATAATGATAAGGGATACGCTGCATCGCCAATAAGATGCTGATGATCATTTAAGGGCCGTGTACAGTGGACTGGTTGTAAAAACCCCCTCGCATCATGTACTCTTCCTGGCATACCGACAAATATATCAATAAATTCACGCTTGTGGTTGCGCACCCCTTGCAGTATTACGGAATGATAATTACTGCGATTATAGTAATCTATGGCGTTATGGGTAGGCCCCTGAATTGCAATATGATACCCATCTACTGCTCCTACTATTCCTGGTATACCTAAAGTAAATAGAATCATGTAACGGTAAGGTATTAAAGCAGACATCATAACTAACCTGACGCATTTTCAAAATCCTTGCTAATTGCGGCTTTTTCCACATTGTTGGGCCAGCGAATAAATTCCCTTCTTAGATTAGCAATAAATGAGATAATTTCCATAAATACGTTATGTGCCGTACTTTCTGCCATATCAAAGCGATCGCCAGCGGTTTTATATGATTCGTTTTTCGATAACATCTGTAGTGGAATATAATATTTTCTATTCTATTTAAAAGAACCTTTGAATTGAAAAGTATTAATGCAATTTGATGCACATTTGTGATTGTGGCTTACCTCAAAACATCCACGGGACATCCTGAAGTGACCTTTAAAGTCTTCTATAGTATAATTAGGCACTGTAATTTGGTAATAATTTTCATTCCGTCAACTACATTCGCTGGAGCTGGACCCACTAATTCTATTACAATCAGTACTGCATTAATATCTACTGCATCCTTTTCCAATAATTCTGCTATTATAGCATTGTTTAATGCCATTCTACAAACAAAAAACTCAAAAACAATATACACAAACTTGACAGCAACAGCCGTTATTGGTTATTTTATCTTTGGTTATGTTTTGATTACAGTCAGCAAAACGTTCAGATGAAACTCAACGGTTGACTTCCAGCCTACTTAACATGTTTTGTGATTAGTGTCAACCGTTTAGCTGAGCTGAACGCGCCCATTGTCATTTAGTAAGAGCTAAGTTAGTTCGAATTACTCATGGTCTTCGATGCGATGGTGCGTTATGACGCCAATCGTCGCCCAATATAAAAATTGGTGGATTTGTGACATATCGACTGGAGCTTGCAGAATGTGTATAGGTAATTAAGCAATTGTAATAATAATAAAAATAATAATAATAGTAGTATATTTTCTGGACATAGTACAATAAGATAATACAATCTTTTCAATATGTACTTAAGTAAAAAGATAATAAAATTAGGTTCAATGAGTAAACAACAAGAAAGAAAAAAACAACAACTTGGCAGAATTCAGTATATATGTACACAAACAAAAAAGAATAGCGGTAAATGTAAAAGAAAAAGATAAACAGAAATACAACGTAAAATGAAGAAGAAAAAAATAAAAGATAATATCAAAAAGAAAAACAAATTAATAATGAATACTAGCATAATGAAAAATCTCTTCCTGAATATCCCAGTAGTGCCTAACCTCTGAATCTCATTAGGCAAATTATTCCATGTGCGGATAACGTGGGTAAAGAAAGAACGACACCCTGTTGCAGTGTTAGTGCGTGGTAACAGTATCTTCCTGTGGCGAGGCGAGCTAAGGAATTTTAACTTTTCGTACAACCTCCTTAAGCCAAATACAAGCCTGGTGCAATCATTAAAAGGAACATTCAGCCTATTCATACATATACAATCCAAAGAAGAGTATATAACGCTACCATAGGTAAAGTGCGGAACTAATAATGCCTTGACAAGTTTCATATGTAACTCAGAAGATAGCAAATTAGCCGATATTCAAAGCTGTCGGAGGCCTCCATAAACTCTACCATTAATATTTGCAACATGATCACAGCTGCTCAGTTTGGAGTTAAGATAAACACTTAAATTTTTAATTTTTTGCTGGTATGGTAAAATGATGTCATTCAATATTATCGCTGGTAATTCAGACGTATCTACAGATACTGATCACTCATAAATCCTGCTTAAATCTGAATTGAGATTATATGCATACTCTTGGTTTTGCAGTGATTCTAATGGATCACTCACATACAATTCATCTGCTTATACCTATGTGTATTTTAGATACTCTAATATGATTAGGTAGATCGTTTATGAACAAACTAAATAGAAGAGGACCCAGTATCGATCCTTGAGGGACTCCAAATTTGACAGGTAATTTGCTGGATATAATATCGTTAATTTAACTTCTTGTGAGCGATTGGTTAGAAAACTTGACTGATCAAGAAGCAAAAGTGTGTGATGAATACTGTCAAATGCCTTGGAGAAATCAAGTAATGCTAGAATAGAAAAATTATTTTTATCAAGCGAGTCACGTATATTCAAAGTTATCTTTAGTAAAGCCGTTTCAATTTTAATGCGCTTTTCAAGCCTGTCTTTAATCACATAAACAATTCCATCCCTGGTAGAAACATTCTGCAAGATACCCAGCTTACGAAGTCGTATTGCCTCCCTAAATAATAGATTACTGTTAGCAGTGAGGCTCTCGTTCAAGAAAATGCGGCTGTAAGAAGCAAATTCCAAACCATCAATATCGCTTCATTTAACTTTGCCACATTTATAAAAGGCACCAATAAATGATAATAACTAAGAATTTTATTTTGATCAGTGAAATGCTTGGCGGTTGTGAATTGGTTAGTATAAAATTGTCACATGCGCTGCTGTTTGCAATCGCGCATTGAGCCTTGGTTAAATAATTCACTTCGCATAATGGAATGCTCAGTTGAGCTCACTGTTTGTTTACGAACGGTACTGGGGTCTATATAATTTCTGTAATTGCAAAGTATTACATTCGTCACTGGATGAAAGTCGCATCCACCAAATTTTCGCGTGAGGAGCACAGCTGTTTCAGTAAATCAGTTTGCTCAGTTGATTAAGTGACAATATTAAGCAGAAGAATTAGTGTTGTTAATAAATTATCAAAATCATTGAAACTGCTATCTTAATTACTCCCAGGGTAACGACATTTGACGTAGTCGGTAATGAAAAAAGGTAAAAGTGTTCTTGAGAGTGAATAAATTCAATGAAAATTGTAATAAATGCAATAAAATTATCAGCTTGAGGAATTTTGTGTTCTAATATAAGCTGTAATTGGAAAAAGAGTCAGACACAGGTAATTCTGTTCACCGTTCTTTTTTATGGATCAAATGGATGAAAGTAGGGAAATTTTATTATCCACAGTTTAATGATTGAGGAAATCATGAAAAATTTTATTTATACAATTTGCTATTTGGCAGAAAATTAATTAGCTTTTTGTAGCTATTCTTATTACTACCAATGATTATTGAGATTAAAGATTTAACTCGGTAGAAGTATAAAAATATATAACAAAGAGGAATACATATGTGTGTTTATGTTTTTGGGTGAGATTGTTTTTGCGTTAATTTAAGTGGACTAATATTTTTTTTCAATTTTTTTTCTGATACTATCATTGTTTTTTATTTTTGTATATTACAAGAGAAAAATAATGCCGAATTTATAATTCAGAGTGGAGTAGACTGAGGTTTGAATCCAGAATGAAGGTGTTCACAATAGTGATGGGCAGAATCGGTGATTTTGCTGACTCAGGTCATATGAGTCTTTTGATATAAGTGACTCATGTAAAAGATTCGGTCATTTGGGTCATTTGAGTGAGTCGGGAATAATTATCTAATACCCTAAAATTATCTACATCACTGAATCGTTCATATAAGAGCAACGCTCAAAGTTGAAAGTGCGCTTAGTTTATCAATTTTGCAGCATTTCGCGACTAATTTATTACTGCGTGTTAAACAATCACAATGAAATTGATGCCTTTGTAACTGATCAACTGCTGAAATGTGGCATGACAAGTCAACCCGGTTGGTTGGATACATTTAGCAAATAACAAATTACTTCATTCTCTGAATGATTACATCAGTCTTCAGTGCTGCAGAGATTCTTGTATTTGTTTTAATTTATTTCATTCTTTATTCATAGAAATAATTTTTCCTTAAGAAAAATCATTCTAAGGAAATCAAAATTACGAATCTATAACACAAATCCAAATTAGTTGGCTTTAATTATGTGTGGGTGCATGACTGAACTCAAAGTCCCAAGTCGATTGTTGTAGCTAGAGCAAGAAAATATATAATAATATTGTAACTATAAAGACTACCCATCATATTTCTTAAATACTTGCATTGGCTTGGCACACCTTTACGTCCTCGTGCATCTGTAGAATGTAGGTAAATGCCAAGGCTACGATTTAGTGACAGAGCTGCTAGTTGAGGCATTAGTAGCAATAAAAATTAATTCAGAAAGGATACCTTTCTGAATGCTTAGGTACTAGTAACTTTTTGTTGTTTCTTACGCTGTCGTGGGTGGAATATATACTCGGCCAATGTGAACTAGATGCAAAAGTTTTATTTCAATGTGAAAAAATATAAGCTAAAAATCAGATGGATGTATAGCCCAGTAAATAAAAACTTTAAGACCAGTTGAAACCATATTTAACAAATACTTAAATCAAGAAGAGCAGTTTGTTTTCTCCTTGAGTCTAACTGACCGATTGACCGATATGATTTTGACATGGTGACTCAGGTCTTTTAAGTCAGTGTACTGAGTCACTAGTTCACAATGCAGCGCTGAGTGAAATTCGAACTTTGAAGTTAACACAACAAAACGCAATAATAATACCAAATCGTAAAACATGCAATCAACTGTTGTTGTCAAAACTAGCTTAAAAAACTCACTTACTTTTAAAGTTTTAAATCACGAAGTTTGCAAAAAATGCCTCTTGTTGTAGTATTAGCATTTGAATGTTGAAGTGATTTTTCGTATATATTTCTAGAACGGTTCTTCGGACATCTAAAATTATTTTAACAAATTTCATAGGGTTTGATATTCTGAAGAACTTTTCAGTACAAAAAAAAAACGTCTAGCACTGATCGTTTTCACAGTATACGTCAAAAACCTAAATTGTTATATGGCAACATCAAGAAGGGGTTGATCGATTAAGTCCATATTCTAAAGTTCATTTATTATTGCCATGAAAAAATCATGTACCGAATTTTAGATCTGTACACCGACGCGCTCTCAGGCTATTACTATTAAGGCCTTATATACGCGAAAAATTTCAAAAAATTTCATTTCGTTTTTTAGTTTTGATTCCATTAAATTGAACGGTTAGGAATTAGGAATATTTTACGCTTTACAAAATTGAAAAATTGCCAACATTGTTAAAGTTACAACATTTAGGGCGAAAAAACTTTTATTTTGTTGGAATCAGGCAGGTAGTGGCGATAACGGACACAGGTGCGCTAAATTGGCAACTATCATTTTCTATTGTTCACTTATTATCTCTACATCGCATCGAATCGTACAACGGGAAAAGTAACGGGCTTAGTCGGTTTGGTCTACGATAAAAGTAACGGGTTTTTTCGGTTCGGCACGGGCATAAGTATAGTGCAAGTGCGACCGCCAACTTCAAAACTGTTTTTCCACGAATCACTTTTTTGAACGAAGATTCAGATTGTTTTGAAATTGTTACAACATATTCTTAGTATGTGTGAAGAATTCAATGATACAAAAAAATATGAAAAATTAAATACCGACAGAAAATGGAGTAATAAAATTGATGTTTCGAATTTTTATTATAATACTTTTTTTTATAATATTGTTAGTTCACACTTAAGATACATTCATTATGCAATTATAAATATGTTAATTTTTTTTTTTTTTTTTAAGAAAATCCGCGAAATCACGTACATAGGCCTTAATTAATTTTACGTCTTTTTTTATAAGTTCATTGGAGCAGCTGACTCATAGTCCCCCTCCGCGATGCAGCTGACGTTTTTTTTACAACTCACTAGGATGTCAACTATTTATACAAAAAAGTTTCAGCCAGCATAATATTACTTTTTTTTTAACCACTTTCGCAGCCTCCCACACCCACACCTTTCGCGGGAGCGTCAGCTGATTGTTAAAATGAAGATGTGTGTGCTGCAGTTTTGAGAAATTTATCCTAGTTCCTGGATACTCTATCCACAAAATTCTTAAGATAATTGGGCAATTTGCAGTGTTGCCGCTCTACTCAATTCGACTACATATGGTAGGCAGACAGTAGTCTGCACTTTCTGGATCTTCAACATTTTGCATAAAGCCCTAGATACAATGAGCGCCATGCGTTTTTTGTGGCGTTTATGGCACAATGACAGCTACGCTTTTTTGACAGTTCGAACTTAACCAAGGTGTGTTGATTATTTTTGTAAAATTGTGATGTTTAAAAATGAATTAAAAAAAATAAGGATAATAGTTAAAGCAAGTATTCTTGCCCTTAACCCTCTATCAGGAATGACCGCCTTTTTGCGGGTAACACTTCGATGCAGTTATATCTTAATGTGATTTTTTTTTTTGCTTTAGCATGCCGTGACGACTTTTGTCATTTGTATATCTACACACTGATATAAGTTTGATGGTTTCGTACTGTTCGTTTGACATTTATCGTCCTTTCAAGCGAAATTTTCAATGACAAGGCTATGAATCTGAGCTTGAATCTGAGTAATATACCCATACCACCAATTGAGTATACACCGCCTTTCCCTCCGATTGAGCAACAACATCAAGACAGACCTTTTCCGGAAGCAAGCTCATCGTCCCAAGCAGTAGAATATTCTCCATATTCTCAAGCAGAAACATCTCCTGAAGCAATAGGTGCGTCAATGCCTGCGCTTGCACCAAGTGATCATCTACGCTTGAAAGGTAGACGTGTAAAACGACCTCGTTCACCACCACCACAAAGAGAAAAAGGTGGACCAGATGTTCCACCGAATACGGGGGGATTTATTGGAAGCCTGACTGAAATCAACCCTAAGTCCGTAGAATTTGATAACATAATTTGGCGTAAGAAAAGTTTGCAGCTACATCGAAACGAGGTGATATTTTGTGGAGATCCCAGATTACCTGTACAGTTCAATGAATTGAAAACACCATTGCAATGTTTTCAATATTTTTGACCGATGAGTTGATAGAGAAAATTTTGTCATTTCTCAAATCTGAATGCTCGGCAGCAGGACATCAACACGAAATTTCAAGTAAGCAATATGAAAATTACGCAGTACATTGGGATATTGATATACATGTCAGTATTTTGTTACCCAAGCTTAGAAGAGTGATGGGGTGAACATTCTTTTGAATCAATTCGAACAATCATGACATCAAGACAATTTTATGATATTCGGAAATACATTCGATTCAATGACTTCACGTTTATGAAAGACCGTACTCATCCTAAGCACGATCCATTGTTCAATATCGGGCTAGTTTATAATTATTTGAATGACAAGTTTGATTCGGTTCCTAAGCTGGCGCGGCTTTGTGTCGACGAGCAGATGTGCTCTACAAAAATGATAAGTGCTTTCAGTCAGTATATGCCCAACAAGCCCCATAAATGGGGTATGAAATTTTTTGTGTTATGTGATTCTACTGGCTACTTATATCGTCTTGAAGTATATTGTGGTGCTTCCGAATACTCCCGATTTGGGAACAACTGGTAATATTGTCGCCCGCCTGACACAGACAGTTCCAGATTTAAAAAATCACATTTTGTATTTCGATAACTTTTATACATCACTGTCCCTTATGGTTTACTTAAAAGCTCGAGGCATTTATGCATTGGGCACAGTGCGCTCAAATCGGATTATTAACTGCAAGCTGTCATCTGACAAAGCACTTCAAGGCCAAGGCCAGAAAAGAGAAAGTATATGGAGGAGCTTATGGGCTCTGCTTATGGTGTAGACATAACAAATGTTTTATGGAAGGATACAAAAAATGTTCAACTGCTATCTACATATTTTGGTGTGAAACCTTTTCTAACATCAAATCCCCAGACGTAGCCTGAAAAAATAGCTCGATATGATCGAAAAAACAAGAAATTCCTTGAAGTTAATGGTCCGCGTATCATAAGAGAATTCAACCATCATATGGGAGGCGTGGATCTCATGGACAATCCCTTAGGACGATATCACATCCGAATCAAAACAAAGAGCGCTTCTTTGAAATTATTTTATCATTTTATCGATATGGCATTAGTTAATGCTTATCTTCTCGACAGACGTATCCATTCCGGAGGAGATACTGCCGAGCTACCGAAATTCCGCGTTCAAGTTACGCAAGGCTTGTGCCATTACC
This sequence comes from Dioctria linearis, assembly GCA_963930735.1. NCBI lineage: Eukaryota > Metazoa > Arthropoda > Insecta > Diptera > Asilidae > Dioctria > Dioctria linearis. The sequence goes on along the minus strand of OZ005744.1, from coordinate 156,225,865 downwards.
AACAAGAGCCGGAAAAAACAGTTGGCAGACCTTCAAAAGCTTCACCACCTACAGAAGCAGCGCCGTCTGGTGTTAAAAATCATGCGGATTGGGATTGGATGCTCGTTACGATGACATCGGCCACATGCCAGACCAATTAGATCGTTCTGCCAAACGAACATGTAAATTGGGCGGTTGCAAATCAGAAACCCAAATGTATTGTCTGAAATGTAATGTAAATTTGTGTCTATCATCCACAAAACAGTGTTTCCAAATATATCATACTAAGCCACAATGACTTTTTTTTACTTTTTTTTATTAGATAATAATTACAAAATTTTATATATCAACTTTAATCTTTTCTATTAAAACAGAATAATAATCAAAATCACACCTGTTTTTTGTTATCTTTTCGTTTTACGGGACTACCCGCGGGCTACATATTTTCTCACCTGCATATAAAACTATTCATCCGATTTTATTTTCGACTTAATTTCCGTGCTGTCTGCATCAGTATTAACCAAACATAAATTAATCATTGAAAAAAAAAATTGTCCTGCTAGAAGGTAAGGTTAATAAAAAATTTAAAAGAGAAATAGAAAGACAAGGAAGTGTTAATAATTCTATTTGTTCTCATAAAATGAAACAGAAAACAAATGTAGAAAGAAACAATGAGCCACAAAGTGGCGTGGTTCTCATTGAATCAAGTATATATGAAAACCATTAACTCAAAGATATTTTGCGTTTGTGACGCGTAAAAAACGCGTGATAGTATTATTTCTTTCCATTGTGGATTATAGGTAATGGCCCCACTAAGTCTACGTATACTTTATAAAATGGTAAATCAGATACTTCTGGTATGATCAACAGCATTTTAATAGCTCTAGAAGGCCTGTTATTTTGATACCGCCTATATCAACGAATATATTTAACTATCTCATTCTTCATTCCTTTCCAGCTGTAGAAGCGCTTCAACCTTTTTAATGTCTTATTGCCATCAAAATCTGATCCACTAATTTACGCAGATGATTTAAAACTGTATAAGGCTATCGATTCGCATTGCGATTATCTCAAATTGCAGGACAACCTGAACAGATTATCTGAATCGTATACAAGGAGTCTCCGTTTTCAAACGCTGATAAATGTAGGATAATCATTTTCTCTCGTAAAGGAGTCCTATCGAATGCTATTTACGCTACGAATGAGTTGTTACTTTTAAAAGTTGATAAAATAAAATAATAAATAAATTTGTTTGACTCCAAACTCACCTTTAACTTCCACATATATCACGATGTTAATAGAGCGAACTCAATGTTAGGTTTTGTAAAGCGCTGGGCAAAAAAACTAGATGATATCTACATATTTTTACTAAACATCTTTTTACCATTCTTGCTATATCCATTTTGGAATACGCTAGTCCTGTTTGGTTTACCTTTTACAAAAATCACTCCGTTCGTATTGAGTGCGTGCAAAGGAGATTCTTACTTTTTGCCTTAAATGCGTTTCGAATGAAGAAATAGACTTTATCTTCCTCCTTAAACGAAAGATTAAATTTAATTTACCTTCCTACTCTACAAACTCGAAGAAAAATGTATGCTATAAGCTTGACATTGACATGTCTTTGATGATTGGGAAAATTAATTTCAAATCGCGAACAAGACAATTGAGATCTAGTGATTTTATTTGTTTGTTTCCCATCGCACCAACTGTGGACACTTTGAGTCTATATCTAGAATGTGCTATACTTTTAATTTGAATTTTCATTCGATTGATTTCCACATTAATAAGTGCAAATTAGGTAAAATCTTTAATAATTGCTCTGAACCATAGCTTTCATTTAAATATTGTATTCAAGGATTATTGCAACTAGCATTTTTAGCGAAATAAATAACTGTGCAGCCTCAATATTGTACAAGCAAAAAAAATGTATGGGTGAGGGAGGGGAAATCCTTACAGTTTCCGAGATAACGGGACTTAAAGATATATGGATATGTTTTTATAGATTACCCACCAGGTAATCATGATGATTATTTTTGTTAGATTGCTAAGCATTGGACCTTTAGAATGGTTATATAAATATTTCCCCAACTTTTCTCTGTTTTCAAGTTATGGCTCCAGAAAGTTAAAATTTCGCAGTTTCAACTTGATTGTTTTTATTTAGCTACTATTTTTATCAAAAAATGAATCATCAATGTCAATTTTTGAGGCCAGCCCGTCCCTTTATCTTGTACACGAATTTGTCTGTCTGTATATTTATTTATATATTTCCTTTTTACTATTTTCGACACTATCGTAGACCCACTTTTCGTCATCACAGCGAGCTGTAATTTGGCACACAGGTTCATGTTGCATGGCAGTTGAATCTGTCAAAATTTGAACCGGGAAATTTCCATAGAAAACCCGGAAATTCGGGAGAAATCCGATTTATCCGAAAAAAATTTCCGGAATTTTCCGACAATGGTGAAAACTTGCAGAAAAAATTGAGGAAATTCATGTAAAACGCTTTTTCCGGAGTTTTTCGGACCAAGGAAGCGTTTTGCAACCTAAGACAAGGTTGTAGAGCGAAATGATAAATGCATAAAGTTGCTTTTGTGGAAAACTCCGTGCAAAACCCGAAAAGCGATTAATCTGTTTCAGGAAAAATGCAGAATTTTCCAATTTTTCTGGAAAATTTTCCGAATATTTCCGGAATTTTCCGACTTTTCCGGGAAATTTTCCGATGCCTACTGGCATCAATACTTTCTCTTCAACAATCATGAAAATTTGCATGAAAAATCGAGGAAAATTCATGTAAATTTTTAAAAAAATTCATAGTAATAGGAAAAGTCTGTGGAAAACATGGAAAGCAGCAATAATAATTTAGTTAACGTGAAAAAGGCAGAAAATAAAAAAAAGTAAAAAACGAGTTTTCAAACAAAACTGACGCCAAGCCGCATGAAAAAGTAGAAAATAAACTTTTCTTCACACACAGAGGTGGACTCAGATTTTATTCGCTGACAATCACCGATATATTTCAGTATGATCAATCAGAGGTAATAAGTGATTTGATTCATTAAGAGAAAGAATATTCAAGAGAAATGTCCCAATCAAAAAATTTGAGTCCACCTCTGTGTGTGAAGAAAAGTTTATTTTCTACTTTTTCATGCGGCTTGGCCTCAGTTTTGTTTGAAAACTCGTTTTTACTTCTGTTATTCATACTGGATTTAAGAAGCTCAAACGATTCGTTTAAAAATGAATTATCACGCTCTGTACCCAAAATTTAACCGTCTCCGCGTTTTTT
>OZ005744.1:156169643-156222406 GCA_963930735.1 Dioctria linearis | reverse complement strand
AAGAGGACGTTTGACTTGGTCCATTGATAAGTACAAAACAGTCCTGTTCAGTGACACGTCCAAATTTATTTTAATTATCTCCGACGAAATAAGTAATGGACGACGGCTAAAAACTAAACGGCTTGATCTTGAATATTCCAAGGTCACAGCCAATAATGAGGTGGTAAAGACTTGAATTCCATTAGGGTATTCTTCGAAATCCTTAATCGCCGAGTTAGAGGCAAACATTTCCGAAATAAAAAGGAATTAATGTAAACAATGATAAAAAACTGGAAATTATACCTTAGACCATAATTACTAATTTAATAGCACCTACACTGAAAAAAAAAGATTGGTTCCCTTAAACTAATGAAATTGCTTCAACAAATAATATATCTTTATTTTTAGCTTAGGAATCATATTCGTTAAGTAAACTTATTGAAATTAATTGATTTAGGTAAGCTTGTTTTGTCATAATATTTGTGAATTCAACTAATTCAGCTAACTAAACAACCTTTGATAACCTTTCGGAACTGCGTATCTGAGAGTGTTTTGCTTTTCAACTAATGCTTTTGTTGAATTAACTAATTTTTATATAACAAATTTCGCAAAAATAGAAATATCAGCTAAAACAGTCCTTGTTTATTCTAGTCTTTAGAAGCGACTATTAGAACACTCGATTAATTAATATTGCTGTTTCAATAAATTCAATTCCCCAAATTAACTAATTGCTTGGTTGATTTTGCATATCACATTATTTAAAATAACTGAAATATTAGTAATCAACTAATCGAATTTGTTAAAATATGCCATGAAATAGGAAAGGTCAACTAATTTTTTAATTGATCATAACAATAAAATGCTTTGAATTTAATTGATTTTATTATTTCTATTTGTAATATGGTTTTATTATCTGCGCGTAGTAGGCTCACAATATTTTCAAAAAAACGCTCAATATTGGCAGAAACTCTATCCATACTCATAAGAACAACTGAAGGCATTGTCAAAAATTCCAACACGGGTTTTAAAATGAGGCAATGCAAAACCAAGCCCAGCAGCTAGCCTCAAGGCTTATCCGCAAGGCGCGCTTTGCTCGATGTTGGAAATTTTTTTTTCTCAGGCCTACTTCCGTCAACAGGTTTTTTTTTTTAAATTTCGTTCTGTCAAACGAGATATTTAGCATTTAAAAGTTAATTAAAATTCGAAATTTATAATATTTTAATATTTAGTATAATTATTAAAAATGGAAGGGAAGTAGACCTCCAAATTATGACGTAGGGCCGTGGCTTGGTGAATAGCCATTTAATTGAAATTATATTTAATTTCTGTTTTAGTACTCCCGTTAGAGAGGGTTGGGGACACTTGAATTAAAATTAAAGTTATATATACATAAAATAACCCAAAATTTAATTTTAATTTAATTTTAAGTGAGCCATAACACTCTCCTAAGGTAATACTAAAACAGAAATTAAATTACAGCCCTTAGAGCATCAGAATTATGAAAATATAAGGATCAGGGAGAAGTATTGGGAGGAAGTTGCTGCAATTGTTTGCGAATCAAGTAAAACTTTTTATGCAAATGAATTTAATTTAATAATAAATTTGTGTAAATCTTTACAGCACAAAGATGTCGCCAACACTGGACATCGCTTAAGCATACGGCGGCAAACTTGTGATGAAAAAAAAAGAAGTACCATCAAATATTATACAAAAAAGAAATTATTTGAAATAAAATAACACAAGTGCGACCGCGGCATTAATAAAGTACTATGCCCGTTATGCCTAATCTTCAATAAACCACCCAAGCTTAGTCCGAGTTCTAATGTAAAATTGAATGAAATTGTTGATATAGGTACGAATATAAATGGACCGCTCTTTGAACCAAAAATGCATGAAAATAAATGCACAACTGTAACTTTACTCTTTCCATGCAAGCACTATCTTCCACTGAAGTATAACGAGACATTTTGATTAAATTCAAAAGAGTCTTGAACTTAAAAATAAAATTTCATTAGAAGGTAATATTTGCCTCATATTATCCTCTCTTTCATTAGCATTATTTTGAGTTCAAAGTGTGTGCCATATGAAATAGGAAATCAATAAGGCTATTTATGTTTACATGTCAGTGGTTGGTTGGCTCATTGGAGATTAAATTTTTTATCTGATCAAACACATCGCTCGTTATATCGGGAAAGGATGATAGAGAATTTAGATAGATTGAAGAATTTATTGATATTATGGCCAACACAGTTGTTAATTCTACTGCAGTATAAATTAAAAAAGCGAAATATTTTTCAGTCGTGGTAGATTCAACCTCTGATATTTCGCATAATGACCAGTTAGCAGCGATTGTACGGTATATTAAACATGACGATGGTCTATGATAGAACGTTTCCTGACATTTCTACCAAATGTTGTGAATAAAGGTCCGGATATGTTAAACCAAAAAACATTGAACATAAATAATGCGCATCTCGTATATTGAAAAGTTTTATATAGCGGGTCAAACTGGTTTACAAGACTAGTTAAAAAAAATGCCTTCCCAAGAGTACTCAGTTTCTTGCTCTACACATTCCCTTAATTAGTATGAGTAAAATCTTTACAATGTTGTTTAGAAGATTCAGATTTAGTCTCTTTAGTTCATTTTACATAATTTTTTGGACTGTCAACAACAGCTCTATTCCCAATTCGTGTGACGTGAAAAAATTATCGCATGTTGTATTTCGCCCCTTTTGCTCTTTATCAAGTTAAGTACAACGCGTTGACCTTGATTTTTCTCATGCCTGCAATTTCGATCATTACCAGTATATACTTGCAAGTACCACGCATAACCTGGTAACAACATCACAAAGCGCCCATATTTTCCCGGTTTCGATGGCATATACTGCTTAAAGTGGCAACGACCACGATATGTAACCAATAATTCATCAAGAGTAACATTTTCAAGTGGGGTGAACATCTTTTGGAGATTTATTTCCCATTTATTCTAAACATCTCTAATTGGGGCTAGTTTATCTTCTCTTATCGAAACCTAAAATTCGAAATATGTTTTGGAATCTTCTGAGCTTATTGTTGCTTTGAATGTGGGTCTACCTTTTATATCGTCCCATAAACTTTCCAAACCTTCACCAAGAAATCTGTAAACTCCAGCCAGTAACAGCAGACCAAAATATACCTGAATTGACGTTTGATCAACCGGAATCGGATTATCGCCAAACACTTTTGAGTCTACAGAGAAAACTGTTATTAGAAAGTACTGTTGCAATTTTTCCCAAAAATATGTTAGCTTACGTTCTACGTTAAACATATCATGTTTTTTCAATTGCTGATGGAATAAACAATTCAAACGTTATCTTTATAATGGTAAGCCTAGAAATGTCGTTGGTCCAGGTGTAGTACTGCTTATAATATTTTCGGTAGAATAATGTTCTGCACTTGAACAATCCGGGTTTTCAGACCATATTTTCTGGGTTACGAAATATAAGTTTGTTAGCTGTAGTTTCGTCTACAACGGAAGCTAAACTTTCGCCATCTGGAATATTTAGTTGGTATACCGATCCGCTGTCGGACAACAATTCATCTTCCTCTGAGTCGCTTTCAATTACTGCAGCACACAATTTTGCCATCTAAGAAAGTAATTTTATTTATCGACTTATATTTGTATCAGAAGAGATTCACGCTTACCTTCAGATCTTATATAATACAGGCAAAAATAACGATACACACTTTTTTTTGCACTTTGATATTCACATAACTGTGAATAACTTGTAGACCAAATGAAATGAATCAAAAATGCAGTTATACCGAAATTTATACAAAAATTTCTTCCCACTCGCACACATTATTTGCTTGTGTGCGGGAAATAATTTTCCAAGAAGTAGAAAACAATTGAAAATTGGGCCATCCCACACGAGTAATTACTTCGCTTCTTTTACCTGTTCCTTAGAAAACCGGTTTCCGTACTGCATCAAGAATACTCGTGTGAGATGGCCCGTTAAACTATTTGCACACTGGACACAATAAGGGACAGGATAAGGGTTAAGAATATTAAATATGTACATCGTACATATATATGATGTCTCGTGTTTCTTCCTGAAACATGAGGACCAACCAGCAAGAGAAAGAATAAAAGAGGTGACACCATCCGTAGAAAATCACTTATTACTAAACCGAACTAACCCTTAGGTAAGTGGTAGGAAATAAGCTTAGTTAATTACAATAAGTAATAAATGTGTGCTATATCCACATAGCTGGCACTTATGAATATTTGTTGTTTGCTGCTACGGTAATTGAAGAACATCATCAAAAATGTTTCTCTGCTTATTTTCTTTAGTAGTGTCATTATTGGTTTTTATTTTTACGGATAGCGAAAAATTAATCGATCACCTTTTCTATTTAATTTAACTGGAATAATACTTTTAAAGGGTTCACTTCCATTTCTCTCATAGTCACTTCGTTTCCGACGGTGTCCAAGTAGTAACTGATATCTTTAAATAAAACGCTAATTTTAAACGGGTGAGGGTAAAAGCTTATAATCTTATGACTCAGGTGCCCAATGCCCCGAATCATAACGATAAGGTGAATACATCCTATGCAATATATTATGTATCACAGATATGACCCTGAAAATCAGAATTAATTTCATTTAAAATTTCAACCTAAATTCAAAATGCATTTAAAAATGCATATCCATACTGCAAGAAAATACAATTTAGCATAAATTGCACACTGTTATCAGGCACACATTCCACTCACCTTATGGTTGTGATTCGGGGCATTGGGCACCTGAGTCACAACAATAACAGCTAGCAATCGCAAATATCTTCTTTACTTTGTACCATTTTACCATGCGTTGTATCCGCTTTCTATTACCAATAAGAACTGAATCCGGATCTTGACTTTTTCTTTGCATTTTATCCTTCATTTCATTTGGTGTGCGACTCGCACTTATGCAATTTCTCCAAAACAAAATATATCTCGTGGATTTGGTGTTTAAAATCCTACAAAGAGTATTCAAAACTGAAAATAAACAACATAACGAAACGCAGCATCCTGAGAAGGGATGTGTTCGATATTGCAACTATGGCTGCTTCGATAGCATAATGGCTGGAACAATAAACGGAAGGGACTGTCATACAGAACTTGATTGCATTTGATACATATTATTTCGCACACAGTGAACGCTGTTGCTGCAGCCGCCCCAAGAAAGTTGCCAAACTTTAAACTTTTAATGCAGGCACCGACTTTTGACAGCTGAAGAAAATGTTTGTTTTAAATGAAATTTGTAATGGGAAATTAATTGATGATGTTAAACTTTTAATGCAGGCACCGACTTTTGACAGCTGAAGAAAATGTTTGTTTTAAATGAAATTTGTAATGGGAAATTAATTGATGATGAGCGGGATATTTTAAATGTTGCTTTATTACACGGACAATTTTTAAAAATATCACAAGCATAACATTAAATATAAATTGTTATTTAACGTAATCACGACAATTTCATACTGTTCCAGCGGTAAAGCGAAGCTTTGTGGACTGTCAAACCTAGCCATGGGAAGAAAAAGCGGGTGTAAGATTTCGGCCAGCTGAAGGTTGCTTTAGTGCTCTGCAGTCATTGTATTTCTGAACTATCAAGTCTTTATTTTTTATATTTTCCAGTGCCAAAGAAATGGCAACAATTTTTTCCATTTTAAAGAAAACTGACAGCTGTCCTGGATAAATATTCCATGGCTAATTTGGGGATTAGAATTCGTAGTGTTGGGCCTAGTGTCGAGTTTGAGTAAAATGTAACATTTCCATAGAAGTTTCAGAGCCGACAAAATCAGAAGCAAACATGTTGCTGCAGATTTTACTAGCGCTGTACGAAGTTCTCCGGTAAAGAACTGAAGTTTTCCTCTTTATGGATAGATGGGACTATAAATTGTTCACACATTTTACTAGACATTGTAATACTCGAACATTGAATGACTGGTAAAATTTTCACATTTCCTATGTCTGTAGCGATTTGCAATATTATTTTTGATTGATGAAAAGTTAAATTTGTTTTAATGCATTACTTCGTTTTCTCCAAAATTAACAAGACTTTACCAGCTACTTTAATGTGACAGGTTTGAAGACAGTGGTAAATTTGACTTTTACCAGACTTGATACTAGGCTTAAGCAACCAAAGACTGGTATAACGACAGCAACCTGAAAATCTTGGACAGGAACAGGAGAGTAGAAAGAAGATAAATTATCCGAGAAACGAAAACGCCGAGGAGTGCCTCGAGGCGGAAAGTGGGATACGAGTTATCAAGATAGAAGAAAGAAGAATATTAACCCTGTGTTTTACTGCTCGTGTCCATTTATTTTTGAAGGAAGCTTAGCGGAGAGTCAGGACAATAGTAAACGCCGGCTGGGGCTCCGTGCAACCCGGAGGACAAAAGATAAATACCTACTTAAATTAAGAGTTTACTATCCTTTAAAATTTTCACTAACACGACACCTAACCTAAACTCGATATACGAGCGAGAGACGAAAGGTGGCCAAGTACAATAAGCCTTACAGGGCACCCCAAGTTTAAGCCAGAAAAAGCGCAGTGCCGCATTAACTACAATTTCGATGACCCTATACTGTGCGATTCCGCAGACATAACTGAGCTGGTCCAAGCCAAAGAATTCCTGTGATTGTCCAGGGAAAACAAAACTTTGTTAAACCAAACTGCACCAACTTTAGAGTATTTCATTTCTTTATGAGTACATATATTGTACAGTAACTGGTACTGTCATGGCACGCGCGGTCAGGCTGATAAGTGTTTTCGTTCCTGGGTGGGGCCCCAGTTCAGGCCAGGGCTACTCGGGACATCCTTTTTGAAATGTAACGTGTGCAAAAGAAAAATTTGTATATATATAATTTTGAAGTGACAAGCTAACAATTATTATTAAATTGGTATTCTGTGAACTCACATAGTTAGGTCGACGAATGAAATTAGGATTGTACCTACTATATTCGGAATTTTTGTTTTATTTTCTTTCTTTAAAATTATATTGAACTCAGCAACTAAACTGTGATTTGGACTTATTTTTTTTTATCTAAATTTCGTTGCAGTTATTGTGAAATGAAATTGAAATTGAATAATTAAGTCGGATAAAGTTAAAGGCATTACGAATTTGTGCAAAGACTCGTTTCTTTCCTTTTTTGTGTGTCTAATTTTTTTCTAAAATAAGCAACTCTTTCGCTGCCAATGAATTTATTTTATATTTGCATCTACTAGATTGAGCCTATCGAACTTTGAGTGCGTATTGAGATTTCTTGAGCACAGAGAAATAACCAATTTTCTTTTGTACCCGTGACCATGTTTTTTAAAGATATTTGATCGCGGGTAATTTGCCTGGTCACTGGTTCTTCACCTGACACTTGAAGGAAGGACGTATTACTATTATCCCCATATAGAAACACACAAGTTGAGTAAAATCCGCTCGGCCACAACTTTTTAATAGGATTCCTCACGACAAACAGCTGAGGAAACAGAGGTTTGTAACAATATGATTAGTTAATTTATAATCAAATATTTCTTAATTGAACTAATTGAATTAAAAGTTACAACTAAAGTATTTTCCAAAACAACTGTGTGCGGGAAGTTGGGTTACTGATCTGTACACCCCCTCACCTATTGCGTATAATATCCTTAATAAACATCAAAGTTTAATGGCGAGAGAATTCAATTGTAACGCAAATTTACTAATAGCAACCAGTCAGTTCTAGATTTAACTAAGAGCTACGCGAGAATTCAGCCACAACCAGAATTAACTAAATGTTCTTTAGTTAATACTAGTTCTAACAAAGCGCTCTCATTAATTCTAGTTTTAACTGTATTATATTAGTTAAAACTAGAATTACCAAGAGCGCTTTGTTAGACACTAGAATTTCCTAGTAAAATCGGGTTTGACGGATTTTGTGTTTTGACTGTAACATATACACCGACAATCTCCTAAAGTAATTAAAATGAAGACCATTATACGAAGTCCTTCACCAGTTGCTTTAGTTTTCAACGCTACAAAATGTTGAAAACCTGTCACTTTGTCATTTATTTTGCAGCTATGAAGACTATTGTTTTTTGAAAATATGTCATTTTATTGGTGATTGATGTATGGATAAAAGCATAATATTATTTTTGTTATAAGGTCAATTAAAATTCAGGAAAAAACTTAAATTCTCCTTTTTCTTGAAATGATTGCTAATGTTATGCACAACACTGTACATATTAAAAATATATATAAAAAAGAAGAACAGCAATAAATTCCAAAGGGTGTCTAATAAAATTTCTTGAAAATTCATAAACTCTATTCACAGCAGACAGAATTCAGACAGATTCGGCATTTTCTAACAAAATCAGAATTTTAACATATTTGTTATACCATTAATATATTTACAACATATTATTAAGTCTGCGTTTTCAAATAGACGATTTAATCTTTAATTTAGTCAACCCGTAACGATGTTCGATAGTAAACTGATTTTTCTACTCAAGGATGTTCCTCTTCCAACCCAAAATTCACCTTACCTACACAGAATAAACACACTTATTCTAGCCCTAAATAGCCAGTAAAACCTATTCAAGCAACATTCATACTGTTCCGAGAATACTTACCCATTGGTACTGGAAGGCAATATTTCTTGTCTTAATTATCTTCGACGCTAGGCAGGGCTATTACCTGATAATCCGTCAGCTATAATATATATTACTATATTTAAGATACGAACAAAATCATTTCAAATAAACACCTTTCACATATCTCCACACCAATCAATACCTATTCCGAATAGATTTTAGACCATAAGTAAATAATCACGATTGTCTTAGCACATCTCTAACATATAATCCCATTAGTTTTCGGAATATCGCACCAAAATCCAACAAACCAGCAATGGTTAAACGTATTCCTCTAGCATAACAACAACAATACAGCATCCTCATACTCACTAGCTATTTGCAGCCAATCCTATGCCCTTAAAATGGTCAAAAATTAGGCAACTTATAATATACAGATAAAATTTATCGTGTTTTCAACGCAAAAACAGGCATGCAAAGTCTCCTCCAATCATAGAAGTAAGAATACCTCTACAGAGCTTCGTGGCTGGAGGGAAACGTCCGGTTAAACTAATGGAAGCCTCCGCGATATCCCACTTAAAAACACACTTTGGAAGCTAAAAAAGCCGAGCACGCTCCACTTAAGCAATTACAGTTATCACGACGTAATGCAAAAACTAAAAAAAGTCATTTCATACTAAGCATAATCAACGAGCCCACTGAACATATCATAGATCGCTATTGATTACCTCAATGTCATGCTCATTACAGTCATCGGGAAGTAATGGTAACTAGATATAAGTTGACTATAGCCTAAAGACTCGCAGTGAACCGCGTGACACACGAACAAACTGGTCTCAATTACAGACTTAGTTAATAAGAAACAAAGCAAAATAGAACCCCTATCAATCATAAAACAAACAAAATCAACGATATTTGAATAACAAGGATCGAATATATTGTATATCCACACAAAATCGTGTTCCAATTTACAAAATCCTAACAAAAAAATAAAAAGAGTTAAAAATTCATTTGAAATTGTGAGTGAAGCCAAGACCTCTGGGACGGCAGATATGCCACGTGCGGCGCTGCAGTTTCCGCCAGTGGGAGACCTGCATCACAGTTTTAAAAATTCATTTAGTTATTGCTTATGCTTATAAAATCAAGTAGTTTTATTGAGCTTATAAACTTAAGTAAAATAATTTGTCTTAAATATGTATAAAACAGTAATACTTATGCAAGTACAGAAAAATTTATAAGCTTTTAATGCGACAACTTACAGCAAAGCATGTATGTAAATATATATCCTTTTCAAAATTATGCCCACTTGCCTCGCACTCATAAAGACATAATTTCTCGAGACCGGTTTAAACGCTTTTTCCTGCAATTTCCAATGTAATCACCTTGTCACAGAAAAACTTTAGGCGGGTAAAGCTATATAAGGGGATCTAAAGAATGAGTTCCTCAAGTGGAAATAAAAGCCCTTTGCACATTGTTCAACTAAAAGGAAGAGGTGTCGCGAACATTGAGTTGTCGTTTCAAAGCATCGTCTTTTGCGGTGTATGATGAGAGTGTGAATAATTGGTTGTACTTAAAGAACTTGTACACGGACTCTTGATAAAAAGATAAAAAATTCCACAGTTAGTGTTGCGGAGAGTATTGCACAATTGTCCATATTTCTTTGAAATTGTCACATTTGTAAGTTTCGTTAAATTTTGATCGTTAAATGCTTTTTTAAATTTTTGTAAAAAATACACACTTAGATCTTGATTTGAAATTCTACAAATGATAAAATATACGAACAAAAAGTACCTACGCAGGAATTTAAAAAAATAGTAGGGAAAATACAGAAGACTGAATTTCACTGAAAATAAATTCAATGATTTTCCAGAGTTTCTAAAATGCATTGAAAAGGCAAAAATAAAACTTAAAATTTTCGACCCAACGATGTCATGATTTCTGATCACCTACCACATAACTTCGATGATAGAGGTCACCCAATTGCCCATATAAATACTTTGTATCAAAACCAAGTATGAATGGTAGCAAGATTTCTAATTGCAATTTTAGGGTTAATTCGCTATATGAATTCTTACTTACGATAATTACTTTTTTGACAACACAATTAATATATATTTATTTATATAATTAGTATATAATAAAAGGATATTTGAAGAGTGTTCTGTAAAGTTTTATTAATAGTTAAGCAGAAATGAGCCATTGAGACCAAATCCTTGCAGACGCCTAAAGAAAAATTACATTGCGGTGAATCGCGCCACCTTAACTTCTTAGGAGGGAGGAGTACGGGGCTAGTCGTGAAATCGTTAGAAAGGTCATGAAGTTCTGCATACAATGAGCTGTGTAACTGACCGTACACCTAGGACTTTTTAAGGTTAAGGGTATGTTGTGAAAGGCTTGCATATTTTCTTAATCACCCTGTAATTTCGAAACGATAGAGATGCCGCTCCCCGTTGCTATACAGTTTTCTGTTTGACTTAGTGATTACTATTTGTTCAAGAAGGAATTTATTTGGATATTCCGGTATATAGCAAAAGCTAAAAAATGTTTTTAATTTGTTATTTCATCACACAACGCATTATATTTTTGGTGACAAGTTTCAAGTCTTGGTTTTGATTCATCAACAGGTCCCAAGAGCGAAATTGAGTGACTTGGAAAACAAATGAAAAAATAGAACAAAGAAAAGAAATTAAAAATGAAAAAAATTGAGATAAAATGGAAAAAGAAATTTTATTAAAAAAAGTTTAAAAAATTTAAAAAACAAGATTCATTCGAAACGAATCGAACCTGTATACGCCCGCAGTGGCCTGAAAAAAGAAAAAGGAAGAAGAAGAAGCGTTTCGTGTTAGCAGAAAACCTTACACTCATCGGTACAGCTTGGTTTTCTGCCTGCTGTAGACGCTTGAAAACAGATCAAATTGATCTCCTCTCATATAAACTCAGAATAAATTCTGGGTGCGAATTATATGAGGCAAAATCTCCTATATTACACCAATATACCTTCTTGAACAAATATAAGTTTACCCCGGTAAAATATCCTAAAGAGTAATCTCTTAGTGATTACTATCAGTTCCTGTCCACCATGGACGAAACACCCTGTATAAGGACTACTATATGCATACATGTTTTTGGAAGAATCCTCACGTTTCTGCCGCTGTAACTCGTTACCCCTCAGGTATACAAAAAATGGGTTCATACAATAAATGTAGGGTATTTTGTCTTCTTCAAATTTGTATAACCCATTTTTGTCGTTGGGTCAACCGTTGAGGAATTATTTTGAGAAAAACAAATTTTTGTACCTTTATCGCAAGATGGAAGACCGCGCAGACCACCTCCAGGAGTGAAAGGAATATAATCGGCTGCTTTTTTGTAAAACTTGGTATTTGCATTTAAGAATGGGGGTGCGATCTTACAATAAAAATTACATTATAATTATTTTATTGTTGAAGATATTTGCGGCTATTGTACTCAATTTGTAAATTTGGGAAGCATCATTGAATTCGGCAATTCCTGCCTGATTTTTAATAAGAGTTCGTCAATTTTTCTTGCAGAAATAAGCTTAGAATGAAATCTTCCATGCATTGAATCTCGTAGAAGATCTATTAGTTACGACTAGTTATTTTGATATCTAAATGCCATTTATTACCCTACCGAGGTTAGAGATTAAAGTTCAGTGGATATTTTGATATCAATGTTCTGTTTTCCATTAATGATGTAGCTATCTGTATTGAAATTAGTTTTTTATGCATACCTGGGAAATCCTTCTAAATTTCGGCTTTTGTTTTATTAAATATGTGCGCTGTTGCTTCGATAATTACGGATTGGCTTTTCATAATGTATCAAGCCTCCGACAAGTAGCTGTTATTTGCTGTACGATGGACTGGATATTGCTGAATTCAGATTTGAAATATTCCATGTCGTAGTATGTTACTATTTTCCACTCATTAGTGTAGAAATCGGCTCTGCCAATTTCCTCAAAACAAATCCCTGCACACTGGCATTTAGCTGATTTACTAATATTCCTGAGCCGTAGACGAAAGGGATGCAAATTATAATGAATGCTATACGCATAATTTTGGATACCTGGAAGACGATACTGTGCTAATCATTTGGAACGATTTTTTAGGATGATAAAGCTACTGACATTAATCTGCGAAAAGTTTTAAGTCATTATTCTGAACTCTCTTATTTTTGTTGATGACCTTTATGGAAGAATTTTCGGGGAAATTAATTTCCATTATCTCATACGGACCTGACTTATTATTTCTCATTCTTCTATTGAGTAGCACTTTATCGTCTACTATAAAAGATTTCTGGACGGAGTTTTTGTCATATTGTATTTTGGACTTTTCTTTATTTGCCATGGCTATGGTTTTAGCTATTTTGAAGCTATGTTGTAGACGCGTTTTTAACTCGTTTGCATAATTGTCAAAAATATAGCGAACGGTTAAATTGATTAGGATTTCGGCTGGGAATCCGTGAAGGAGTTCGCGAGGAATGTAAGTTGTGCTCGAATGAGGGGTGGTATTATATACAAATATATCATATCGGATCCATTAATCCCAGTCTTGTGGAAATTTTGCTACATAAGATTGGAGATATTCGGCTTCTCTCTGTGGCTTCTCTCCAATGCACTACTCGTTTGAGGGTTATATGGAGTAGTTTGAAGCTGTTTTATTCTCAGCAATTTAGATACCTCGGCGAACATGCCACTTATGAGGTTAAAACCTTGATCTGTGGGAATACTTTCTGGAATACATTGTCGTGAAGGCTTCCGCTAATGACTTAGACACGGTGTCGACTATGGGAATAGCCTCACAGAATTTGAAAAGTTTGTCGTGGAATGTAAGGAGATATATATTTCCAGAATGTGAAATTGGGAGTGGTCTTACAACATCTATGTACACTCTTTCGAAGGTTTGGAACTAACGGTCGAAATTTTCATTGACATTTTATGGCTTCTGGATACTTTGTTCACCTGACAAAGTTTACATTTCCTTACATACTTTACGATATCGTCTGACATGTCAGGCCAGTAGAATTGATTTTTGATTCTTTTCATAGTACGGGAAGCGCCTTGATGGCCGCCCGTCGGTAGCGAATGAAAATCCTTGAAGATCTGCTCGGTCTCATTGCTGTCGGATAAATATTTTATAGCATCTTGATGGAGTTCTATTTTTATTTGCTTATAAGCGAATACTTTTTCTGAGTCGGTGCACCGCTGCCACCAAATGTGATGCTGCTCGTATCGCACGTGCTTCCTGGATCTTCCGGGAACAAGGGATTGGCGAAAATAATTGTAAGCACACCATTGAATGGTTTTAATTCTTTTACTTTTCGCAAGCAAACTATTCTAATGTTGTATAATTGTTATGTTTAGTTATGTGTTTAGTCTAAATTCTCTTCCTATTTTTTATTAAACTCACAATATAATACTTTATACAGTTCTCTTACTAATTCTTGTCTAAATTCACATTCCATTCTTTATTAAAAACTTTCACTACTCCGGATAAATAGTGGGTTTTTTGAACGAAGTTTTCTGGACGGTGTTAAAAATAAAACTCCTCGAAGAGGCTAGCTTTCTCCAGGTACCCATAATAACATGATAAGCTTAAACAAGCTTTTTTATTCTTTTTATTACATTTTCACGAAGTTTAAAATCGTACGTGAGAAAATGCAGAAAAGTTTTGATGCAAGGTATATGCATTACGTAAAAAATGAAAGCTGATATGTTGTACGCAGCTCCGAATATTCATTGTTTGGATCTATTGTTTTGGAAGTTTACAGAATAAGTTGGTCTTGAAACCCTACGCCTTTACTAGACGTACCAACTAGGCAATGTGAAAAGACCGATGGTCTTTCATTAAGAATCTCCAACAACTCCCTATTTCTGCCAATCTTATTGTTGTGGGATTTTGCCTTCTTGCAGGTTCTTTCGAGACCCCTGTAATTGTTTTCTATCTGGAATGCCGTGAAGCTGTAGCCTTCCGCGGACATTTTTTAATCGCCTACCGCATCTTTGGCTTATTTTTTAATTTCGGGCATTTGCCCACTTTTGGCCGAAGGTGTCCAACTGTAGACTGTAACATCTTCAAGACAGCATCAAGCACAATATATATATATATATATCCGTACATTGAGTAAGTTCTAAATCAAGTCAGATTCGGCAACTTAAAATAAATATAAATTAGGGTAGAAAGTATATTTATTTACTTTCGTTTTCTCCCTCAACTTTGTTATCCAATACTTCAGACAAAGTAGGTGGGGTTTCCTGGTCAAGAGGCGTCTGGCTTGATTGAACCTGGTTAAGAAGTTCATCAAGTAAATTTGGATCTAAAAAAATCAACAAGAACTTGGATAAAAGAATCTCAGTCCTGTGGTTTTATTTACCTTGATGCACTCTGGAAAAAGTCCCATTGATTAGTCAATCCATCATTCGACATTTTCAATACGTTTTAAAAACTTTTAGGAAAGTTTAACAATTTTTAGGAATATTTTCCAACTGCACTGTTCTTAAGACACCTGTCAATTTTCCTTGCTAGAATGCATTGCAGTAACTAAAAATTTCGGGTTAATTCATGCAAGAGGGAAAGCTGTGACGTATACAAAACTTGTGTAATTTTGTGTGCACCAGAAAGTAAGGGAAGGGAAAATGTGTAAGTTCGTGCAAATACATTGCAATGCATTGTGCCAAAACTGAGTATGCGAAAAAACCTTTTTTTTGTTGTTGTTGCGTAGTGCCACAGGAATCTGAGGAGTGCATAGTATAATTAATACGAGTAATTTTTAAAAGCCAGTTATGCAAAACCAGGCTTGAGGAACTGACTGTAAGGCACAAGGTGACCCTAAGCTGGGTACCTGGCCATAAGGATATCTCAGGCAACGAGATGTTCTAATCAGGGTATTGTGTGTAGTAGATTTAAGACAAAAAATATAGCAGATTTAGATTCAATGGTTAGGAATAAGATAATAGCAGCGCTTCATATTAGAGCTCTAAACAAACTTTTCCTTACATTTCCGCAAAGCACGTTTATTGGAGCTGCCTCATATTTTCAAAAAGGTTTCCAATTCGTTTCTCCAGATTACAAAATTACATTTATCTGCAAAACCCAAGCCCCAAATACAAACAATTATCTACTAGCATCGCCAAGACCTAGGAGTTTTCCTGTTTGGTCCAATGAAAAGACAGTTTGGATGAAGATTTCAAAACGACGACGACGATATGAATGCAGTTACATTTCGTTCGATGGAAAATGTGTGCCACTTTATTGAGATGAGATTTTCAAGCTCTTTCAACAGGGCCAGACGTAGTCTTCCCATCGGCTCTGCAAAATCACCAAAACCGGCCCCATTGGGTTTTCAAAAAATTACTTTTCTCAGACAAGTAACCCAGATTGTTAGGCTGGTTTCCAATTGAGCCCAGGACAAGCAGAGTAAGATAGATCTTCCTATGTACACGTCATTTTTACACTCAGTATACGTGTGACCCGAATGTAAACTTTCCTTTTGAAACGGTTATTTAAGCACCTGTATTGCTCTAATTAGGTGTAAAATATCCATTTACCACAGTACGCAATTTTTGTCACAACCTCTGAACCAGTTGACTAATTTGCCGTACTTTTAGGCGTATATTCATTAGTTCGTTGCAAATTCATTTTGGTTTATTTTCTGGTTGATGAAAAGGATAAATCAAAACGAATATGGTGAATATAAAAGTACACCTTGAGGTGAAATGTCAAAATATGTGACTAAAATATACGCATAAGCTACGACAAATAGATCCGAATCATTTCCAGTCCACTATGAATTGCAACCAAACAAATCTAGTGTTCTCAAAACATTTCTGTTTAGCTTTAGTTTTAGATTAAACACTATGTATATACTTTTTAGATCGAGAAAAAGCAAAAGTTTATTGTATGGGGACCCCTTTCATTTTTAACTTTATTTTATTTTCGTTATTTTTTATTATAGCAGCTATAGTATTACTCACTCTTTGAAAATGTCATGTGTCTACCTAGCACGGTTCATGAAATACAGCCCGCTGACATACAAACAGTCAGACGGATGGACAGCGGACACCCATTGGCACACTTTGGATCCTGGAACCCTAAAATCAATACATTTGACATAAAATAAAATATATATTAAAAATAAACCAGTTTTATATAATACACAAAATATAGAAAAGTAGATCAGATTAGCAAATTCTAATTGCACATAGATGTCACCAAATACTAAGTAGAAAGGAACAAAAATTAAGAAAAGGAACAAATACAGTATTAAAGCTAGGGAAAAATATCAAATCACAAATAAGTCTCTCATGATTTTACACTTATCTGTCAGATTATGCAAAATATCTTCATTTTCAATTGTCATTAGAATATCTTTTTCGGAAGTCATTAGCATGAACTCCGAATGATCTTGGAGAGACAGCTTCTTACCCTACTTAAAATCAAATTTAATTTAGAAAAGGACCTTTCGCATGCATCTTGTGAAATAGAAAGGGTTAATAAATATTTTAATGCATTTTCTAGATCAGGATATGCCTCACAATATAACTTTATTTTTGAAGAACATAGTAGCAGCAAATTATACATTGTTTGCAGAATCTGTGCTGTCGATCACCGTTTCCTTCTTCAACATCATCCTGTTCAGATTCTTCTTTGGTATACTCTTCTGGTAATGCTGATGATCACTTATTCCACAGAGAGCTGACATTTTCCAAACGGGCTTTAAAAAAAAACCAAAATTATGTTCGAAAATGGGACAAATCGGGTAACTCCTTAGTAGGGTACCCATAAAAAAATTTCGTTTTTACTACAAATTTGGATACTGCCTGAGTACGCGTCAACGTACAGAACTGAAATTTTGTACACTGTGTTTTCATGGAAATAGTAAATATAATCGTAAAAATATATGTTAAATCGGGAACTTATTCTTGGTGTTGTCATGTTGGTTATAACCGTTTTTTAGTGTCCAACGAACCCTTGTAGAAATATATATAAAAAAAAAACACTTCAAAATCCAACTTGCACAGATGGGTGACCATACAGAAATTACATACTTGCATTCATCTAGGCGTATCATCATAAGAATTGGTTTTAGGCCTGAAATACAATTACGACTGATCTGTCGACTGCAGCTTTGGCCAAATGGTCGGTGCATGATGCAACATACAATTACTACTGCGACTGCGACTGAAACTAAACTTGGCCCAAAGTGCACATTTCGTGTCGGCTGCAACCAACTTCAGTTCAATCACAGTAGTTGGCACTTCTGGGTTTATTCGCAGTTGCAGCATTTATTTAATTACAAATTTCACCTCAGCGTCGACTACGACTGAAAATCAAGTCGCAGTCGACAGATCAGTCGTAATTGTAATTCAGGCCTTACTTAGACCAATTCTAGCTTTTTTACTTGTTGTTTTTTTTTACTATTTGTTTCCGCAGTTAAAAAATCCGATATTCTATGGAAACTTTTCCCGATTTTTTTTCCAAAAGTGTTTTTCGGTTCTCCATTTCATTGTCTCTTGGAGCTTTGAATTTTTCGTAATTTTGTTTACTAATATCACTCATCTTCAATATTCCACTAAAGCCTGTCAAAAATAAAGAAATATCAGCGGGCTCTAACACAGCATTTGTAAATTAAATGAAACCCTTTTCGGATGAAATAAATGAATTAAAAATTAATGAAAAATGGCAATTTAATTTAATTTTTTTAACATAGCGACTAATTTTACAGTCACAGTTTAAAAATGTAATGCAGATTTGTAGTGCGGTATAGCTATAGTATATCTCACTTAATTAATATCATCCCTTTAGGAAGGTAAAGTAAACCGGTCCTTTTTGAGCCATTATTCTTGGATGTTATCGAAAAACATTTCTAGTTTCCACATTTTCCAGAAAATGAAATGAGAAATATTGTGCTAAATCCACACCGCACTACAAATTTTATTACACTAAACTAAAATTGTAAAATTAATTAACCTGGTCAAAAAAATGAAATATACAATTAAGTTAATTACACTTTTCTTCGCTGAGGTTTCATTTCATTTGAAAAAAGTTTCAATCCAAGCGAAGAAGGTTTCACTCCATGCGAAAAGGTTTCCTTTAATTTAAAAATGTTTTTTTTTATCCAAAAAACGTAACTTTACTTTTTAGTGACACACAGCTTACTTAGTTACATGATTTTAAAATATTTTTGAATGATTGATAACAAGAAACCTTAAACGTAAACACCACGGTAAACATTTTGTAGTTTATGAAAATTCACTGTACGCAGAAAACAACTCAGCGTGTCTTTTATAGAAATATTGAAAATGGTCGCATATCGCATGGCAGTAAGAGAACTTAGTGGGAAACAATGCGGCGGTTAACACCATTTATTAGCTCAGATTCCTGTTATATTCTTATTATAATGAAACAATGCAACGCAACAGATGGGTTGTTGGGATGTTGCATACAGAATTTCAGAGCCGTCAACTAACTTTCATGTTTTAATGTCCAATTTTTAAAAAGTGGGTGCTAAATAATGTTATTCTTTTAAACAAGGAATGCTAGATTCTATGCTAAATACAGGGTGGGCCAAAATGTCACCATGGGGGCCAAAGTCACCATGGGGTTTAAAAATTTAATAACTTTTTCTTTTATATATTTTTTTTATTTTTTTTTTTTAGATTATATAAATAATATCTGGAGAATAAATAATGGAGAGATTCACAACTGAACAAAGAACCAGAATAATAGAATTTTATTACTTAAATCAGCGATCAATTATTTTAACGCAAAGAGCATTTTAAAACCCCATGGTGACTTTTGGCCCACCCTGTATTATTCTGGTTCTTTGTTCAGTTGTGAATCTCTCCATTATTTATTCTCCAGATGTTATTTATATAATCTAAAAAAAAAAATAAAAAAAATATATAAACGAAAAAGTTATTAAATTTTTAAACCCCCATGGTGACTTTTGGCCCCATGGTGACTTTTAGCCCACCCTGTAGTATTAAAGTGAAAAAGGAAAATAATAAAGGGAAAGTAGAATGACTAAACACAGGTCGTTTTTTTAAGCGGATTGACTATATTTTTATCCTTTTGTCTTACATTTGCTTGCAGAAGTAAGCATGTGGTGGCTTACATAGTAAATAGCTGCTGTTATCCGGGAGCTGTGGAAAAAGAAGAACAACGTTTGAGTATAAAAACTCAGTGAGATGCAGCAAACGTTCATATTTTATTCATGCACCCATATAGATTCTATCATATCTCGCTATATCCTTCACACACACATATGCATTCAATCATATTTTCGTTACATCCCATAGTGTTTTCCGTCAGTAGACACAGAGCATTCATGTGTACCGGCAGGTTGAAGAGAGGGACTTACGCTGAACCGTTGTTATCTGAGGACTCATAGATTAAATGCATTTGCGACGCACGCATAGTAAATAGAGTGCGATATACGCAGTGGAAAGGTAGGTATTATACGACTCACGTACAATGATAGGTGTGATGCGACGTACGTAGAACAGGAATTCGCTGATAGTGGGGGGTGCGACATACGCAGAACAGGCATTCGCCTAATAGTGGGGTGCGACATACGCAGAACAGCAAAACCCTCGAGAATACTTCACAAGCCATGAACAGACTCCCTCCCTACCACATGCGAGGCTCAACGTAGTGCTTAAATTCTAAAATATTTGCAGAGTTCTTATGTAAAACTGACAAAAGTTTAATTTGAATAGCTGCTCCACCCTAAATTACTATTCATTACAGAAAAATGGTGTTCTGATAATATTAAGCTTGCTTTCTTATCTTCCGAACCGTAATAACATTTTTATACCTTTCAAAACAAAATTATTTAAAAAATTGTATCATAACCAATGACTATGATTCCTCAAACAAAAAATCTCAGTTGAATCGCTGTGCCGTCATGGCATGCCGTGGGCTGATGATATCGAATCTAGCTGCCTACAGATTCGGACTACAGGCTGCACATACTCACAATGCAATTATTACTCAGCTGAGAGGTATTGAGCGTAAAATGGTAAGGTTACTTATAATCAAAACTATTTTATTATTTTGTTAAGTAAGGTATATAGGAAGTGTAGCCTTTGGGGAGGTAAGGAACCAAGCTTTAAGTTACCAGAAGACTATTTTCCTTTATGGATAGTAGTTTAGGCTCTATGGCATATATAAAGCGAATGTTTAGCACTTTTCCATGAGTATAAATATAGAACATTTTAGAAAACGGACAAAGCACGCACACATATAGATTCCTGTTTCATGGCTTGGGAAGTATTCTCGAGGGTTTTGAGAACAGGCTTTCGATTCTTTCGTTAATCACTCACACACAAAAGCTAACTATCCTTGGCTACACATTACAATTTAGAATAGCGGAACTACCCGCCCAACCTTCAATCTACTATATAATTTAATACAAAATGTGTTTGTCTCTCACCCAGTGATGTATATTCACACTTCACACGAGTAATTGAACGCGACTTCTCATTTCTCACTCACTGCACAGACTGTGACTAAGTGTATGCTCACACATCACATTCGCAACAGTGCCTACCAAACTGAATAGATACTTAGTTTACAGACTTACCAAATATTGCTAACAATAGTAAATACCGATCAATATAAAATCGGTTTTTTTTTCTAGAATTTGTTATACTAAAACAAGAGGAAGCAAGAAATTAATACAGAACAGAAGTCTGCATAAAATTTGTGTAAGATCGGTTGCCCCTTTCACCATTAATAATAAAAAACTAAAACCCGGTTTCTCTATGAAAACAGTACTCGAAAGACCAACAATTTTACTAATGAAGGAAGTGAGAAAAGAAGTGAATCGTTATTCCTTTGTTCCGTACTGTTTGTTTTTTAATAAGTTTTGTAATAAAATTACCTGATTTTTTAAAAATTACAAAACACAAACACAATTTAAGAACAGTTTTTGCACATTTATTGGTTACTCAATTTCGAACTTTGATTTAAAAAACCAAACATGGCAACGTAGGATACTGAATAGTGTATGTGTCCATAAAAAACATAGCATAATAAGAAATTACTAAAACCCTATAAAGTACACAAAGGTAGATATAGCAACACTGGGAAATCGCGAAAGCCACGTGATGCCAGATTTGGCATCTATAATGCCATCTTGTTATTTGGAAACGCTCACAAGCTACCTTGGCTCCGCAGCCTGTCAGTGTTTATAGGTTCCGGGGAAGTTCTGAGTATTTTTAAATCATAATTCTGCACCCACCGCAACAGCCGTAGCGTTCAACCAGAGTGCATGATAAGAACGTGTGGTTGCATTCATTCACCCGGAGACGACCGGTTAGCGCCCGAACACCCGTACTGCCAGTCCGGCAAATCTCGCAAATCAATTTGAATCAATTTGACTACCTATAAGTAAAACAATTTTAATATTTCGCTTTCTTACCTAGATGAATCGCCTTACATAATAGACCTACAAAATCTCGAACACCTACGTAAAATTGAATATTATTCCCAAATTTGTTTAAAGTCATATCAGATGAATCATATTACAACTTTGCATTAACCTTATCGTCATCCTCAGGTTCTATAGTCAGGCAGTATCTCTTAGCCGTGTCTATCTTATTTTTCCTTCGGTATCCAGGTAAGCTCACTTTTAAAATATTTAATCCAGGAATTTGCTCAACTTTTTTTCTTCTTTTCTATTAACGAAACTTTTCTACAAAATCAGGACGACTTTTGTTCGTCTTGTTTTTCTCCCTTTTTCAATTATTTTCAAGAAGTCCCAGGTGCTTTCTCGACATATCTTTTAAAGCATAAACTAAAAGGGGCCACATGTCTCAATCTCAATATAGAAGATATAAAAGTAAAAAGCAGCTTCTTAAATAGGTTGATATATCGCAAAAGTTACTTTTCTTCGAGAATGCAATACAGAAAATTGTTTTGTGAGTTTTTTGTTTGAAATTAAGAAGATTCCAGGAAGCTTAGATTTAAACAACAGACAGCAAAGCAAAGATCATGAGTTTTTTGTCTATTTATATTTGTTTTAAGTACCACATCTTTTATAAGACGAAAGCTGTGTTATTAAGTTCCTTTATGTTTAATCAATGAAGGTCGTGAATAGGCGGAATCTAAGTATTGTGTATATGTAAATATGTAAGGGTATATGGTAAGATAATCTTCTTAACCCTTGTTTGCACACAATAAAAAATTACATTCATCCATACCCAGCTACCCGGGTAGAAAGGTATAATTTGTATGAAAAATGCAAGAATCCATAGGAAAAAAGAAAATTTGCAATGGAATATTAATGCAGCCGTAAAGGGTTATCCAAGCGATATAATAAAATCCTCCGTGAGCAAATTTAATTAATAATAATGAATTGAGGCACCTCAATTTTGAATTTTTTGAATTTATGCCGGTTTTCTCTTTGATCTTGCATGCAGGGTTTCAAGTAAACTACCATAATTGTATGAACTGCGATTAAAAATATCGTAGTACCATGTACCGTAATAATATTTCTAAATTAGAAAAATCTAGTGTAAGTTCTCATAAGACGAAGTCTGGTGTTCTATATAAAGGATAAAGGCAGCCCAGTTAAGAAGATAGTTAATACAGCGATAAGGAACCTAATGACTATGCTGCAGAAGGACCGAGTACTCAGAACAATATTTTACGTGGCAGACATGGTACTATATGGTGCCTAAATCTTTTCAGCATCGGAAATTTAATCGATAACATAAATCCGCAAAAGGCAGGTCCAATTTGCTCAACAAACCTCTTTCTATTTTGGGCACATTCAGATGTGTTTTAAATGATGCTATGTCCAATATCCTTAGAATGAAGACAAATAATACAAATAAACATCCACAAGAGCCACAAAGAGACCAAGAGTTTGGAAAATGTAACTGCAGAAAGATTTAATGCCTGAAGGTGTACGCCATTCTAATAACGAGCATATAAAGAGACTATGGAAGACAACAAAGTTCCTGCACCTCATGTCGCACGCGCCACTATGGGACTAAATCGGTTTTACAAAAAAACACGCTTTTACGATTCGATAGTCCTGGCACCCACGATCTTCGTCTGTAAAGTGATTAAGCGGCCACTGTATTTGAAATATTTCTGCTCTTGAACAACAACTTGCGTTTACATACGTGCCATCAATATATGTCGTTGCATATGAGCAATGATTTCACGTTTCACACAATACATTGTATCTAATGGTGGATATACACTAAGCAAACAAACAAATAAATGTGTTGGAACTCTTATTTTACACTAAATATACACGTATTTGCAAATGCAAATGAATGTGTTTTGGAGGCATTCAAAGTAACTGTTTCCAGAAGTATGAATTCAAAATTGTAAGATGGGCGATGGAAAGTTATTCGGCTGATTTTTGCGATACACAATTTTATTTCTGTAACCGAATAAAGATACTATTTAAAATTTATAATTAATTTTTTACCTTTCAATACATTTTATTAAAAAAAAGCCTTTGTTAAAATCTGTGTTTTATATAACTTTATTTTTATTTTTTTAGCTTGTAGCTCCGAAAACTTGCATACAATCCCTTTGTGGCAGAGCATCATAATTAAAAGGCTTTTCTGCATTGGTTTTTGTGCAGTCCAGTTCTTGCAGTCCAATCAAGCCTATCTGGCGGACTTATTCTGCTAGGATCAAAATATGTGTGTTTTCTGTGAATACCTTTGGTCCCAAGTATACGACATCGCGTGTTCAACCGCACTGAAGAAAACATTAAAACCAAAAAAAGAAACAAATTAACAAACCATAAACAAAGGAGTTATATTCTCAGATCACTTATGATAGAAGAATATACTATAAAATCACTTACATAAACCTTAGTACTGCTGGAAGGAAGGAAACAACAAATCTAAGTAATTATTATACAAAAACACTCACTATATAAAATTGCCGCCACCAAACAGTTGCTAACAAATAACCTTCTCAGCATCAGTCATGACGACGTGCCACATATCCTTTCGCAATAAAAGCACAACCAGCGGTCACACACGCAACCTTTTCCAGCTTTTTTCTTAAATCCCTATCTAACATGGCATTTCCACAGTATAAATATAGCGCTAAAATACGACAAAATCATTGCTTTCTGAGCCATCATTCGAGACAGATCGGTAGATCTGACGCCCGCTGAAGCCTTAAAATTACCAAACCTTGGAAATTTTTGAACCTAGTAAATTGTATTAAAAGCATTGACTTTGTTGTTGGAGTGGATTAGGAATGCACTGAGAGAAAAGGGAGAATATTTGTTATTATTTTTCGTTTATGGTTTAGTTAAAAAGAAACGGAAGATATTTATTTAGAACATAAGCCGAAGGAAAATTATTTGGAATTTTTTTCTCTTATCACTTTTTTATTGCATATTTTGTTTGAGATTGTAAATTTGTTTTATAATCCTTGCAAATACTCGGTTTTTTCGCTCTAGGTATATTAAGCAAATAATTAAAGTTATCAATTGGGTACATTCTATATGGAACTATGTATGTGCATCATTTTGAATAGTGATTGAGTGATTACTGGAACAGCCTGTACATTACATACACAGAAGGCAAGGGATGTTATATTTCAAAGGCTGTATGGAAAGCAATAATAAGACTACAAAAACAGTTCAATGGAATTCCGAACAACAACAAAAAAATACGTTTCGGTTTGAATATGGCAGACATGTTTCCCAGAGAAAATAAAGAAGAAAAAATGTTTGCCATGTCAATACAGCATTGATTATGTACTGCTGCTAGGTCAAGATACTTACATATATACGGCGAGTGTGGCACTAAATCGAAAGCTTTGTACGAAAGCTCACGCTACTACTACAAAGTTAAATGGAAGCTCAGAATCGAGAGCTTTATTTTCTGCCATTCAGCCTTAAACCCAGAAATACTAGAAGTGCTGTGTTTAGTATTACTAGGTCTAGGAGCATTGGTATACTTCCGTAGCAAATATACTTTAAACTCGCTATCATATAATTGCAGCATTTTGTTCAGACGCGCTTTGAGCTATCGTTAATGACAGATCGGCAGCTCTGAAGTCTAGTGAAATCTTGAAATCCCAAAACAAGAAGCATTGATTCTAGTATATATTGACGGTATGCAGTTCAGTATAATATTCGAAATTACTAAAAACTTGATTTTAGTTTATTTCACGTGTTGAGAGTGTAGCTTTTAATACATAACCTAAAAATTACTAGAGATGTCGACTCTAGTACAGTTTGAGTCAACAGATACACAGCTCGTTGTACAAAAATATTAGTGATGGTGGTGTTGATTCTAACGGATTAAGAATATTAATCATAATAAGTCATCCAAAATCACTAAGAACGTTGATTCTAGAATTAATAAGAGTAAATTCACATATCTACAACAGTGCTCCTTGCACGCAGAAAGCCCTTTCCTTACAACAAGACAAGTCGATCGCATTAAAATAGACGATTTTCAGCCACAAGTCAGTGCTGCACAGTGTAGCAATTTACTACATCGATTTGCGACACAAGTTAATTAAGCTGATACAACTTAACTTCCTAACTGTGTGCACGGTGCTACAACCTATTAAAGCTGAGCTGCTACGTGGGCGCACATCGATTACTACACTAAATTACGG
Source organism: Dioctria linearis (assembly GCA_963930735.1). Lineage (NCBI taxonomy): Eukaryota > Metazoa > Arthropoda > Insecta > Diptera > Asilidae > Dioctria > Dioctria linearis. Next base: position 156,196,204 of record OZ005744.1, on the reverse strand, counting down.
ATTAAGCTACTACGTGTACACAACTTAATTAAAGCTCAAAACACTGACTTTTCACTACATCCGTGGAAGCATTTAAATTTAGAATTTAACTTGCCGTCAACTTAAGTTTTTTCATTAAATTTCAGATTGAAAATGCGTGTATTTCAGATTCAATTCTACTCGTAAAACCCTTTCGTTTGCTATCCATATTAACAGAGTTGTGGAGGAAAAGAAAATCTGGCATCTTGTAGCGTCCGCCATAGTGGATTAAGAACGATATTAGATAACTATATTGCATTGTCACGGGACTTAAACACATATGGAAAATTTAAAAACTCTAGCTTATTTAGAACTAGTCTAAATTTTGATTGCAAGTTTTCTAGCAGACAGACAACAAAGAATGTTAAATAAAAGGTTGTAAAAAGAGATCAATTTTGGGTATTATAACAAGTAACGGGAATAAAATATCCCTGCCTGAAGAATTTTTGAATATTGAATATTCTGGTAACAACAACGAGCCAATGTTAAAGGTAATTGTGATGCTTTTAGTTTAACCTCTGTTCCAAAAATTAAGCACGTGTCATTTTCAGTTGCAATTGGTTATATTCACTGCCACAGTCTCAATTAACGCGATAAAAACACTTTACTTATTGTTTACCTCTTATGATCAATGTTTACTTACTCCACTGTAAATCAGTTGTTTGCTTCTAGTGTTTATACCCTAGATGAAATCTATAGGGTATACTAAGTTTGTCATTCCGTTTGTAACGCAATGATGGTAGAGCAAAATGGATTGGAGTGATTTTGACATGTCTGTCTGTCCGTCCATCCGTCTGTCCGTCCGTGCGCACAATAACTCGAAAAATTGTGTACTTCGAGTCCTGAAATTTTGTACGTGGACTAGAAAAAAAAGTAAAATTTATTTCGTGCCGTTGCCATTCAAACATTTCGGTTTCCACTATATATTTGGACGCTGCCTGAGAACGCGTAGGCATAGAGAGCTGAAATTTGGTATATGGCGCTTTCATAGAAATAGCAAATAAAATTTAACAAATAGCCATATAAAGGGTTTTCCAATAAGAGGGTGTTATTTTGATATTCAAAGAAAAATGCCATTTGTTCAGATAAATGATCGGATCTTTATTTCATTATAAAGATAAAGGTATGCCAAAGTGGAAATGGGCCTCATCACTCAAGATGAGTTTTCGATGGAATTCCGGATCATTTTCATGCATTTCAAGGACCCAATCAGCAAAGACTCGACGTTGTTGATGATCGGCCGGCTTGAGTTCTTGTGTTAACTGAACTTTATAAGCCTTAAGACCCAAATCTTTATGCAAAATATGGTATAATGACGTTTGTGGAATGCCTTATTCCAAAGTGCGACGAGGAATGGACAAACCTGGGTTTTCTTCAACTCTTTCGGCTACAGCAGCAATATTCTCGGCTGTTCTTGAGCGACGTGCACGGGTTTTATTCCTCACATCACTAACTTGTCCCGACAGCTCGAATTTTTTCTACCAATTTCTGTATTGCAGTCCGACGAGGTGCTTCACGACGACCCAAAAATGTTCGAGTTTTACGAACCGTCTCTGCCACATTTTTATAGTGAATTTTAATAATTTCAATGCATTGTTGAATCATGTATCGTTCCATTTTTATTAATGGCGTAGTTTTTACTTGTCAAATCTCAAAAAATGATAGCTCCAAAAGTGACATCTACCGAAATAGCGGGCTAATTAAAATAACACCTCTTATTGGAAAACCCTTTAAAAATTTGGGTTTTTTTACATATACTGTGAAAACGATCAGTCCTAGACATTTTCATTGTATTAAAAACTACTTCAGAATAGGAATCCTATAAAATTGGTTATAATAATTTGTTCTGCCCGAGAACCGTTTTAGAAATATTTATGCTAAGAGCCACTGCAAAAATCAAAAATGCTCAAATGGGTGACCATACGATATTTCCAACAGCGATTCATCTAGAGTATCATAACAGTTGGTCTTGACCAATTCTAGCTTTTTTACTCGTTGAAAATTTGCTTGTAAAATAAAAAAGAGAAAAATTAAAATTAATTATAAAACCAATAATTCTATACCATAAATGAAAATAAAGTGTAAGTCAAAAGTTTTGTATGGTGTTGCCATATTATATTATATTATTTTTGCAATTAATTTTGAAATTTTTATGAATGCTCTGTGTACAAAATTTCAGCTCTCTGCGTAGACGTGTTCTTAGGCAATGTCTAAATGTATAATGAAAAATCAGGGTTTGTATGGCAATAACAAGAACGAGTTGCTCGACTTAGTCCAGTTTTGAAATTTTTACTACCACCTACCAAATGTTCGTACAAAATTTTAACTCTCTACGTTGACGCGTTCTCAAGTGGCTAGATATATAGTGAAACACGAAATTTTTGTATGGCAACCCTAAGAAGGAGTTGACCGAATGGTCCCATTTGCGAATTTAAATTTACTTTTTTTTTAAAAAGCCCGTGTGCAAAATTTCAGTACTCTAAGTCAAGGAGTTCTCGAGTTATCATGAGAATGGACAGACGGACAAACAGATGGTATTTTATCACAGCTGACTGCCAATTCCAATAATAGACGTCTACACACAACTGCGTTCGCAAAACACAATTTATTGAAACTTGTCAATTCCAATAATTGACTTTCAAACAAACTATGATTACAAACGAGAATATGCTGTATTCTGGAATAAATATTCTGGTGGAGTGTAGCGGTTAAATAAAAAGAAATTTGTCACTCTATTATTCACTCAATTATTTATTGCAAACTAATAATACTAATGACTAAACAAACATTAATTTTATGAGAAAATTAATTACTTGAACAATTATTTCAATATGTCAAATTTACTTCCTTCAACTTACACGTAAAAGCTTAGAAACTTCACTTGCAATTCACTGATTCACTGTGTTGTTATGTATTTAATCACTAAAGGAAATTGAAATGTACAAAAAGGAACTATATTTTACTCGAATTTATCTCTTTCTATTCAATAATAACAAATTAGAAAATTATGCTACGTTACAATTTCATATCTATATATATAAGGTAAAAACAATTTTACTTTATATTTCTTAACTAATATATTTACTAATGGCTGAAAGTAAATAGTAATTAGAACTCAAGGTAGAACTAGTTTCCAATTATTATGTTGTGTAAAAATGACCTAATGGCATATTTTTTACACGATGAATAATTGTTAGAAATTTCGATTTACTTAAGTGAATTAGTTAAATGGCTGAAAGGAAGAAATTAAGAATAAAAAATTCAATCGTTCTTGTTAAATTCATACATGTGTGTATGACCAACACCTGGCATGCAAACACAATTAAATTTAACCCAAATTGAATGTAAATGATTAATTCACAAGGTTACCTTGAATTTAATTGAAATTTGTTGCTATTAAAATTTCAATCAATAAATTCACTTGAAAATTTGTTGCTGTTGCGAATTGCCTTTGAAATTTTTACTGCTTCAATTGTTGAAAAATATACTAAGTTGCTGAAATTTCTATTTCTTTTATCGATGACACTTTGTGAAAAAATTGCAAATTGTGGGAGGAATGCTATTGCATGTGCTCGCACTTTGACAACTTTGAAAATAAGAAGGAAGAATGAGCGAATGAACCCCCTTTTTATAAGAAAATTTGTTCCGATTTCATATCCATAAAAATGAATTATGCAATTTTTAAGCTTAATTTGACTACAATATGTGAATTTGTTGTAGTCATTTGATGCCAAATTACAAATTGCATTTTTTGGCATCTTTCCCGTAGGAATTCTTTTTAATTTCACGTAATTATGATAAGTTTTCCGAATCTATGCCATAACTTATCGATACGCCATCTTTTAGTTCAATTTACCAAATTCCTCTCAGAATTCATTTTCGTTCATCTTTATTCGTGTCCCTTTCACACCTTTGTGTCTCTTTCGCACTCATTGGTGTAAAGGTAAATTGGAAAATTCGCGATTATCCCGCAATCCGTGAAAAATTACGCGACGCGAACGCGCCCATTCGATTCTGCGTCTCTTTTTACCCCGGGGTGACATTTCAAACGTCGCGAAAATATGGAGTTCGCCGGTCTATTTATATTCGTGAAATGTCACCGCGCGCGAGTTATAATATTGTTGAATTTGTAGTGAATTATGTGTGTTGTGCTAATTGGAAGTCTTCAACGTGGGATTTATACATTAATGCATGTATTTATACGTTTTTTTATTAATCCCTTTCCGTGGTGTTACGTAAAATTACAACTTTTCCTCATACAGTATATACCTGTCAAGGTGAGTTTATTTTACAAATTCTCATCTTAGGTATCTACAAATGTGTTGAAAAGTTATTTTTTTGTGTTTTATTACATATATATTTTATGTTTTGAAGTGTTTTCTGCTGAGAAAACATGAAATATATATGTTTAGGCATTGTTATTGTTTGTGTGCCTTATGTGATGGCATACCTACCACCATACAAACAGAATGTTGTTGTGGTTTTTGTATGTTTGTTTACAAAATAAAAAAAACTAATTCGTAGATAATTAATTTCTTTATTTTGATTTAGTTCAATTTTTAATTCATTTTTGTTTATTTCAGGTCGTCGAGGGACCTTTGCACTTGTTGACACGCCAGGTGCTGGTAAGATTTTTTTTTTGGTTTATTTTATTATGATTTTTCTTTTCTTTTTAGGTTGGTCGAACAGATGGTCTTCGAAAAATCAAAATATCTTTTAATATTATACGTGTGTCTCCACTTTTGCACTACCATTTTGCACTACCATCATTATTGCTTCAGTTTACTTAAAAATGGAATGCCAAACTAAGTGTAGCATATGATTTCATCTAGGATATAAAACTTACTTTTATCTTTTATTTGATGGCTCAAAAATAACTGACGTGTGTTGCCTTTGTTATCCATTACATGCACGTTTCGAGGTAACCAATTCGAATTACAATCTCTTCTTAAAATTCTCTCAAGCATTATTATAAGATGTTGTCTTGCCCGATTCAATGAAATTTAATTAACCAATAAATTATTCAACTGAAGAACGTAAACGGGGCACTTAATCATTTGGACTAATTGCTGCAAATCCATCACAGTTGAAATTTTTAAATCGAATTTTAAGATTAATGAATTCGTATTCCACGCCACGAACGAAAGAGATTTGTTTTTTTTTCAGGAAATTAATTAACGGTTTTCATTACTATGTACATAGAAATTTCGGTGTAGATTGGCACTAATAGTCCAGCAGCCATCGTCTGTTTTTTTTTAGTGCGTCATAACAGGCTGTATCTTCGTGAGTAGGTTCGATTCGACGAGACGCCAAGTTTTTCCTTTGTGAAAATTCTCGATAGAGGTAGCTACTCTAGTAAGCAGGTATAAAACATGTCAATTCGGTTGGGAGTTGAAATTGTCTGAATAACAGTAAGTTTTTTATTTGAATATTGAGATAATTGGATTAAAAACTCGGAAAAAGATTTGTCCTATAAAAAGGATGGTTTGACTGACGCGTCCTCCACTCCGAATATGTCCAAATAACGACGTCATAAGAATTATTAATAACCATCTGATTTTTTGTATGAAGCTTAGTAAATATTTGTACAATGAAATGGCCACATAGTCCTACAAATTTAGTGGTAAGTTTTCCCAGTCCTACGCTTACAGTTGGCCATTCCACGGTAAAACTTTTTTCATTAATAACTGTAGGGCAAAGACAACACGTGTTAAGTTAATGCATTCTTTGCCTAAATCAAGCAGTGTCCTACAAAAAAATGGGTATGCATCGCTAGTCCTACAAGAATATTGAAAATAACATTATTTGGTATTATTAAAATATAATTTCATTCTTCGTCGGATTCCGGTGCCGACGCTTCATCAGTTTCGTCTTGAATACCTCACTCGATGTTGCTAACTCGGCACGCCCGCTGTGCAGTTGTACAAAAGCCTCTTGAAATTTTGTATTTTTTTAAGAATATCAATAGGCCTCTTCTTCCCTTTCCGGTAGAAGCAGGGTTGTAGTCGTTCCAGTAAAAATGTCGCATATAGCAAGCGACCGCTATAACTGTTCTCCAAGTTTGCTATGAATTTCGTTGATATCGAGGTACAATTTTTTCTTTCCCGTGCTTAGATCAACTATTATCTGAATGTCATCTTTTACCTATTTGAAAATTGCCAACATTATCACAGGTATATCTGAATCCGTCCAATGTACCAGCACACGATAATTTCTATTCAACTGACAAATGTGGAAAACAATATTAGTGTCGACTTCTTCGTGATAGCAAGTGAAATCGTTGTCAATGACTTTTTTGATTTCCCTTCATCGGACACCTGATAAGCCAGAGGATAACTCAATGCTTTTTCTATGTCCATTTTGTTTTTTAATGGCGCGTACAGTAGACGACCAAGCACATCTCTATGGATCTTAAGTTCTTTAGTTTTTCCAGTAATTTTGACTTTTTGGGTATTTTTGCATTCAAAATTAATTATTTTATTTCTCTTGATAGCCTTATCAAACCTTTCTAGTGTTTTTCGAGTCTCAGCAATGAAGTTAGTACGTTGTTTTTCACCTGCGATTTCAACTGATGCCAAGAACTCATAATCTTCATTGTTCACCGCTTGACCTTCTGAGATGTTATAAAGATGGTCTTCTGACAATTCTAATCCAAAAGGGTTCGTGAACCGCTTTATTGGTTGTAATAAAAGTTCCAAGTGCTTAGCAGATTTAGTGATTGCTGCCTTTTTTTTAGGTCCTTCGTAATATCATCTGGTGACTTCAGATCGCAAAACTCCATAACTTTTGATATAACACTCGTACGCAATGATTGAGTTATTGCCCATTTTTGTCTGGCGGAGAAACTCGTTCTCCGTGCGTGGAATTGCATAAAGTGAGGCGCGATATTTATTGTTATTAGCAAAATTAATGAAATTCTGCATCATAAAAACAGGAATATCTAAAAAACGGTAGCATTTATGTAGGTACATGTGCATAGTTAAATTAAAGGTAACATTCCGGGGTTTCTAAATCATGTAAATCAACTGTATAGTTATCGTACATTTTGACGGAAAAATCGTTAAAATTTGAAAAAATAGGACTTTTTTCCAATTTTTGGACTTTGACGTACTACAACTTAAGATTGAAAATGACAGTAGGCCTGGTTGGGTATTCATTGCAAATGATAGACGGTCGCCTTGATAGGGTATATATCAAGTAATTTACAGGGTGTACATAAAGTGGAAACAGTACTAAAAATAGTAAACCCCCCTACCGCCCACACCGTACATTTTCCGGCTCTCCTTCCATAAAATTTATTTCTCGAAACTGAGTGAGGAATTCAGAGTATAAAGGAAATGCGGTACGTCTGGGACACCCGTATATATATATATATATATTTTTATAACCTGAGTACAAATAGGATATGTTTGGAAAGCAAATGGGAAATTTTGATCCTAACCCTCGATTTGCACGGTTTCGCTTTAACACGACTGAAAAAATTAGGAAAAATTCCAGTTGTATTATACTAATTTTCAGTTTACCACGGTCACACAAATTTTTGAAAAAAATTTTTTTTTAAAACAATCTCGCAAATTTAGAATTCAAACCATCCTTTCCGGCTTCATTCAGTCCTTTCAGGAGATGTGAGTCAAGGAATCTGTAACGTTTTCCTGGGGATGCCGAACTGTGACAAAGAAAATGTGTCACCGTTTCAGTTTCCTCTCCGCATCCTCTGCATATCGGATCTTCAATAAGCCCCATGCTATGTTGGTAACCCGTGACAAGAGAGTGTCCAGTGAGAATTGACACTACAGTTCTCACGGTTGGCTTGCTTAATCCCAGTAACACTTTCGTTGCATTTGAGTTGGATAAGCGGCACAGCTATCTTTTGGTTCTACCTGAAGGGTCAACCAAGCAAAGACTACAGTGTTTTCAGTCGGGCCAAGTGCGATTTCAATTGTGGAGGAGATTTTCTCCGAGGTTGCATCAAGATGAGCAAGATCGTCCACCTGTTCGGTCACGCTAATACCGCTGTGACCTGGCATCCAAAGCACCAGTACCCCGTTGTTCCGAGAACCGGAATTCAGGGTGGTTTTATATTACACTACAAGTTTGGAGGTTGCAAAAGGTTTCGACAAGGTCTTGACAGCTGCCTGGCGGTTCGAGCAGATTGCAATCTCCATTTTCTTAGTATCCGAGCTTAAAAGCTAACTTCCCGCTACAGTGATGGCCTTGACTTCCGCCTGGAAAACCGATGTTCTCTTCCACGCTGGAGGCGTCTGGGTATAACAGGGTTTGTCAATGATTGAAACACAGAATTTGATTCCCATTCTTTCCAATCTGGAATTTTCGATTCAAAGTTGCTCTTCAGCTTAATCTCGTGGAGGTACGATCGATTACACCAATTCAAAAATGGATTCATGTGGAACTCTTGTACCAGTGTGAATCCAGCACCGATTGAGATGTAGCCTAAGTGCAGCGATTGACGCCCCTTCTTGACGTATATATGAATGGGGTGTATATTGAGGCTGCCCTTAAGCGGCCTCGATCTGGTTGTTTTGAGAGTGCCACTTACACCGAGGAGACACAATATTTGAATCTTCTGTAATACCTTGCGATGATTGGCGACTTCCATTGCCTTCCATCACACCACAGAACCGTACGTTAGGATGGGTTGGATGATGCTAGCGTAGGTCCAAAGGATCATCATGGTTTAAGTCATCACTTTTTCCTTATGGATCTGCGGCACATCGAGAAGCCTGAAAGAGCTTTATTTCCTCTATTTTAAAGGTATGATTTCAAGCTTAATTTTCGAACTAACATGATACCAAGATATTTTATCCTGTCCTTAAATTCCAAACTTGTGGAGCCGATAGAAGCCAGATTCAATCTGGGAGTGTTCATTTTCTTAGTAAAGAGACATAAATGTGTTTTCAATGGATTAATGCAAAGTCCGGAATCTATAGCCCAGTCTGCTCGGATGGCATTCTGCACTAGTTCGCAGAAATCAGATTAGTAGCTACTGTTGACCAAGATCACCAGGTTGGCGGCGTAACATACTGCTTTGCACCCATCCGGGTAACTGTTAGAGTGTTAGAGATCATCCATAATGAGAACCCACAACAAAGGTGATAAATATTGCCTTGATGGTGTCTCTTTGGACTATTTTTACTCTGCTTACCTCGCCCAGTTCGGCACAAATAGTTTTATTGTTCAAGATATGCGATCGAGTCTTTTAGAGACCGGTTCACTCCAGGTTTTGTTAGCGTTTCAGTGAACTTATGTAGAAGGACATTGTTAAAGGAACCTTCTGCATCGATAAAAACAGCCAGCGTAGATTGTTTAAAGAGGAAACCTTTTTCAATAGAGTGAATAACCTCTAACTTTATTGAATTAAGTCAATTACGACAGTGAGAGAAGCCGGCGACCGACGGCATTGCAGATTTCTATGTAAAACTAATTAATTTTTTGTTTTCTCAATTTAATATGTATGTTTATTTGAATTTCTGAAAAGCTGCATACTTATAATATCAAAATATATTTATATATGTGTAATTATATTTTACTTTAGATGTATACTTTTTCAAATTAAAAAAAAAGTAATTTAATTACACGATTTCAATTCACACTATTTCGACTTACACTGTTTCGTTTCACACTGTACTTTTAGTTAATGGGTATGACATATTATATATGTGTTTATGTCACAAGTGACCGTGATAAAAGCCAGTAAAATAAACCCTAAAATGAATCATTCTTCCGGTATAAATCCAGCTTGAAAGATTATTGCATATTATTTTGTAAAACACACTAGATACATAATTGAGTTACAAATCGTTGGAAAAGAAAATCGTATAAGCTACCTAATAATAAAAAAAACAAAAAATTCGTTATATATTTTGAATAAATTGCTCCCGAAGCAAGAAATTTATGAAACATAAGACACAAAGTCCACTTTGACATTTTGCTATTTCGAAATTATCAAAACTGGATGATTTAGTAATATGTATATTTTCTGAAACTGAAAGATATTGTAAGTCAAACAATATTTATTTCAGCTTTCTAGGCCATTTACTTCTGGAGATACTTATTAAAACTCACAAGTCTATACTTTCCGGTACACAAAACAGCGTTACCAGCATAACTCGGAAAAAGCGCAATGTGGGGCAAAATTCTATAAATTTTTTTTTTTGTTAACTTGGTCCCAATTAAAGTTTAAGCTAAATTTGGCGAATGCTACCATACTTCTGCAACACCCTGTGATATTCATACTTATTCAATATTTAGGGAGCGAGTAGGTATGGAGCACGCTCTGTATACTGACCATGTTAAAAATTCCCATTATACCAATTGTCAACCTCGATATACTTACTATATTTGTTCTATATGACAATTAGGTAACCGGTTTTCGAGGACAAGAAATGCTCACTGATAACGATAACGCCACTCTTATAAAAATCGTAGGGTCGATGTAGTAATGATGATTGCTGAATAAACTTGTTTCGTGTGGGTTCCCAAATGATCGTTATATTTCTCATATTTTCCAGTTGTTGTTCATCGCGTAAATTATACTAAAGTGTTCGCTACTTTTTTTAAATTAGTTAGATAGTGGCTTCAGTTTACTTAGCGTTAATTTTTGAAAGAATCTGCTGTTGCATCGTCGATTCAAGAGGCCAGTTTGTTTCTCCAGTTTTCATTTCTTCAATTTTTACATCTTGTCATCAGTATGGGTAAGCCAACTGCAAAGAAAAGTTTACCTAAGAGTTGTTCTGAGCAAGAAAGAATCGGCGTAGATACCTCCCCAAAAATAAAGGAGATCTTCTGGAAATAAGGGGCAATCGGATAACTCCATTTGGCTGCATTACATTAAAAACGCTGACGTGGACATCGTTGTCGTCATCAAACACAACAAAAAAACGCCGGGAAAATTACCTTAACATTGGGCGGCAGCGCGATATATTGATTTGCCTTGCATTTTACAGTTAAGTTATTTGCTTGTAATGTTTGCAATAAAATTTGAAATAATAATAAAAAAGATATTTTCTTTTCCTTCAAGTCCACATTTTTATACCCTAGATGAAATTTAAAGGGTATACTAAGTTTATCATTCCGTTTGTAACGCACAGAAATAATGCTAGTAGAGAACAAGTAAAAAAGTTAAAATTGGTCTCTGACCAATTCTTATGATACCCAAGATGACTGCCAGTATGAAATTTCGTATGGTCACTCATTTTTTTTAAAGTCCGCGTACAAAATTTCAGCTCTCTAAGTACACGCGTTCTCGAGTTATCGTGCGCACGGATGGACGGACGGACAGACGGACATACAAAAACCAAAATATGTTTTATTTTATGCGTCTTTTTCCAATACATTTTTCTCTACTAGCATTATTTCTGTGCGTTACAAATGGAATAACAAACTTAGTATACCCTTTAGATTTCATCTAGGGTATAAAAATGGATTGAACACCCACGAATAAAATTAAAAGTTATTTGGATTTTTGCATGTCCGTCTTAAACATTTCTATTGTACTACTGGAAACTTCTTCAGAATATGAAGTCCTACAAAATTGATTATAATTATTTTTTTTTTATCCGATGAACCGTTCTAGAAATATATGCAGAAAACCACTGGAAAAATCAAATTTGTTCAAATGGGTGACCATACGAAATTTCATACAAGCATTCATCTAGGATATCAGAAGAATTGGTCTTAGACCAAGTTAAAATTTGGCTTTTTTACTTGTTTTAATATAAAATGATATATTTTCAGAAATTCAAATATCCTTTAATTTTTTCATGTTTTCTCATAATATATTTAGATCTTGCATATTGGCTGCAATGGAGCGCCAGCGTTGAAATTAGGATTAGAGATGGGTCGACGACCACGCCGAAAACGGCAACGACGTAGATAGTGTAATGCATTTCGTACATGCAGTACTGTCTCTAAATTTTTTGACATAAAACGACGGTGACTACGCCGGCGTCGGCGTTGTTAATGTAACCCGACCAATTAAAATATTAAATTATGTTGACCAAGTACTCTCTTTCCTTTAGTGGCAATAAAAGATAATCAACAAAATCTACATCTGCCACTCCATTAATTGCTCGGTTAGCCAGCCAAACTGAAAATCTTGTGTTCCGCATAGCATGGAAAAATCACACTCAACCAACTTGGTACTTGATTCACATCGGATTCTATCGTAAGATTTGCAAAGAGTCTCACACAACAAAATTACCGCATATTGATGCACAACAACTCAAAAAGTAGGTAAAAATGCAATGGATATGTATATATCAAACCTACCAAGGAGAGTGATCCAATTAAAATTACACAGCTTTTATATTAAGTTTATAATAATTTTTAGTTTTTATTTGCTATGAATTTTCTCAGAAGTGCTTATTTTATTTCAACTCAGGTGCCAAAATGGAGCAAGTTATAAAATTGTTGATTAATGGTGCAGCTACATATCTTAATGCTTTTATTCATTGTTTTTATATTACAAATCGCAAATCAATGAAAGCTGACTTTTGGTCGCCCGATATCCAGCGTTTTCTACCACAAACTTGACTATGCGCGAATTAAGAACGTTGTCAACATAATGTCCGCAAGATCGAAGTATTGAAAACAAAATTTGCGAATTTGGAGAGGATTTTGCAAGTTCCAATATTTATCTGATTTTTGTCATGGAGACCTGGTTACATAAGGACTTGACTCCACCTTAGTTAATATTCCTGGTTACATATTTCATAGAAAAGAAAGAACTGATCGAGTTTGTGGTGGGGGATCCATTTATGTTCCAACGACTGCTTAACCACCTCCACACCCCTCTCCTATCATGAATCATGGTTGTCTAAACAAAAATTCGGATTTTCTTACCTTTTTTTTTTAATTTAACCTCTATTATTTTTGAAAAAGGTCGTTAACATAACTTTTTTTTATAAAAACTATAAACTGTAGACTCTCTTCTTTAAGTTGACCCTATGTGTTAACTGTAGCCGTTAAACAGTTATTAACTCATAACCTATTCAGGTCACACCGAAATTAGACGATATTTTTTAAAATGACGTGCTAGGGAGCAAATTATCGTTGATAATAGGTTTGAAAATAGGTTTGAGAATAGGTTCAGAGCTAATAACTCTTACAGGGCTTCAGATAGGACATTGGGTGTAATAGGTCATATTAAAGAGGAGAGTCTGCAGCTTACAATTTTTATAAAAAAAAAGTTATGGTAGCGACCTTTTTCCAAAAATAATAGACGGTAAATTAAAAAGAAAGGTAAGGAAATCCGAAATTTTTAGTTTAGACAACCATGATTCATGATTGGAGAGGGGTGTGGAGGTGGTTGAGCAGACGTTGGAAAGGCCATGAAGTTCTACATACAATAAGCTCTTAAGTGTGACCGCACACCCTGCAGTTTATAAGATACAGGCTGTTTTGTGAAAAAACTGGCTTTTTTTCTTAATCACCCTGTAACTCCTAAACGGTTGATATGCCCCCCCCCCCCAGTCATACAATTTTTGGTTCGTCTAAGTGAGTACTATCACCTCCCGCTCTACTGACCTCCTAGTGGGAAGCACCCTCTATGTAGAATGGAAAACGTGTAATGATCAATGTCTCTTAGTCTGTGATTACTGTCCACCAAACAGTTTCAGTATCGATACTTCTGCTGAATTCAATAATGCTATCTCCCTTTGCCAACATCCATATAAAAAAATTATGATAGGTGGAAACATTAATGTTAACCTCTTAAGACGACATTCTGGCTTGAGCGACGTCTTTTCAGACATGTTTCAATCTATTTATCTCAAAAGAGTAAATACCTTACCTACTTACTACAATACTACACAGCCTTTGCAATTAGATTTACTTTTACTAACTAATTTACGCTCAGTACTTTTTCACAACCAGTTAAGTTCACCGAGTTATTTCGACCACAATATCTTGATGTATCTATCCATTAGCGCACGGCCACATATTGTAAGCAAATTTAGCTTAACAAGAATTTAAAAATCAAGCGAGATTTTAAAAGAAATCAAACTCTCTTTAAAACTTTTATGAATAAAGATAAAAAATGTGAAAGCGTAGATTGCATGCAACGAAACAAAATGGCAAGTGCTTCATTTTCGTAAATAAATGAAAAAGGAAAGGGCGGAGCTTTTATATTTTACTCTCATACGATGTTCCCGCGCTTTTGTGAAAACAGGTTTTTCTGAAATATTGACAGAGTTTGGACGCACGTTGTTTCTGTAATCCTATGATTTTTGAACAGCACGTGCTTTTGTTTGTGGGAGAAACTCATGCTGGATTCTCTGATATTTTCGGGAAAAATGAGAATTTTATATCTTCTTTCAGCACCTTGGCCAAAGTGAAATTTATCTTTTTCTGAAAAATTGAGAAAGTGTGAGCCAAAGTACATTATTATGAATACAGAGGATAGTCTGCAGCTTACAATTTTTATAAAAAAAAAGTTATGGTAACGACCTTTTTTCAAAAATAATAGACGGTAAATTAAAAAGAAAGGTAAGAAAATCCGAAATTTTTAATTTAGACAACCATGATTCATGATTGGAGAGGGGTGTGGAGGTGGTTGAGCAGACGTTAGAAAGGCCATGAAGTTCTGCATACAATAAGCTCTTAAGTGTGACCGCACACCCTGTAGTTTATAAGATACAGGGTGTTTTGTGAAAAACTGGTTTTTTTTCTTAATCACCCTGTAACTCCTAAATGGTTGATATGCCCCCCCCCCCTCAGTCATACAATTTTTGGTTCGTCTAAGTGAGTACTATCACCTCCCCCTCTACTGATCACCTAGTGGGAAACACCCTGTATGTAGAATGGAAAAGTGTAATGATCAATGTCTCTTAGTCTGTGATTACTGTCCACCAAACAGTTTCAGTATCGATACTTCTGCTGAATTCAATAATGCTATCTCCCTTTGCCAACATCCATATAAAAAAATTATGATAGGTGGAAACATTAATGTTAACCTCTTAAGACATTCTGGCTTGAGCGACGTCTTTTCAGACATGTTTCAATCTATTTATCTCAAAAGAGTAAATACCTTACCTACTTACTACAATACTACACAGCCTTTGCAATTAGATTTACTTTTACTAACTAATTTACGCTCAGTACTTTTTCACAACCAGTTAAGTTCACCGAGTTATTTCGACCACAATATCTTGTTCCTAATCAATGATGTATCTATCCATCAGCGCACGGCCTCATATTGTAACCAAATTTAGCTTAACAAGAATTTAAAAATCAAGCGAGATTTTAAAAGAAATCAAACTCTCTTTAAAACTTTTATGAATAAAGATAAAAAATGTGAAAGCGTAGATTGCATGCAACGAAACAAAATGGCAAGTGCTTCATTTTCGTAAATAAATGAAGAAGGAAAGGGTGGAGCTTTTATATTTTACTCTCATAAGATGTTCCCGCGCTTGTGTGAAAACAGGTTTTTCTGAAATATTGACAGAGTTTGGACGCACGTTGTTGCTGTAATCATATGATTTTTGAACAGAACGTGCTTTTGTTTGTGGGAGACACTCATGCTGGATTCTCTGATATTTTCGGGAAAAATGAGAATTTTATATCTTCTTTCAGCACCTTGGCCAAAGTGAAATTTATCTTTTTCTGAAAAATTGAGAAAGTGTGAGCCAAAGTACATTATTATGAATAGTTCCATAGGATTTTGAGGGATTCAGTAAGATTTAATCGTTCGGGTAATCCTATATTCTCTCGATTTTTCTTTTAACTAGTTGTCTCAATCGCACTACAATAATGAATCGCTGAGGTCTTTTCCCCCATTCATCCGAAAGACGAAAGTATATGACATTATTTGTTTCACTCTAAAAACACGAAGAACTTCCAATTTGGTTCCTATATTTTTATTAAGATATATTTGCTGTAACAATAAAATTTCATGATTACAATCATCTAGATGTCCCCGATCTTCTACAGGATGGTTCATTCCTGCCGTGGGAAGCAATATACCATTGTACAAATGTTGACGAACAGATGAATATCTTAAATACAAATTTACATTTATTACTCAACAGGCATGCCATCTTGCAGTCGTGTCAAATTTACCCAAAATATCGCTGTCCTTTGTTTTCGGCAGAAATAAGAATCTTAATAGTTGAGAAAGGAGTTCTTGTATCGAAAATATAACAGGCTCAAAACTGATTGATACTGCAAGACAGATATACGCGCAAGTATGGAATTTAGTAGCAGCAAAAATTCGCTGCGCTAAGCGCCGCTAATTTCACGAAAAACTAAATCTCAATATTTTTTCTAAACATTTCTGAGACAAATCAGTAGACGTATGTAACTTGTATGCAAATAATTAATTGGATACTTTATCAATGCT
The DNA here is from genome assembly GCA_963930735.1 of Dioctria linearis. Taxonomy (NCBI): domain Eukaryota; kingdom Metazoa; phylum Arthropoda; class Insecta; order Diptera; family Asilidae; genus Dioctria; species Dioctria linearis. The sequence goes on along the minus strand of OZ005744.1, from coordinate 156,179,829 downwards.
AGTAATACGTTATCGTCAACCAATGGATCTTTTGTAGATTATGTTTTACTTGCAGTACTAAAACCAATGGATCTTTTGTAGATTATGTTTTACTTGCAGTACTAAATGGTGATGGTTTAAGTTTTAGAAATGTCGATCGAGATGAGGTATTAAGAGCCACATACAAAACAAGATCTAATGCGACAGGTCCCGGTAATCTCTCCCACTGCTTTCTGAAGCACTTGCTCCTGATCATAGTGCAATTCGTAGCCCGTATTTTCAACACCAGCTTGTCCTTGTGGGTCTTTTCCCACCCGACGGAAAATATCAACTATACTTGGTATTGCGAAAAAGAACTCGCCGGAATTACCTTCGAACTTCCGTCCTATCAGTTTGCTCTGCTTTTTATCAAAGGCTGTCAATCTGGATTTCGTCGACGGCACAGCTGAGAAAGAGCCTTGTGAAAGGGACGCAGATCTTCGATTTGAACTTGACAAAGGTGAAATAGGTATCCTGCTCCTGCTGGACCTTTCGAACTACAAAAGCTCTTTTGTTTGTATAACTTTTCTTCGACAGTCAGTGGAACTAGAAATAGTTTTTTGTCTCATAGGTTCCAACAAGTGAAACTAAAGAATATTTGTTCTAAGCATTTTCCACTGGTCTGTGGAGTCCCTCCAGGCTGGATCCTGGGACCACTGCTATTTAATTTATATAGAAATGATCTCCATAGAGTTGTTAAAAATTCAAAAATACATCTGTATGGCGACGACGTTCAAATGTATCTTAATAGACCGATTAGTTTGAATAAGGATGGGGTACAACGCATGAATGACGGTCTTCGGTCTTAAGTGAATTTTACTCATAGTCAGTCGTCAGAAATCTGACACTTAAGGGTGTCCTGAATTAAATCTTGATGTATGCTGCAATATAAAAATTGAGATTGATATAAATGATGTTCCTCCGATATCTTTAAACAGTTCTACTTTGCCGTATATCAGAACAATCAGCAGCCTTGGAATCATGTTGAATGATCGTATGACCTGTTGTGACTTTATCAAGGCTCTTATCAGCAAAGTCTATGGCTGTCTTCTTTTCTAATAGTTTTCTGTGTTTTGTTTCTTTTCTATCATCAAACCCATTATCAGGAAACAAATTATCGTTGAACTAAAAGCTTTCTATGGATTATGTACTTTTCCGGACTAGAGAAGCACAATCACACCTGCAGCGATGATTTATGATCGCCAAGATTTGGAAGCAATGTGTACCAGTAGTTACGCTATGTGAGTTCTGGCCCACTTTTTCCATACAAAAATTGTTCGGAAAATTCAAACTGTTTTAGTCTATGTCACAGGGCCTGCCTGCCGAGGGAATTCCCTCCTACCGTCTGGCTGACCAGAGGAGGATGACGTCATCTGGTTGGCTCATTCCCGCAAGCTGTTCAAGCTCTTGTCTTAGCTGATTTTTAAATAAAATAATGTTGGATTTTTTTGCTGGAATCGAACCGAGAACGCTTGGCTTTGTAAAATCCGATGTGCTCTACTATGAGACCATGGAGGTGTTGTGTGAATATTCTTTAAAGTTGCTATATATAGGTAGAGTTATGGCCCAGAGTTTTTTTTATCTAGAACTCTCACCCGCAGATAGGTACCACAATCGCTAGGTGGTTTTGAGTCCATACTAAATATTTGTTTGTATCTTGACTGGCTTATGTCTTGGATACACCAATTGAACTTTGACTGGCTTATAGCTTGGATGTGTGTCATTTGGTCTTGACTGCGCCCTAGCGGCATTAGCCGGTACTACCAGCATGCTCCGGTACTACGGTTTTCTTGGATAGATATGTGGTGCGGCCTAAATGTAGGCTTTGGGTTTTTGAACTAATATTAGTAATAAAATAAAGTTAATAGTAGGAATTTTTTGTTCATACCATTGGATTCTAGATGGTTGGGGTGGGCTATTAGGGGGGATGAAATGTTCATCAGAAATCCTCTACGGGCTCTGGTTTTCGAGATATTAGCGATTTTACCTTTTCAGATATAGTTAATATTATTAATAATTCAAGCTACCTAGGATAGTTTTGTTCATGTCAATAGATTCTAGAAGGTGTTAGAGGGGAAGGGGGTTAGCGGGGGGATACAACTTTTGTTAGAAAGCCTCTACGGGCTATGGTTTTCGAGATATTAGCGTTTTTTACCTTTTTGGATATAAAGGGTTTTCCAATAAGAGGTGTTATTTTAAATAGCCCGCTATTTTGGTAGATATCACTTTTGGAGCTGTCATTTTTTGACATTTGACAAGTAGAAAACTACGCCATTAATAAAAAATGGACCTATACACAACGTCGAGTCTTTGCTGATTGGGTCCTTGAAATGCATGAAAATGATACGGAATTCCATCGAAAACTCATCTTGAGTTGATGAGGCCCATTTCCACCTCGATGGCTTCGTCAACAAGCAAAATTGTCGCATCCGGGGCTCGGAAAACCCAAGAGTTATTGTTGAAAAGCCTCTCTATCCTCGACGTGTGACTGTTTGGTGCGCGTTTATGGTCCCGCGGGGTCATTGGACCTTAATTTTTTCGAAAAATGAGGCTGGAGCAACAGTTACGGTGAATGGATTGCGCTATCGACAGATGATTAATGATTTTTTATGGCCGGAATTGTGATGGTATTGATCTGGACAACGTTTACTTTCAACAAGAAGGCGCTACGTGCCATACAAGCAACCGAAACCATTGATCTTTTACGGGAAAAGTTTCCGGACCGTGTTATCTCTCGAAGAGGTGATCACAATTGGCCACCGAGATGTTGTGACTTAACACCTTGCGACTTCTTCCTTTGGGGCCACGTGAAAGAGAAGGTCTACGCCAACAGCCCATAGTCGATTCAAGACCTCAAAGATGGAATTCATGAGGCTATCGAGGACATAGGGCAGCCACTTTGCGATTTGGTTATGGAAAATTTCATGAAAAGGATATGGTCCTGTAGGCATGGTCGTGGTGGTCATTTGGCTGATGTTATTTTCCATTATTAACGGCATACCTTCCTCTTTATAATGAAATAAAGATCCGATCTCTTATCTCAAAAAAAGACATTTTTCTTTGAATATAAAAATAACACCTCTTATTGGAAAACCCTGTAGTTAATATTAGAAATAATTCAAGTTTTTTTGCTCATGGGGGTGCTGCGCCTAAATTTAGGCTCTTTATTATGATTTTTCTTGAGCTCTTAAATGTAAGCTTTTGGTTTTGAACTAATATTAGTAATAAATAAAGTTAATAGTAGCAAATTTTTCTTCAGACCAATGGATTTTAGGTGGGGGGGGGGGTGTATTAGGGTGGGTTGTATTGGGGGGTGGGGGAGGGGGGGTAAAATTTACATCAGAAATCCGCTACGGGCTATGGTTTTCGTGATATTAGCGATTTTAGCTTTTCAGATATCGTTAATATTATTAATAATTCAAGTTACCCTGGGAGTTGTAGATATCAGCATGATGTCGCCTTGGATTTGCTGTTTTCTTACTTGAGTATTTGTTAGCGAGGAATTTGTAGATATCAGAAGCTCTGGATCACTTTCTATGGGGGATGCTGGGTATCAAGTATTAAATGTTTACCCAAACATTAGGCATGCTTCCCCTGTTTATGATGTAATTTTGATATCACCGCTGTAAACAAATTCGCATTTAAGCTGAATGGTTCATACACACCCGTGTAAGCTTCCTGTTTACAAATTCGCATTTTTGCTGAATGTGTCAGGCACATCTGTGTAAACAAATTTAAGCAATATTAGCACATTTTATTCTTTTCATGTAATTTGATACCACACTTCCTGTAGGCACCCAAAAATTTTTGTTCCAAGAATTTTACCGATCGAAACGTTTCATTGGAATTCGCTATAAAGTAAACAAATTTTCACATTTTCTTTTTATCTTGAAATGAATTCATGTAAACAATCTCATTTGATATTTGCAATTTCAACCAGCAGAATAAAGTAATTTGAATGATTTATGTTTTTTGTTGTTTATTGTGTAATTCGATATCATCTCAGCCTGTAAGCCAATTCGTTCGAATTCATCTTGTGCAATGATTATTGTAGCAGCAGGATCATTCATGTTTACAAACCGTTCCCATAAAAGCCCAAGCAAACTCTTGGGGAGCATCAGTCAGTTTTTAGTGAGTCTCCGTGATAGTACATAAAAAATAAAAATGTCTTCGGTGTTAGTAAATGAAAGTTTTTCAATAATTAAAAACTTGCGGAAGGATGTGTCGAAGTGTTTAATAAATTCAGAGAATAAAGACTATATTGTTAAAAAGTGCAAGAGAAACATACATAAATTTCAATTTTGCATTTCGGGAATGTAATAAGTGTGCTAGGAAACGACATTTCGAGAGCTGTCTCGAGCAAATTAAAGCATTGAGAGCGCTATTGAGAACTCCTCGTCGAGGGGGAGGGATTGCTCGCGTAAGAAGAGAAGTGATTTTGTAAACTGGGAGGAAATAAAGACAGCGTTCGCAGACAGAATTCGACAAGGTGTTATTGCAAATTTAAAGCATATCGATCCGAAGCTATTTATGCAAGACGCTGCCAAATTATTTATTGGCGGCATTAAGAATACATTAAAACATTATTTTAATATTAAAGTTTCTACAAGGTTTTGCGGTGAATTTGTTAAGGAAACTGGTGACAATGAAATTATAAAAGACATTAAATATTTCCAAGCGAGAACTGCTCCAATTAGTGCAGATGATAACTTAGAGGAGTGGTTTTAAATCAAACATTTTGGATCCAATAAACACTCAGCTGGAAGAATTCCAGGAAAAAGACAGTGGCTGGGCACTGCACTCTATAATACATCTATCCAGTACACATCACCAAGTTTGAACATCTCGAGGATCTTCGTATATACCCTTACCAAAGGAAATTGCATCAAAGAAAGCTTGCATCAATGTACAAAATAATGATGAAGCATGCTTCGCATGAGCCGTAACATCAGCGCTATATCCTACAAATGCTCATTCTGAAAGGGATCTCATCATATCCACATTATTCAACTTTACTTAATTTAACTGGAATAACATTTCCCATGACACTTAAGCAAATTACCCAATTTGAAGACCAGAATAATTTATCAATAAACGGGTTCATCCTGGAGAAAGAGCGTTTCTTCACCACAGTTCCAGTTAGCCTTACGAAACACAGAATGGAGCGACATGTAAATCTCTTAAAGCTACAAGATGACTATGACCAGGCTGATGATCATATGGGATGATGATAATGATGGCAGCAGATATCAATTCTGTTGGATTAAAGACCTTTCCCGACTCATATCGAAGCAAACCTCGAAAAATCGTGCTAAAAGGCATATATGCGACAGATGTTTTGCTCTACTCTTACTCTGCAGAAAAAATTAGCATCACACACTCCTGACTGTGAGAAACAAAACGATTGTTTGGATTATGTTTCCCTCAGAGGAAAAAGAAATGGTTGAAATATAAGAATTATAACCATAAGAATCCAGTCCCGTTTTGTGTGTATGCAGATCTTGAGTCAATATTGAAGCCGATTCAGGGAAATGATCAAAATACATCACAGCGAATCCAGGAACATGAAGTTCACAGCATAGGATTCTATTTCCATTGCAAAACATGATGCTAAGCTCTCATATTACAGAGCATATCGAGGGAAAGAAGTGCCAACAATGGTTTTGCATTAGAATTGCAAAAAATTGCATCCATAGCTGTACAGGAGAAGCTGAACATCAGGCAAATGCAACCCCTTGACTAAAGAGGAACGGCGTTCACATATGGAAAATACTTCCTTCCATATAATGAGAAAAAACGTTTGAGCAGCCGATGATACCGAGGGCCAGCGCACAATGCATGCAATCTGATGTAACAAGATTGCTCCATAGTTCCAGTAATTTTTCCCAATTTATCTGGATACGGTGCTCACTTCATTATTAAGGATATAGCTACATCTATTCCTGGAGAAGTGGATCTCCTACCAATAAATAAAGAAAGATATATCTCATTCACCAAGCACGTTGAAGGCAGTCATATCAAATTCAGATTCATCGATTCCTTCCGTTTTATGGCGGAATCATTAGATAAGCTATCATAATTGCTACCAATGGATAAATTAAATATTACGAGAGCTGTATGGCAGGAATTGGATGATGATAGACTTTAAAACTACTTACGCGCAAAGGTGTCTTCCCATACGACTTCGTTGACGATTGGACAAAGGTATTAAGTCACAAGATCTCGGTGGCCAATTGTGATCACCTCTTCGAGAGATAACACGGTCCGGAAAACTTTTCCCGTAAAAGATCAATGGTTCCGTTGCTTGTATGGCACGTAGCGCCTTCTTGTTGAAAGTAAACGTTGTCCAGATCAATACCATCCAATTCCGGGCCATAAAAAATCATTAATCATCTGTCGAATAGCGCAATCCATTCACCGTAACTGTTGCTCCAGCCTCATCTTCGAAAAAATTAAGGTCCAATGACCCCGCGGGACCATAAACAGCACCAAACAGTCACACGTCGAGGATAGAGAGGCCTTTTCAACAATAACTTGGGGTTTTCTCGAGCCCCGGATGCGACAATTTTGCTTGTTGACGAAGCCATCGAGGTGGAAATGGGCCTCATCACTCAAGATGAGTTTTTCGATGGAATTCCGTATCATTTCTAACAAAAGTTGTATCCCCCCGCTAACCCCACTCCCCTAATAATACCTTCTAGAATCTATTGACATGAGCAAAACTATCCTAGGTAGCTTGAATTTTTAATAATATTAACTATATCTGAAAAGGTAAAATCGCTAATATCTCGAAAACCAGAGCCCGTAGAGGATTTCTGATGAAAATTTCATCCCCCCTAATAGCCCACCCCAACCATCTAGGATCCCTTGATATGGACAAAAATTTCCTTACTATTATCTTTAATTATTACTAATATTAGTTCAAAACCAAAAGCCTACATTTAGGAGCTCAAGAAAAATCATAATAAAAAGCCTACATTTAGACGCAGCACCCCCATGAGCAAAAAAAACTCAATTATTTCTAATATTAACTATATCCAAAAAGGTAAAAAAACGCTAATATTCTCAAAAACCATAGCCGTAGAGGATTTCTCCCCTATAATACCTTCTAGAATCTATTGACATGAGCAAAACTATCCTAGGTAGCTTGAATTATTTAATAATATTAACTTTATCTGAAAAGCGTAAAGCTAATATCTCGAAAAACTAGTACCCGTAGAGGATTTCTGATGAAATATTCGTCCCGCCTAATACCCCCACCTCAACCATCTATCCCAGAAAACCAATAGTACCGGAGCATGCTGGTAGTACCGGCTGATACCGCTAGGGCGCAGTCAAGACCAAATGACACATCCAAGCCATAAGCACAGTCAAAGCTCAATGTGTATCCAAGACATAAGCCAGTCAAGACTACAAACACATATTTAGTATGGACTCAGAACCACCTAGCGATGGTGGTGCCATCTGCGGGTGAGAGTTCTAGACAAAAAAAAACTCTGGGCCAGAACTCTGCCTATATATAGCAAGTTTAAAGAATGTTCACACAACACCCTCCATGGTCCTCATGGTAGAGCGCATCGGATTTTACAAAACCAGGCGTTCTCGGTTCGATTCAGCAAAAAAATCCAACATTATTTTATTAAAAAATCAGCTAAGACAAGAACTTGAACAGCTTGTCAGGGGATGAGCCAACCAGATGACGTCATTTCCTGGTCAGCCAGACGGTGGGAAGGAATTCCCCTCGGCAAGGTAGGCCCTGTGACGTAGACTAAAACAGTTTGAATTTTCCGGACATTTTTTGTATGTGAAAAACTGGGCCAGAACTCACATAGCGTAACTACTTGTACCGAGCCGTAATGCGAAACCATCATTTTCATTACCTCACTTGTGGGCATGCCTTCGTTTCGACGACAAAGCAACTAGAGCCCAACGATGTGCGGTTCACGGGGTTAGGCACCAATCAAGGAAATTTGGGATATATATATCTCCAAACTGCAACTCAATAATACTCTCAATTGACGTACTGCACGACCGACGAACTGCTCTTAAAATTTCTGAGGAATATTTGGTACAAAAGTTTACATACCCAAATAAACCAGACAAATATGCTATATAAAAATAGTCTCAATGAACGACGATCAAAACATCGTACCAAATAAGCGCAGAGCCCCTACTTAAGACGAGTTACAACTGTGAAGAACGAATCTGTGCCAAACTACTATAATTGAAAATTATCGAGAATCAGTTCATCACACAGAACGAAACATAACATGTGACAATTGGTCATGTCCCTCAGTCTTGTACAAACAATGAACACGTACGGTGTGACCGTTGTTGGCCCTTTGCAAAAGAATAAGCGTGAAATACCATCTTAATTCACGCGAACCGCGACTACTGTTACCATTCGTTATATGTACTCCGAAGGAAATCCGTATGTACTTTCAAGCTTGCACAAAAAGAAGACGATTGGACACGATGACACTGGAAAACCGGAAATACTTGCTTGTTACAACAGTACGAAAAGGAAGCATCGATACTTTTGATCAGATGTGCAGCCTGTACAAACACCGCTCGTGTTACTTTGATGTGGCACTCAGACGTCCTATATTATGGTATAATGGATTTAAGTGGGAGTTAATATTGTAGTTAGTATTGTATAATTTGTCGGCGTCAAATTCGGCTTTAAGTAGACGAAACTTTATTAAAAAACGGACATTCAAGTTAATTCAACCCCAATTTTCAATTGCGCCTCCAAATTACCAAACCTGCGGACTTCACTTCGAATAACGAATTCATTTGGTTCAACGACACAGACAACGCCTCAGGATTTTTAAATTTTCGGTATCCTAATTAAATTCTTAACTTACATAACTTACTTAAAACTTCACAAAACGATTTCTATGAAAAAAACATAAATACAACAACAACAAGACAAAAATGAGAAGTGTAAAGCGATAAGTATCAAGTAATGAAAATTCAAAAGACAATGCTCAAAATTTAAAATAAGCACACAACCCAAGGAGAGACAAAAGCAAAATAATAATTTGACCAAGGCGCTTCAAAAGCTAGATTTCATAAAAACATAAATTTGAAAAATATATAAAAAAAAAATAGTTTATAAAAAAAAAATGGAGTCCAAAATATAAATTCAAAGGAAAACCAAAACCTTTTAATGTTACGACCAGGAAAAACAACAGAAAAGAAATGATTCACCAAAAATTCCCTTCCCTCAAGAACTAAAATTAAATTACAGAAAAGAAAAATCTTATTCTAACGGAAGCAAGTGACTTCGGAGTAATAACAATTTATACAAAGATGCTTTATCCAACAAGAATTAAAATTAAATTAAAAGAAAGAAGCGTCAAGTGCTGAGACTCGGACTCACTCACGAAGGGTTCCGTATCATCGTACAAAACTTTAAGACTATGTACTTTTTTATTTATTTTTCTTCAAATTGAGAGTATGCGTCATGTGAAAATAATAGGGCTGTCATTTGAAAAAATAAAAATTCCTACTTATGATAATTAATAATGAATGAGATTAAAACGAGGAAAGAAAACGCCGAAAAAATCACTGTTTATGGGGGCCCCTTTTTTTTAATTTTATTTTATTTTTATTATTTGTTGTTATACCGCCATAGAAATGACACACTCTGTGAAAATTTCAACTGTCTACATATTACAGTGACGGACAGAAGTCTTAGTAATACGGTTCCCGTTTTTTACCCTTTGAGGTATGGAACCCTAAAAAGAGAAAAACCTATTCTAAAGGAGAAAAATTATTGGAGGATAACTGAATTAAAACAAATAAGATATTCCTTCTTCAAAAATTAAATTTTAAAGGAGAATATACAATCAGATAATTTCACAAAACCAATCCGGAAAAATATCTAAATTCGTGAGAACAAAGATAAATTTTATAAATTCCAACCAGAATAAAATGTAACCTTTGAAAACTTCAAATTAAATGAACATTCAAATCATTCGTTCCTTTTATCCATGCAAAATTTTCCTAAAAGCCAAATAAACAAACCGTGAAGCAACGTCGCTTGTATGCATGCAATAAAAATAAGAAAGGTAGACTGGTAGAGTATATGGACGGGAAACTCACACCCTCACAAACAGGTTGCAGACAAACAGGGTGACTATTGTTTTCAGCTATTTGTTTT
>OZ005744.1:156092937-156169443 GCA_963930735.1 Dioctria linearis | reverse complement strand
CAACCGTTTAAAGAGAACAGAGGGTACGTCCTTTTTCCCTGAAGATTTCATGTGTCCCAATGACGATATCATGGAAATTTATCAACGAAGAATTTTATCTCCTGTCTATGGGGGATTTTACAAATCAAAGTTTCGGTGGATGATGTGCATTCACAGTTATATATCTAAATATAAATTGTGGGATGATTTCCTTATCCAGCAGCAACTTGCAGTCTTTTTGATATTTAAATTTATATATTAAGAAAAGTTGTTTGTATAGTCTATTATCCCTCATTCTTTTTATATAATTTGCATTTATGTATATGTCAGAATGAGATGAAAAAACTACCACCATATTTGAGCAATTATTTAAGTGCGAACTTTTTTTTAAATTCAAGTTTAAGTGCAAAAAGATTTTTTTTAAGGATCCTAGAAGCTTATCGCGGGTCATTACACTTAACTTTCTAATTGTAAGCTCTCTACAGCTTTACTGCCACCTTAGTAAAGCGGAGTATATGCTAATAGTGGAATATTTTACAAATTAATCTGTATTTAATTTAATAGAATATTCAATAAAATACTATTCTATTGTTGCAAAGATTTGATTGCAAGACCATCTGTGTCTCTATCAGGAATAAATATCTCAATCCAGCAATATTGTCCTAAATATCCGACCTCAATGTAGACTGGAAAGTCCACTCACTGATTTCTTTGACTATGCACTCAGAATAGTCCTATTACATTTCGCAGTACATATGACAATATTGTGGTAGCTTGGGTCCAAATCATGTAACTCGATGGTTTCGCGCACTGAAATATAAAAACGATATCATAAAAATTAAAATCGATACCGTTAGTTAGTTATCAACTGCATTTGTATGATAACTTGAATAACATTATACCAAGGAGTTTACGTACTCAGTTCTACAGAAAACAGAACAATTAATTTTTACAGATTCGTGGACTTAAATTTTTGCCTTCGGAAATTGCAAGCATGTTCTAATATGGGGACCAAGTTGATCGTCGCTATTAATAATGGAAGAAAAAAAAATGTTAATGGAACCGCAAATGCTCATCGTTTTAAATTATGCTTACGAGAGCTTTTGAAAGAATCAATGAGTTTCCGCAATTTCAAACATAATTTCTAATTATGGGTATTGTTTGTGAGAGTGGTTGTAACTCAAAAATGTTTCCTAACCGGCCAATGCTGAAACCTATAGAAAAACTATTGTCGAGAATAAAATTACATACGTGGTCAATATTAGGAGCCATTAGCACTGAACATAATATTGTCGATGTAATACATACAATTTTCCGAAGAACTTCTAAACGAAATTTTTAGGTTAATCAAGAGAGAATTCAATACAAATTATTTGGTTATAATAAACTACACAGCGCTGAATAATTATTTTTGAAATAATACACTATAAAGTACGATTTAACACATTTGAAAAAAAAATAGATCCCATTAAACAGTTGAATATATGTAGATTTTTTGTTCAACTGTAATTGGAATCAACAAGAATTTCAGCGTAATAATTAAAATTATCTGTCTGTTCCCAAAAGTAGCACCATGGTAGCAAAAGTGGAAAGGGCATACAGGGAAAATAAATTTAATCCTCACTGATCAACCTCAAATGTGGAATTATTAGCAAAGCAAACAAAAGAACCAGAGCTGCTTCCAAAAATCAAGGTAAAAAAAATAACTATATCTATTTGCAATAAATTTCAAATAATGTATTTTTTTAATCAACGAAATGACCATATTAGATACTTCAAATTTTATTAATAAACTCCAGAACCATATTTAAAATGTTGTACCGATAACTACTATACAGGGTGTTCCGGGAACAGATAAAAGTAGAACTTATTTGGGATCCAAACCAACATTACACATTTTTCCATTTTACGTTTTGTTTTCAAGATTTTCGCATATTTCTTACTTTTTGCAAAAAACGTGATTTTTTGATAATTTTATTTATTTTTTGTTAGTTATTTGAATTTTATAACTAATCACTTTTTCGAAAGTGGACACTTGGCGCGTTCTAATAATAAATAAACAATTTCCCAGAAGCTATTATTTCCAAAGTAAAATTTTTTCTTTTGCATTCTCTAAAAAATTTGGAAATTTTCAACATTTAAGAATATGAACCGTTGCATTTAAAAGCAAAAAAAAAATTATCAAAAACATACTAATCTAAATTGTACACCTCCTAAGAATTTCCAATCTGAAAGTTACAAAAACTTTATATTTTTTCTGTTATCTACAAAGATTTTTAAGATTGTTAATAATGTAAAATGCTGAAATGTATACATACTAAGGAATACTATCATTTTGGACGCTGAAATACAAATAAGTGCAGACTATTGCATTAAGCAACAAACAATTTGTAATGCCTGAAAACGCCAACAATATAACTTGTATAAGCTCAATTTTGCGAGTGGTTATATGTATACTTATTTACAAGTTTTGTATTAATATAAACTTAATTCTTTTTTCGCACTTCGTACTTTTTAAAAGAATCTCTTTATAATTAAATCAACACAACACATCATTTTATTCAAATACTATGAAATTTTAAAAAGCATCTTATTTCTAATAGAGTTATAACCACAGCCATGGCATATGGTGAATCGCTTAACAATAAAATTATTTTCAATCTTCCAACAACAAATTAAACATAGGAGTATGCCAACATGTGCTTTTACTCAACCGTGAGTAGTAGACTGCAGACAAAATTTATTTATTCTAATGTCAACCCTGAATGTCCTTTTGATTCTGAGGAACTTAACCGTTTTTTACTGCAGGTCCAGCAACATATTTATTAATTCCACACCAACCTAGCATGTCCTTTCTTACTTTACGTGAACAAAGTGTTAATTGGTAATCTTTCCGATGTGTGGAGAATGATGAAATTTTTTAAATCAATATACTCTATCAAGTCGCATGCTACTGGTTTTGATGAAATAAATCCCCGTTTTCTAAAGATCTTATGTTCGGCACATCATGAACACTTGTCTAACTACATCTCAATTCTCAGAAGTATGGGTAAATAGCTAATGTTATTCCTATCGCCAAAAATATTGTCTACTATAGAGCTGGTACACATCCGTTCAATCAGTCTTGGAAAAGCTTATGCGATCCCAGATTGAAAATTATGTAACCTCCTGGCGAAATATCAGTCCGGTTTTCGTGCACGACACAGCTGTGAATCTGTGTTAAGCTGGAAACACAATGCTACGGTCATCAGAGTTCATCAGCTCAAATTTCAATTTATTCCTATATCTGATAATAGAATAGACTGAAATCTGAGCTGATGTGTGTTTCCCGATTTACTCAAGGCCACTACGGACTTGCGATCGGCTCTAGATGAGGGTGATCTTGGTGTGATGGTTTTTTTTAGACTTCTCAAGGAAATTTGGTTGTGTTGTACATGAAAAAACTGGTGCATAAGTTATATGCAAACTTGTAGTTCGCCTTGCTGTTAAGATGATAACAAATTTTCTCTGAAATATATCGTAACTGGGTGGTCATAAAGGAGCTTGGTCTTCTCGAATGCATTTAACATGTGGAGTTCCTCAAGATTCAGTCCTAGGACCTCTCCTCTTCAGTTTCTATAATAATGATTTATGTGATGTGGTGCATGATGTTCAATTGCACCTGCATGCAGATGATATGCTGTTGTACTTATGTAGACCTCATGGACTGTCTGAGGACTATATCTGCAGAATAAACGATGATCTCTCAGAAATTTTTAAGTGGTCAATTTATAATCAACTGTTTGGTTACCCCAATACATCGCAATGCATAACCCTTTGTAATTCTGATCTTAATATTGAGGATGTTCCCCCAAATTTTGCTTAATAAAGTGGAATTACCTTATATAAACTGTATAACGAATTTGGGGGTGAAATTTAATAATCGTTTGAGGTGCTGTGATCATATCAAGTCTATGGTTAGCAAAATTTATGGTAGGCTTAGGACTCTGCGTTTGAGACTAGTTAGTACACTTTTGGTAACTCTTTTTGCTTATGGTAGTTAATATACATGCGACTAGACTCGGTTTGCAATCGAAAGCTTGAGGTTGCTTTCAACGACTGTATACGGGTTTCTTTCGGTTTGCGTCGGTTTGCTCATATCTTTCCTTACAGATAATTGATATATCGTTTTACTCTAGATTACATATTGGGTAAAGCACTGATCTTCTTGCATAATCTTATTCGCACAGGTGCGCTAGAGTCAATATTCTGCAGTACTAAAAAGATGCTTCTCGTTCCACGTTTCCATTCATCCATCCTTGAGGGATCTTACTTTCTCCAGGTTGCACGCGTTTAAAATTACCCAAGCTGACTGTGTAGAACTCTTTACTTTTTATCTTTCCAATATGTTTTTCTTTCTTTTTTCCTTCCTACAATTACGACATAATTAATATTTTTCTGATACATTGTAAATATTACGTTAAATTTTTTTTTTCCTTTTTTTTTATTTTAATTTTTTTTTGTAGTTTATTAGATAACCTAGCCGAACTTTTCATTGTACTAACGTAAGACTTCTAATCTTGTGTCTAAAAAATGTGTGGCTCATTTCTTTATATCTATCTTCCAATCTAAATATGAAAAGGTCTTTCAGGTGTGAATTGGTCAGAAAGATTGTTCTGGGTAAATACTAAAAAAGTTAGAATAAATAATAATAACACGTATACAAAAGTAATAATATATTTTTTATACCTTAGATGAAATCTATAGGGGTATACTAAGTTTGTCATTCCGTTTGTAACGCACAGAAATAATTATGGTAGAGCAAAATGGATTGGACAGCTATGCCTTATTACTTGTTTTTTTTCTAATTTTGGAAAAAGTTTAGAACAAGCAAAACTTCTTTTATTATTCATAGGAAAGGGCTTCTTAAAAAATTATTTCTATGTGCTCAAATATTTGCTGCTTTTAGCTTTTACAAATATTTGGAGAAATCTGAATTATTAGGTACTCAAACTTCAAATAAAAATTATTTTAAATTTCAAGTTACATCTGTGCTAATTATGAATGAGGCATTAACACGATACTCCCGTAAAGCTATCTAATGCTCCAAATTGTTTAAAAAGTGCTTTGTATTTGCCACATATGTAATATCTCTCCTACATTAGCATCTGTTCGTAGTGACAAATAATAAATATTTCCTGCATAAATGTGACTAATTACAGAAAATCCGTAATGTAATCGTATACAATTCGATATGGTGTAAAATATCAAAATACTTTTGACCCGCTTAAAATTTTCTGAGGAAATTAACACCGGCATAATAGATTCAGCTCTACAAATTCTTTACTTTCTCATACGGGGCCTCACATATTACGTTCTCTACTCTATGTATACCTTAAGCAAACCCACTTTTATCCAGGTACCGACTGGTTATAAATAATGTTGGTATTGCTGGAGCAAGAAGCGCTGTGCTAATGAATTTAATTACAACATCATTAACTCAACACACCGCAGGAAAGATCTTCGGGTAATAGTTTCGAGAACGGATGCCTGATACGGATGGAATCTATGTAGCTGTGTGTGAAGTACTGCAGCACTTCTATCCCTTGATATGGTTATAGCGCAAGGATAGACTCTTTTTGTGGTTATATTCGGGGTGAACATAAAGGAACAGAAACGAAGGTAGTTTGGTTCGAAAGAGTACCGTCTTGAAAAGTGGGTGGCTGATGGAAACAGCAGTGAGAAGTAAATTGATGGTTACAAGTGTTTGCACGGAAATTTATTTTGCGGAATTACAAATTTGGATGTTTTGTAGCAATAAGCAGAAGCGATTGTACTGCAGGCTACACGGTTTTGAAACACTTCCGATGGAATTCAATGTTTTATTTTTGCTTGCAGTCTGCAGATATTTATTTTCAAATATTTAATAGAAATCCTTCCACAACTATGGTGCTTTAAATTTTAATTCAATGAGAACTTGCAATAATGGTGCACAATAGTTGTCGATTGAGATACAATTGTTTCTTTCTGGCTCTAAAATGTGTTTATATCGTTAGTGAGTCTCACAGGAAAGATAAAAAAAAAGCTCCAATATCGTCGGTTACAAAAACGTATATTGATTTACAATACCGCATTGCCCGACAGGGGCGGATCAATTGGGGCAACACTTGTCCATCCCCGTCAGTTACTTAGTTTAGCCACCGTAATACGGTACTAGGATGGTTTTTGCATTAAACGGTGTGGATGAGTGTCATTTTTAATTTAAATTTGTTTAGAAAGAGTAATTTTTTACTGGAATAGTAGGTATAGCGTTTTACATACTGGCATATCAAAAATAGTTCTTATGCCGGTGCCAACATTGAAAAAAAGCAAGGCGGGAAGCTGAAAAGTGATTTAATAAAGCCTTTGGAATATCTGTTGAGTATCTATGAATATATTGCCTTTGGTAAAACACTTTTTATCACAAATTAACCCAAATAATTAATTTCGAAACATTTATTTCGACGAACCCACTTATTTAGTTTATTTATCTCTCAGTTGGTACTTGGTGCTTAGACCAAGAGAGAACGCTATATAGAACTGAGCCCACTTTGTGCAGTGAATTTCTCTGGACGTAGTCAGTCCATATTATACATGTCAGTGGTTTTACTTAACAACGCTGCAAATATTTTCGAATGTTAGGAGTTAGGACTAAGTTAGGGGATTGATGTTGTAGTGAGGGAGTCTGTTTCGTGGCTTGGGAAGTGTTTCTCGAGGGTTTTGGATCACCCAAAGTTGGGGTCCCAAACTCAAATTCTTAGAGAAACCTATGCACATACATCACATGCATACAATAATATTCATTGAAATAAATTTTTATTGTTTTTTAAGTTTTGGAAATATTTTGTATAATTTGTTGAATTATATGTATAAATAAAAAAAATATAAAATAAACAATATATTTTTTCAAATAACTCAATAAATTAAATATAAAAAATATATATCGTAACCGCCAACGCGTTTCGTCTTACCAGAACATCATCAGAGCTCTGGTTGTAGCCCTGATGATGTCCTGATAAGACGAAAGGCGTTAGCGGTTACAATGTATGTAAAATAAAAATATATATTTACGTTGTGGGAAAAAAAGTGTTTTCTTTTCATTTATAAGATAGCAGTTAAAATAAATCTATTCCAGCAAGTGTTATCTATAAAATTTGTGAATTATTCAATTCAATAAATAATTCTAACTTTAACAAATTTTAGTAATTTTTATTCTTTTTTTTTTGTTATAAAAACTTCGGCTTAAAGAATCGGTTTTGAACTCCAAAATATTAAACGTTTTTGTTTATTGATTTGAGTTTAGATTTAGATCCAGACTCGATTCGGACTCCAGTAGTTCTCAAAATTTGGGACTCGTGCTCGCCGAGTCCCGAAATTTGTTAAGAACTCCAGGAGTTAATTTTTGAAGAAAATAGGCAACTGCAATAGTGAACTGCGTCGACTGTATGAAGAGGAAGATGAAGCCACGAAACATATCATATGTGAGTATCCCGCGCTTGCAACTTTAAGGTTGAATATTATTGGAGAAACACCTCTCTAAAGATATTAAACAATCCAGTAAATTTTTTTGAAAAATGAAATGTATTAAGCTCATATGCGCAAATATCTTACTGGAACTGGAATTGGAACATGTACGCTTATCCGTCAGAAGTAATTGATCGAAATTATTAGATTCGAAACAAATGGCTCTGAGATGATTATATTAATATTGAAGATAGCTGAGTTAAAATACCGATCTTTAAAAGAATGTTTATGGATTTCATGCAAGCATTTTTAGACCTGGATCGGACCATTTAGAGTTAGTGGCCGAAAATAATCTTCCAATTCTTCACCCTAGTTGCTGACATTCTAACCCCAAGCGCAATATCGAACTCGTAAAAGTGACAGATTTAACTTAACGACTCGAAGGGAGGACACAATAGATCAACTCCGATCGCTGTGTCCGCAGGATCTTAGTGGATTAGTCACCACTGTTCTTAATCTTAAGCTTAAGCACGTGAGAGTAGGCATGAATTTCAGTTTTTAGTTCTTTGCTTTCAAATTAAAATAAAAGGTATTAATGGAATGATTATAGTCAGGTTGCAGTGTACCTACTTGAATACGCATTATACACTTTGTGTATGTGTACCAATCAGACTATGGTGGGCAGATTATTTCCGGTCGGCTGTATGTGATTCCTTTAACAAACTACTTGCTGATATATGTATCTAGTATCTACTCGTATGTACATATATTAATGCGTTGAGAATTAGTTTCTGCGCCAGGAAACTAATTATTTATTAATTAAATAAGCTAGGTTCCAACACCAAGGAACAACAACAACTTTTAAATTTGTTATTAATGCGATTGGTACAAAGAACAGATTAGGAATGCACGTGAATGAAGTACAATAAGCTCTCAAGGCATAAATTCCAATTATATAAACCAAAGTGATTACATTTGTTATATAAAGCAAAGTACATAGCAAATTATTTTTACGACCCCTTAGGAGCATTCTACTAATGTACAATGGAACGGAGTTGCACTTCATACCATTACCTGCCCCACACTTTGGAAGCTTAACAGAAGCCGGCGTCTGTTTCCAAACTCAGCACACTTGAAGTTCCCACAAACCGGCTCAACCGTTGGCAGCTTGTACAATGCATAATGCGGGCTGCAGTGAGTAGGCGCCACTTTCTGCATTAGGTATATGTATGTGTGTAGATTTCACGGATATTTTGATTTTTATCATTGGTAATTTGTAATGCTTTTGAGCCGAAAAATTTGTTTGCCACTCCTATTCTGGTTATAGGTAACGAATTGTGAGTAACTATTATTTAATCATGGGACGTATTAGTAAAATTCGGGCCAATAATTATGGAATAAAGAATAGAAAGCTGAATATTGTCAGGTATGTAAAAAACTCACTATTTGCTATATTGCTAATCTTTCCCAGTTACAGTAACTCCGACTAGGCTAATCTGGCTGAATTGCGTTTCTTGAAACATGCAAAATTGTATGCGAAAAAAATTGAGGAATTAGATAGAGATAAAATTGTATATATATGTGTATATACTAAAATTGGATTAGAAAATCTACAAGACATAGCTCAACCTGAAAATTGTGTTGTTGGTAAATTCAAATCTAACTCTCTAAAGTAGTTATGGTTATCTAGTTAATAAAATCGTAAGCTGACAAAGTGTGAACATTGTAAAAATTATATGGTATATTACAACTCAGAATTCTCGGAAGAGTTTTATTTGATGACCGGCTTCAGTAAAATTAATTTGCCCAAGCAATAAATAGTGCCAGCCAACTTACACGGAAAAGTGTCTGATCAGCAGCACAGGTCGCATACATTTCGTTCGCCCCTTGATACTCCTCAACAAAATTCTAAGAAAACTCCGACGGCCAAATTTAAAATCTCGCCATGCCTATGCAATTCAACCCTACTGTTGTGCAGATGCCTGACATGATTTGGAGTAAAATACAAACGAATATCACAGCACCATACAGCTTTGCATGCAAGTAGGTACTAAATATAGTAATTTGTTTCAATATTAAAATTGCATACTTTCATGCGTTTAGATTCACTAAGCTTTTGGGAACAGAAATCGTGAGCTTTTTTTGGTGGTAACCCCCCTTAAAACAAGATGTTTGCTCAATGATTAATAAAATCCAGGGAAATACGATAAACTAGGAATTTTACTGGGAAATTCATATTTATTTTAGATTTTAAAGAATTTTAATTACTTTTTTTAATTCTTCCTCTTTTCTGTTTATTTTAGGTTCATTTCTGTGTTCCAGTCGTCCGGTGCAATGGGGGTAACATGAGATGTCAAAGATCTCAGTAAGATGGCATGTAATTCTTTGAATAAGTAAATTGTTATTGATTGGCGTTTATTTGTGTCATTTTAGGTGCATATTGGGGCAAAAGATAGCTGGCTGAACAATGAATTTGAATGAAGTTTAAATTTAATTTTAATTTTTCAGGGTCAATTACTATGATACATATTAGAAGCCTTTCCAACGACTGCTCAACCAACTCCAGGTACTCCGCTATTTTCAGAAGTTATTTTGGTCTAAACTTAAAATTTCGGATTTTGTTACCTCTTGTTGTACTTTGACCTGTATTTTATTTTTGCATTAACATAACTTTACACCTTTTACACCTTATGTGCTATCTGTAGCCATTAAAGTTTCTATTCTCAAAAATTTGTTCCCTTAGTGACTGAAAACACGTAATTAAAAAAAAAACAAGTAAAAAAGCTAGAATTGGTCTAAAACCAATTCTTATGATACCCTAGATGAATGCCCTATGAAATTTCTTATGGTCGCCGATCTGTGCAAGTTCGATTTTTGAAGTGGTTTTTCGCATATATTTCTAAAACGGTTTGTCGGACAGAAAAAATTATTATAAGCAATTTTATAGGATTTCGCATTCTGAAGAAGTTTTTTAGTACAATAAAAATGTCTAGGAATGATCGTTTTCACTGTATACGTAAAAAACCTAAATTTTTATATGGCAACACCAAGAAGGAGTTGCCTGATTTAGCCCATTTTTCAAATTTTATTTGCTAGTACAATAGAAACACCATGTATCAAATTTCAGCTCTCTATATGGATGCGTTGTCAGGCAGTGTCCAAATATATAGTGGAAAACGAAGGAGTTGCCCGATTTGTCTCATTTTCGAACTTAATTTTTCTTTTTTAAAGTCCGTGTACACACAGACGGACGGACGGACGGACATGCAAAAATCAAAATAACTTTTAATATTATGCGTGGGTGTCCAATATTTTTTACTCTACCATCATTATTTCGAGGTGTTACAAACGGAATGACAAACTTAGTACCTATAGCCTTTAGATTTCATCTAGGGTATAAAAACAGCTTCCTCTCACGTTCCCCGCGAGCGTCAGCGGCTCTCTAAAACGTCTCCACCATGGTTCATTAAAGAACGGAAGCGTCTAAAAAATAAAAAGAATAAATTGTGGAAAAGTTATATGAGGGACAAGGACATTATAAGTCAAAACAACAACTTCCTCACATCATATAATGAGTTCAAAGATCTTTCCTCTTCACTCTATGACGAGTATATTCAAAGTATGCGTGCGAAATTATTTAGTGACCCACGTAACTTTTTTAAGTTTATTAACATGAAGAAAAAACGGACAACTACCCCAATACCATGAGGTACAAGGTTTCTGCTAGTGATGATTCGTCTGAGATTTGCGATATGTTTGCTTCGTTTTTTGACAATGCCTTTGCCTCGTCAAATTTTCAACCTCAAAGTAGCAACTTCAGTCATATGAACGGCACTCATAACGTTTCATTCACTATCCCTTCAATTTCAGAAGAGGATATACTTGATCATATTAATGGGCTTCCAAATGACTTTAGAACGGGTCCTCATGGGATCCCTCCAGCCTTTTTTTAAGTCATGTTGCCTCTCCCTGGCAACCCCGCTGAGAATTATTTTCCAAAAAATCGCTCGATAGTGGTTGTTTTCCTCAGATATGGAAAAATTCTTTTATCATACCTGTCTACAAAAAAGGCAGTAAAAAAGAAATCTCTAACTATAGGCCTATTGCAAAATTATCTTACATGACCAAGTTATTTGAATATATTATCTACTCTCCGTTATCAATAATCTGCAAGAATTTGCTCTCCTCAAACCAACATGGGTTTATTTCGGGTCGGTCTACAACTACTAACTTATTGGAATTTGTCTGTGATACCATTCACGGGTTTGTAAAAGGCAACCAGACAGATGGTATTTATACAGACTTTAGTAAAGCTTTCGACAAACTATCTCACTTCGTGATACTGTTCAAAATGGAAAAGTATGGGTTTCCGTCATTCCATTTCTAGAGTCTTGAAAGCTTCGTCTGGCGTACCTCAAGGGAGTCATTTGGGCCCGTTGCTACTTATTCTATCTATTGACGACATTGTCTCCGTAGTGAAGCACTGCAAAGTCTTAATTTATGCTGATGACATTAGACTTTTCGCTCAGATTAAATCTTTTAACGATTGTGAACTTGTACAGGGTGACCTCCACAAATTTTACGACTGGTGCAAAAGCAATAATTTGCTACTCAATATCGACAAATGTGAGGTTATAACTTTCCACAGGAATCTGAATCCTATCTCTTATGTCTATGAGTTCTCGGCTTCCTCTATTCGCCGCGTTAGTTCTGTCTGTGACTTGGGTGTCAAATGTGACCATAGATTGAATTTTAACTCCCACGTAAAGCACATGGTATCTAAGAGTAGTTCTATGCTGGGCTTTATAAAACGTTGGTCCCGAGAGTTCTCGAATCCCTCCATAACATTACGTTTATATACTTGTTTTGTCAGACTACTTCTTGAATACGCTAGCCAGGTCTGGTCTCCTTTTTACAGTACACACATCGTCCGTATCGAGTCTGTTCAGCGAAACTTCCTGCGCTTTGCTCTTAGGGACCTACCCTGGAATAACACATTGATTCTTCCACCCTATGAGGATCGCTTCCTGCTCTTGAATAACTCTTAAACGCGAATGCTGATTCCCCGTTATTACTTGACAAAATCTCTTTCCGTGATAATAGGCACAATTTGAGAAGGCTACCTCTGTTGCATGTCAACTCCTCAAGGTCTAACTTTGGCATGTATGAACCTATTAATCGCATGTGCATTAATGTTAATATTTTGGCTGAGTATTTTGTTGTTGACGACTCTAAGCATGTCTTAAAAAAACGTCTATATAATATTTAATCTTTTGTTAAATTTAATTCAGTTTTTTAACTTTTTGTTCTATGTCGCATTGCATGACATTTCATCTGGTGTTTGGTCTATGTTTGGGGTAACATACTAATACTAACACCGACTAAGTGATGAAACGGCTGTATTGTTGAGACGTTTATTTATTAAACCTGTCCATGCAGCGAGCTTGTGTTAAACTGGTTCTGATAGTCAATAATTTCGGTATGACCTGAATAGGTTATGAGCTAATAACTGTTTGACGGCTACAGTTAACACATAGGGTGCGCTGGGTTAAATTAAAGAGGAGAGTCTGGGGAGTTTACCGATTTTGCAAAAAGAAAATAGCGGTCAAAATAAAAACAGTGGTAAGAAAATCAGAAATTTTTAGTTTAGACCTAAATAACTCATCAGGGGAGAGGAGTAGGGAGCTAGTTGAGCAGTCGTTGGAAAGGAAGTTTTACATACAGTCAGCTTCAGACGATGACCCACCACGCTATGCTTTTTAAAATACAGGGTGTTTTATGAAAACTTAGGATAATTTTTTATCACCCTGGAACTCTTAAACCGTTGATATGCCCCGCTCTATGGACTACCATGGAGGAAACACCCTGTATAGTGACAGGATGGGAGAACTGGTTTTACAAGAGAACGTAACCGTTGTCATTTTGATTGTGAAGTTAAGTTGGGTTATATTTGGTTTGTAACTCGACAATTTAAATTGTTTTAGAAATATTTGTTCTTGTTCTTAAGTGTAAGCAAAAACTTTCTAAGTAAGTAATGTAAAAGCCGGATTTTGGCACAATATGTATTACTCAGTGCTGCCTCAGAGTGTACATATATATGCATTTAAATCATTTACCGAAATGTTAACTCTTGCATTTGCTAAAGTTTTATATACAGAACATACGATCAAAGGTCTGCATCAAATACTTACCTACCACAATTAATTAATTATGATCGGATCCAAGGATATGCATGTTTCTTCAATAGTTAACATTTGCGCTAGCAATCATTGCTAGCGCTAATATTGCGAATGTAATTACTTGCATTACAAATACAATCCGCGCGAAATAAAACGTTTCTTTAGCAGGTTTCTCCCCGCATATTTAAAAAAACAAACCCAACAGCATCACAATTTTTTGTACATAGATAGTGTTGCAGTCACTGATATATATCAAATGGACTGCTGATACTACTGAAATTCCTTTCATTATTTGACATTATTACGGGATCACCTTTCTATAGTTGTCTTTTTTGGTTTAACTAATTTATTCCGCTGAACTACAAATAATAAGTTGTATACAAAATACACCTTAGTCCAGTTTCAGTTCATTGGATTTCCAAATGACTATATAGGATAGAAATAGATGGCAATACAGTGGTTGCGGTATGATCTCATAAACCAAAGCACAAGCATTCCAATAAACTGCACAAGAAAAACAATTGCAACACAATCGAAAGCAATTTGCATTAAACAAGCAAAAACAAATAAAATAATCAATCAATAACAAAGTTGCATATCAGTAAGAAACTAATTTATTGAAATGCTTGTGCCAGGTCAAACGAAGATTGCGTCATAACCTAGAATAATTTAATTATAAACCAATTGCAAGTACGCATTTTGTAATAAACTGCATTAATAAGTGAATTAAAAGAGCAACCAAATTGTGCCAACAACTTCTGTATAAATAAGGTAGCAACACCCGAATAAAGGCAATCAATTGATAATCAGTAACGAACAAGAACCGTTTTGTTTATTTCACTTACTATCGGGCATCTGCTGTTTACAGAGGAGGCCTGGTTTTTACAAAGCTTCTCCTGCGAGATCTGCTATATAGCTGCCTCCACTCCTCGTACCACGAACTTATTATCACAGTGTAGTAGAAAATATCGTGATGTAATGCCATGTAATAATTTGATACGGTCGTCAAGTAGTGAATAGATATATGATCGCCTAGTTGATCTCAGGATAATCGGAGTCAGCCATTAGATAGTGCTCCTGGAAGGCAGCTATTAAAGCAGAGCTCCTTAAGAGAAGTTCAGAGAGCAGATCATTTTGTAGGCGCAGCTAGAACTAGCAGATGCCCATGAAGGGCTAGCAGTCACAAAAATTAAAGTTTCGACTGTGTTATGCCTTAGACACACAGCACTCTTAATGAAGAAATAACTAACGACTCATTAGTCTATAATGATTCATTATAAACTGCGGACACACAGCCATTTCTTTAATTAAGTTGTGCTGTCAAACTGGTTTTGATGAACTTATCACATTAAAGAAGCAATATGGATCGAATTAACGCGATAAACTTTGTTTTCATTTATTTTATTTTCAATTTAACAATTTCCAAATGAGAAACACATTTTATTTAAAAAAAATATTAATAATATAAATTGTGATTTGCATTTCTTTGCATTTCTTCTTCTTATTTTTCAAATCGGCAGATGCACATCGGAGCTCCAGATTTACATTATATGCCAAATCTAGCACATTTTTCCTCATTATAGCTATAATGAAGGAGGAAAACACTTCATTAGTGTACTTCATTATCATCTGATTTTCGAGCTATAATGACATATACTATTTGACACACAGCATTTTAATGAATAGTTAGTGCAAATGATTCATTAGTTCGTGCTGTGTGTCTAGGGTATTAGGTCTAAGTAACGAATTGGACCGTATTTTATTGAGCTATCCTTAGCTTACACATTTAAATTTACTAGCCTAATCTTAAATATAATCTGTACGATTATCATAGGTATACATGTGCGTGATCTGGGACATGTTAAATAAAATCACTTTCTTGCACTAATGTGCTTAACGTTTGTTTTGGTGTGATGCAACTCGCATGATCTTTTTCTATATTGCAAAACATGTAAACAAATGCAGTCAGCTACTGTTCGAATGTGACGTGCATTTGGGGGAATGTCTTGCTTCTAATGAATTAACATTATTGTGTCACTTTCTTGTGATTAACTTTATTGAGAAATGATTTATGATTTCAGGTCAATCGTTTATTGCAATTATGCTGAATGTGCATTCTTGCGTCTTTAATTGGTTTGTTTATTGGTTATATTTATATGGCTTCAAAACAAAAATACCAAAAAAAAGTGCTAGAGGTTCTCAGTAAAAAAAAAATATAAAATTTCCTCTTAGTGCAATGCTCCCATTGCGCGTTACTTTGAGTATACAGTGACTTTAAAAAATCATATCTCAAAAACGAAGCCGAATGCATCGCAATTTTTTGTACGTCGATAGATAAAGCTTTTGGCTTCAAAATAAAATAGGAAAAGAAATGTGCTAGAAGTCCCCTCTATTGAATAATACTATTTTTTTTTAACAAATACTATTATTAACAAAACAATTTTTTCGTTCAATGCTGCTATATTTTTGTAAAAATATAAAGTATTAAGATTCATTTGGCATTTGAATTACAAAAGTCGGTTGCTCCGTTCGCGAGATAAGATTTTTTGAAAATGACGTTTATCACGAAATTTAAAACCGCCTAGGAAGGAGAGGGGAACAAAAATATATGGGTGAGCTATTTGGTATTCCCGAGAGAAATTGTGAAGTTTCATTCAAATCGAGTGGTCGGGCTAAAACAAGTACTTCTGGATCGTTTTCGTGTAGAATGGCTCTATAATGTTATTAAACTTAATACAATTACTAATAATCTTACCCTATGTATAGCAAATGACGATGCCACATAAATCTTTACATGAAATAGCTTTAAGAATTTTTTTCTTGATAGGAAATAAGTTGTTGCATTTTAAATTTATTCACAGGATACTCAAAACACATACGTAATCATAATGTTGCTAATTCAATTTTAATAGACCCAAGTATATCCTAAGGGAATATCTGTTTACCCATCCCTAGAATCAAAACGATCTCGACAAAGCCAGATAGAGGCAGTAATTGTGAACTTTTATTTCTCGTGTTTATTGTAATGGAGAAGACGAGGAGCTCAAGGAAACCCATAGGCCGTTTGAATCTTTGACATAGCACTTTTTGCACTACACCCGCAGTGCTTACAAATTCCTTTTGATTCTTGGATTTCAGAATTTATGGCGCTACTTGACCCATTCCCTTATGTTTGTTGCCTTTTGCTTTATAAAGAAAATGTTGCCTCGCTACAATACATACATACATATATGCTGGTGCTGACCAGTTTAAGTGGGTCTTGTCCTAATTATTTGTGAAAATGTATGGCCCTCCGGGGCTTATGTGTTCTTGAATCTATCGATAAAGAAATTGCTGAAAGCGATGTGAGGCGCTCGATTTTTTAGGGCTCTACACAGCCCGATTCTTGGTTTCCGTCTTAACTACTTGCTTTGCGGACGGAAGCAAAATTTTTGTCCCCTGACTTCTTAATGCCATAATAAAGTAGCTCATAAAACACTTTTGCTGTTGACCATAAATCGAGCTACTGCATCAAAGGGAGGAGCAAACCTGGTCACATGTATTGTGGTAGGTTAATGAAAATGTAATTAAGTTGGCAGATTTGGAAGTTATGCAGCTATTTTGGGTGGAAATAACGGGAGCCGAGCACCTGCTTGAATAATGGTTTGCTTATTTGAGGAATTTACTTAAGACGACAGAGACGATGGATTAGGTATTTTCTCGATGGTGTAGTTCATTTAGGGGTGTCATTTTGATTTGTTGTCTTGTGATAAGTGGGGAGACCTTTTTTTGCCTGTTAATTTTATTTAACATAAATTTCGTGTTTCTGCAAGAAGGTGATGACGCTCTTTACCAAGGCAAATGGAACTTTCCTGATTTAAAATAGCAGTGGGAGGTAAATACACTAATTTTCCCATTTAAAGGAAGTGGGAATTTCTATCAAACATGCAAGTAAATAGGTAATGGTGTATGGAGGTTCCTACTTACGTTTTGCTGTTAAGAAAATTTTAGAATTACTTTATTTTTATTGTTTGTTGAAATATTCACCCATATGCTCTGCACACTTTTTCATACGTTGAATCTAATTCAGAACTAAGCATAGAGTCTCATGAAGCAAGCAATATCCTCCAACAACAGTGTGGAAATTTAAATAAAAACAATATTATGCCTCGCAAACAATTTGATATTGCATTATTATTGGCAACACCACATGTTTATACCCTTAATGAAATCATAGGGTAAACCAAGTTTGTCATTCCGATGGTAACGCATAGAAATAATGATGGTAGAGCAAAATGTGTTGGACACCCATACATAATATTAAAAGTTATTTCGATTTTTCTATGTCCGTCTGTTTGTCCGTTATCACGATAACTCGAGAATGGATTCATTTAGAGTGTTAAGCTTATGCACACAGGTTTTTTGAATAGAAATTAAATTTAAGCTCGAAAATTGGACCAATCGGGCGACTCCTTCGTATACTTACATACAAAGATTCCGTTTTCACTATATATTTGGGCACTGCCTGCGAACGCATCGACGTAGAGCGCTAAAAATTGGTCCATGATGTTGTCGTAGCAATGGTAAGTTTTACACTATATATTTATGTTCAAAAATGAAATTTTAGTGGGTTCCTTTACCTAGGAACTCCCTACATGTCTTAGCTTGTGGGGAGACAGACTGCTGAGACTTGACGTGTAAATTAGATAGATTAATGAGGAGTTGTTACTTGCTGTTAGTTTGTTGTGTACCCTGGACCTTGGGTCCCTGGGTCACACCGGATGTCTCAATGTATAAAACGTTAGACAGGTTCGACTTGGCGTATAACTTGAGGTTGGAGTTTATACTTGAAGTGATCAACAATGGCGTTTGTATAATGATTAGCCGAAAAAAGCTTGCAATGATGGCTGACCGCGAGAGTCACTATCTGATATTAGCTTGTTATCACTCCAATTAGTTTTTGTGTTATCTCTGGTGAAAAGGCTAGATACTTCTTGGAAGAGATGACCTTGGCAGGCAAATGGTAGGTGATTATGTGATGATTTGAGTTCATGTAACAATGTCTAGAAAAAAAATTTAACGGAAAAAGAAAAAGGATTAAGGGTGCGTGACGTAGTCTCGAGTAATGCAGGTTATTGTAAAAAGGCTGTAGACAGCACAGTGGAGGAATTCGTCCCACTCAGACTGCTGGATGTTCGCTTTGTACGAACAAACTAACTCTGAACGCTGAGCTAGTTTCACCATAGCATTTTTGAGCCCACTCAGCAATGTACTGCGCTGGTTAACAGCCGCTGTAATCGATGTTGATGTGTTGAACGGCGACTACCAGTTTTTTGTAGTATCATATTCTAGTGACCAATGGTGATGGTCAGAGAAACTGATTGACGAAAGTCTGC
Source organism: Dioctria linearis (assembly GCA_963930735.1). NCBI lineage: Eukaryota > Metazoa > Arthropoda > Insecta > Diptera > Asilidae > Dioctria > Dioctria linearis. Next base: position 156,150,428 of record OZ005744.1, on the reverse strand, counting down.
ATTAAAGGAAGTACCCGAAACTATAAGAGGGACAGGGCCGCTAGCGCATGAAAAGAAAATCCATTTCACAGGTTACAAGAAATGATTATTCTCATACAATTTTTATATTTGTTTCTGTGATTCAATTTAGTGCAATAATATATATACATATTTTATTTATTTTTTGTACCAGAAACTATTTTCTCTGGCGTATGACTAAGATTCTTCGTTTTTTAGAATTTCAAATACAAATTCCAGTCTACCTATCTATGAGCTTCTACCCGGAGCAAGGTGTTTCTAGTTGCGAACTCCGAAAAAATAAATTGCCTGATTTACAGAGTGGTTGTTGGTCACGCGTTCAGATAAGTGCGACCAGGGATCACGTCGCCAAAATTTAAATGGGCCAATCCCTTCTTGGTTTTGCTATACAAAATTTTGGGTTTATAATTTATTTAACTTTTATTTTCATATAAGGAATAATATTATTGATCTTAGACCAAATATAACTTTTGATCTTGTTTTGTACTTAGCTCACCCATCAGACGCTTTCAATACGCTAGTGAATAAATCCATGATTTTAGTCGAAATTTGGGCTGGATTTTCAGCAAATTGAAAAACCTAAGTTCACCGAGCGTTGAGGAAATACCCGAAACGGACTTCATTTTCCAGCAGAATAATTCCGCTATGCATAATGCGAGGAAATTTAGCCTGTAGCTTCCTAAAAACAAATCGCAAAAGAGATCAGATCTTAATCCAACTGCGATTCTCTTGGGGATTATTGCAAGACGTATTTATGCCAATGGACGTAATGACGATAAGAAGGATTTACAAATTGCAATAAAAGAAACATGGTCGTTGATACCACCAATTGAGTTTGATAATTTGATCCAGTCAATATCGCGAAACGTGTTCCAGTTAATCAAAGAGAGCGGAGCTTCTACTGATTACTAACAAGTAAACACTGTTATGTCTTCTATATTTTTAAAGAAGATATTTATTTTGCTTTTATGTAAATTTCCACTTTATTTTGTTTGTTTTTGATTTTTTGTAATTTATTATTTACTTCAATAGGATGGAAAATTTATTTTGTATTATTTATGTATTATATTATAAATACCTACATATAAATAAAAGTAAGTTTAATGGAGGTTTAGTTGAAAAAATCAGAAACTATTAGTCATTTTATGTAAATTTCCATTTGTTTACCTTCCTTAGGCTTATTTGCACCTTCAACTACTTTAAATATCCGGGGGAATATAGGTCAAATCCAGAAATTCAACCGTTACGTAAAAGGCAACTGAGTTAATTGCACCTATAATTTTAGATGGTCTCAAAAGAGTTTTTTTCATCAGGTCTCCGAAGCACCAGGCAATACCTTTTGATGCATTTGGACGGCGTTTATAGGAATGGAAGTAGAATGATGAAACTGAGGAATAATCTATCCAGTACTGGATAGCTTATGAGCCGGTTGCTTTAATCAACACAGGGAGCACAATCAACAAAATAATTTATGCCCAATTTCTAATTGCTATACTTAGCAATTTTCATCTGTGTAGTGAATATTGAACCGATGGTGGCAGTGACGATGAATATTTCTGGAGCCATAGCGACCACTAAATATGACTCATACAACAAACTATGTCAATTGCTGCACTTTCACCGAATGTCACTAGAAAAAAGTTTTATTAAAAATTGGACAAAATGTCGTCGACATATTGTTACCCAACCACAGGGTGAAATTTTCTCAAAACTCACACATTCGCAGAGCGACCAATTTCTAAAATCTGTATACTGCAATTCAAGATATAAAACAAACATATGTCATCTATACTTTTGATTACTATTTCCGTTATTAGGGGTTGAAATACGAAAGAGTCGAGGAATCATGCAATAAAAGTGGGACTCCCATTCTATTAATAACTTTCCGCGATGCAAATTATTACGCCAACATAGAAGGCGACTTATTTCTGAGGGCTTCCTTTAGTGATTCATATCAAAATTATGCTTGACTTTGTTTATGTATGTGAGTAACTCCTCTAACCAACATTAGGGAAGTTATTTGCTAGGGCAATCGGGCACTCTTTCTATCATTATTCCTGTTTATTGCAATATGTCCGGAAGTGTACTTGAATTGCCCTATAAATTTTCTCTAGTGGAAATATCTTCGAAATAGTTCCTTTGTATGATAGAGTCTTTTGGAGACTGTAAAAAGTTTCGAGAGGAAATATGATGCATAAATATGTACGAAAGACTATGTGTGCATATGTCAGTATGTACATGAAATTTGCAATGTACCGTTGATGGTTGCAATAAACGAAGATGTTTCTGAATATCGAAATAATGCAAAGATATACCCACATACTTGATTTATAATGATATTCAGTATTTGTTATTTATTCATGACAGATATTTACCTACTTGCATAGGAAATTTTTAAAAAAACAATGAATGCATACAACAGTACCATACCTAGGGGGAGGGGGCGAGGGTATTCCGTCCCGGGCAGCACATATTTTGTGAGGGAATTTTTTTATATTTCTGTCAAAATTATTTAAAAATTAGATAAATAATATAATAATGTTGTAATCAACAGAATCAATTCTTACAATAAGTGTTCAAGTTAACAAAAATTCATGCTGAACCCGGCGGTCAAACTCGACGTTGACATTTTTAAGCTTTAATGAAAACGTGCGTCGTAAATTTAGAATGAGCAATAATCACTTACAGTTACGTCGCTTGGTGCTAAAAATTATAACTGTTAAAGAAAGAACTTTTCAAAAGCGGGAGTCAGTTTGAAAACTTTAAACGCGTAACTAGCGTAGTATGCGCTGACAGGTAATATCGAATGTATGCATGTTATATTACGGGTGTTAAATGAGTCAAATTTCTACTTTTCGTCGCAAGCGCATCCAATTTAATCTCACACTTGGAAGACTGTACTACTGCCGTACTTTTTGCAGTCTTTTTTTTTATTTGCGAAGGCAGAAAAGTAAGCAGATTCCAATCTAACTTTACCTTAAAGGGCCTTTTGTTTCAAGAGAATTAATGCAATGTCGAAAGTATTCGTAATGCTAAAGAACATCAAACAGAAAGAATGCGTATCTCATATATTGAAAAGTTTTCTATGGCGAGTCGTTCCAATACGAACCGCTCTCACAAATTCTATGAACACTCTCTGTTTGTTGACGACCCGTCACTCACCGGTGGTGATATTACGACCCGCTCTCACAAATTTTACAAAAACTATCTGCTCTGACGAGCCACTGCTGGTTACCAGTGGTAAGTGCCGGACAGAGGGTCGTCAAAGCACCAGCACTCAGTACCACAGCACCAGAAGGGTCGTCAAAGCACCCGCAGTCAGCACCACAGCACCAAAAGGGTCGTCAAAGCACCAGCACTCAGAAAAACACCAGAGCCAGTGCCTGTACTCCGCATCATGCCCATGCTTTGCATTGCTGGTTCTCTTTGCTTCTTTTACCTCTTCTCTAAGAAACCGATTTCATCAAGGATACCTTGTTTGATAGAATTTTCATTTGCATTGCACTGCAGTAGAACAAAGGCAGAATAGTAAGATGACCGGATGCGATAGGAGTTGGTGGGCGACAAGCAGTCTAGTTACAGTCAGTTGCATTGCTTCGAGTGATTTGGCAAAAAATTTCATGAATGTATGGAGCCATTCATTATTGACCGACAATGACTACCGTTATGAGTACCTAGACACGATATGTTTTCACACAATGGTATCAGCTCCATTGTCATAATTACTTTATTGAAGCAGAAGGAATTCTAGATATGTGTTCTTTTCACGTGTAGATGTACATACTGATACAACTTAATTTTTGTATACAGCCTCACGAAAAAGTTACCTGCTTTGTCCAATTTTCGAACATATGAGCCGCTCACTTGCCAAATTGATTAACTCCATAAAAAAAATGTATGAGACTTTGACACATTTTCATTAATTTCATGTGGTGAAAAAAGAATTTATTATTCAATGGTCATACAAATTGCTAACATGAGAGACTACATGACCACAAAGGATTAAATTAAGGTCACTTATCTTTTGAAGTATTCACGGTCACTAAAATATTCTGTGCAAAAGTTCTTGAAAAATATTGGAGTATATATAAATTATTAGAAAAACCGGCTCGAAACTTCAGCCAAGCAGTGCCAGCATAGGGAAACATAAAACTCTGCATGGCTGCCTGCGGAGTGGCATGGCGGAGAAAAGAGACAACAGAGCAATATTCTGTCAGTCTCAAATCTTTGCTTCTTCCCGGCTGTTAACCCCGACCGCATCCCAAATAAGCATACAACTTGTGCATTTTTAAAGGCCTAATGGTTCTTCTTGTTAAATTAGATGTGCTTTGGTAATACCTAATGGCATCTGCTATATTTTTGTTTGCCATTTAAATGTAATTATCATCCCGATTCTACAGAAGAGATAAGAGCTTTTATCCTCATAATTGGGCTGTCAAAGCCCATTAGCAGACATTGGTATTCTACGTAAAGAGTTAAGAGATGTCAGATGTCAGGTGATCTCTAAACTTTTGTGGAGATGTTTTTTTAACAGATTTGGTACTCTATCAAACGAAAATATCCGTCAAATATTTGTTAACATAAGAGCTCCTCACCGAGGTTACGCTTAAATCTCTTATCGTGATAGTTGCAGAAATTGTTTTGTTTTAAAATAACGAAATGTTGGATAAAAATGCTGTAAAATAAGTACATATTTATATAATTCATATATATTATATAAACATTTGCAAGTTTGTGAAATATAAAATAATTATACAATTTGAGCTATGCACAGAGGATACTTCTGAGCAATATGTGAGACGACTTGAATCATTATGCTATTTCTGAGGCTGTATAGAATTTGATAATGCTAAGCTGCTTTACCTTTAAAGTGATAGAAATGACATAGCCTTGCTATAATTTCCATTACTCGACAATATTATCGTCACTTTTAAGTTTTGGTAAAAATTAATTTTTTTTTGATACAGGTTTATACGAAAATCCTGTTGGACGTAACCACGGCTGTGGAACTCCTTACCTGCGATTTAGGTATTAAAATAATAATTCAATTGAATTTATCACACAAGTTATTTATATTGTTATGGAACTATGTTGAGTGATTTGCTTGGACGTGAAGTCCCGACTGCCAGCATGAGCTGACAGATCACTCGGCGGACAGCGTTTACTGCATCGCGGCACGCTAGCTTGTCTCGGCTATTGGCGGAGAGTGTGGGGAGGTTCCACGAAAACCTGCCGCTGCCGCCCGCCACATACAAAAAAAAATTCGTGCCTACTTACAAAGAAAACGCCGGCACACATTCGGTCCTGAAGGGACCCTTACATCACTTACCTACATCCCGTGGGAAGGCGCAGATGTTCTTCCTTCTATCGCCGTTGCCCCAACCACCCTACGATACTGCGGGCGATATTGAACAGTATCTCTTTTAGACCTGAAAAGAGAGAGCGTAGTAGAGCTCGACGACCTTCATGTGAGACTGCTCCAGGAAAGTGAAAGGAGAAATAAAAGCGTTCAGCATTTCATTTATACGTTATAACTGAGAGTCCTAGACTACAATTCTTGCTTAAGACATTTTTGAAAAAATATACATCATAAACATGGATTCATCCTAAGCAAATAAATGTTAAATTAAAGTTAATTCTAATGAAATTATTATGAATTGAATGTATATTCTAATAACGAAAGAAAATCTTAAAAGCATATTTGAAATAATAAATTAACAAAAGAAAGAATTGTGAGCAAAAAAGAAAAATCACTAACTAAATCATTTGGTAAGAGAAAATGATTAGAATACACCCTACCTATAAGCGCTGAGTTATTTCTTGAAACACCCTACGTTTGAGTAATAAAATGATGTGAATTAAAATAAGTGCTATTTTAATCAAAAGCTCGATAAAACACGAGTGAAACGTACTAAACCCGCTATCTATTATATAGAACTACTGATATATCGATATATCGCTCAACTCAACAAACTAAAAAAAATCGAAATTTAATACCTGGCCTTTCAGATATTTTAATTTATCTTAAATTTATTGAGCTCTCAATTAAAAACATTAAAGAAGAATTCGTATTAATTAAGCTCAAAATTCAGATTACAGACTAAATGCCAATACTATGAAGCTCTTTTTTATGTTATGCAACGTTTGATATTTTCAGTGGCATTTCGTGAGAAACTGAAATTTATTTTTACCTTTAATCGAGTGGAAATAAATATATACCTGATTATAACAAAATCTTGCAAATCTTGGCATACATGCTGCAGTACGTCTCAGTGTAGCATTCTGCTATATGCATTCCGCTACGACCACAACAACATCGATAATTTTAACTTGATTAAAGACGCATACAATTATAGCTACGTATAGGTTGGTCATATTGGCATCATCGTCTCGCCAAAAACATTACTTCTTCTTCTCTCTTCTTGAAAAGTAAACGTCTTTAATAGCTGGCCTGACTGAAATATTCTCCAAACCCTCTTAAAGTTAATATTTCTCCACAAAAATGTATGTAGAATACTAACTATGCTTAAATCTCTTACTTGCTGAATTTAAGAGGTTATCAGATCTCTTAGAAGTCTCTTATGTAGAATCGGGGGTATATCTTCGTAAGTTTTAATAACTTCTATCATTTACAACTACAGAAAACTCGTTTTTACCCTATGCTGCTTATGTCGGTCTAAGCACATGTATAAACAATAATTGTTGTTATTGGAAGCAGCACCTCCATCGATCTTGGACGTCGCCAATAGGGAAAAGGAACGCACTTGTTACCTCATGATGGTCGCAGCAATGTTAATTTAAGAAGACGTTAGGAAAAAAGAAGAGATTTGCAAATATTTACCATTTAAATGTTAACAAGTAGAAAAGAAAAGAAAGATGAAAAAATAACAAAAAAATAAAACTCTCTTTGAAAGGAGTTTTATGTTTGTACCTGCTCTACAGCAAGCAAAATGTTGGAAGAACGTGCACGTGCCTCTTGAGCTTCTAAGATTTATTCAAAAATATAGGTTGCAAACCTCTGTTCCCAACATAGTTGTTCGAACCAAATCGATTTGAATATATTTTGTTAACAGACAACTTCTGCAAAAAAAATATCCTGAAAACAAAACATCAGAATTTTTAGCAAAATTAAGTCTAATTTGATTACTCTTAATCAAAAAACAGCTACACAACCCAATAAAGCCATGTATTTGTCATCTACATAACATATTGCACAAATACAATACAAAATATAGCCTCATGAAGCAGATCAAATTAAAATCATTATCATATGCTGGAACGTTTAGATTCGCGAAAAAACAATTCCTGCAAAGGAAACATATTACAAAAATACAATGCTAAAATTGAGTTCTTGAAACGAAATGAATTCAATCTAATTACAATTTTCCCAAAAATAAGTACAACATCTAACAAAAGCATGCGTTGTCATGTAGCATACAATGCACGGCACAAATACCATCAGATTAAGTAGATCAATTTATCAACTTTATTATTGTTATCATTACATAGCATTGAACGGGAATTTCTTCGCTACGTGATAGACAGAACATTTTTTGCAAATATAATTCAATTTAACACAGCAGCATGGGTTGCTCTAAGTTTCTTGTTGTTATGCATTTTAGGTCGCTGCTACGCAAATTTTATCGCTCGTACCGCAAAATCACAGATGGAATGCCAATTCTGGTTATCATCCGCCTCTGCTATTCTATCAGTGGTGTCGTGTGCAAGCAAGGGCTATATAAACGAAGAGCTGACTGATCTCGCTCTCTTTTTACAATTAGCATCGCTTGAGGTAGGTTGGTTAGGGACTAACATTCATATCGGTATACAAATTACTGATAATCATTAATTTCTGGTCGTGGCGGAGATTAAAATATGTTACTCCAGGTCTCGGCTGAAGATAAGATAACGCACTAAGCCAGGTCTCGCCTGACTTAAAGAATATTATCTCGGGTCTCGACTGAGAGAATTATTTACTGACCAATCTTTTATTTCTCGTCTAGATGGAAATAAAGAATCTTACTTCGGGTCTCGTCTCAAGTTTCGATACCACTTTAAGCCGGGTCTCGACTAACCTAAAGAATATTATCTCGGGTCTCGACTGGGATAATTACTTACTGACCAATCTTTTATTTCTGGTCTAGAGAATAAAGAATCTTACTTCGGGTTTCGACCGAAGTTACGATACCACTCTAAGCCGGGTCTCGACTAACCTAAAGAATATTATCTCGGGTCTCGACTGAGATAATTATTTACTGACCAATCTTTTATGTCTGGTCTAGAGAATAAAGAATCTTACTACGGGTCACGACTGAAGTTACGATACCACTTTAAGCCGGGTCTCGACTGACTTAAAGAATATTATCTCGGGTCTCGCCTGAAATAATTTTTTACTCAGCTATCTTCTATTTCTGGTCTAGACGGAAATAAAGAATCTTACTTCGGGTCTCGACTGAATATACGATACCACTATAAGCTGAGTCTGGATTGACTTAAAGGATATTATCTCGGGTCTCGACTGAGATAACTATTTGCTCACCAATCTTCTATTTCTGGTCTAGTCGGAAATAAAGAAACTTACTTCAGGTCTCGACTGAAGTTACGAAGCCAGTTTAAGCCGAGTCCCGACTAACCTAAAGAATATTATCTCGGGTCTCGACTGAGATAATTATTTACTGACCAATTTTTTATTTCTGGTCTAGAGAACAAAGAATCATACTTCGGGTCGTGACTGAAGTTACGATACCACTTTCAGCCGGGTCTCGATTAACCCAAAGAATATTATCTCGGGTCTCGACTGAGATAATTATTTACTGACTAATCTTTTATTTCTGGTCTAGAGAATAAAGAATCTTACTTCGTGTCTCGACTGAAGTTACGATACCACTTTAAGCCGGGTCTTGACTGACTTAAAGATATTATATCGGGTCTCGACTGAGATAATTATTTACTCATCAGTCCTTTATTTCTGGTCTAGATGGAAATAAAGAATCTTACTTCGGGTCTCGACTGAACCGCTTTAACCCGGGTTTCGACTGACTTAAAGGATATTATCTCGCGTCTCGACGGAGATAATTATTTACTGACCAATCTTTTATTTCTGGTATAAAAAAAATAAAGGATCCTATTTCGGGTCTCGACTGAAGTTACGGTACCACTTTAAGCCCGGTCTTGACTGACTTAAAGAATATTATCTCGGGTCTCGACTGAGATAATTTTTTACTGACGTATCTTTTATATAAAGAACCTTACTTCGGGTCTCGACTGAAGTTACGATAACACTACAAGCCGGGTCTCGATTTACTTAATGGATATTATCTCGGGTCTTGACTGAGATAATTATTTACTCACCAATCTTTTATTTCTGGTCTACCAGGAAATAAAGAATCTTACTTCTGGTCGCGACTGAAGTTACGATACCACTTTAAGCCGGGTCTCGACTAACCTTAAGAATATTATCTCGGGTCTCGACTAAGATAATTATTTACTGACCAATCTTTTATTTCTGGTCTAGAGAATAAAGAATCTTACTTCGGGTCTCGACTGAAGTTACGATACCACTTTAAGCCTGGTCTCGACTAACCTAAAGAATATTATCTCGGGTCTCGACTGAGATAATTATTTACTGACCAATCTTTTATTTCTAGTCTAGAGAATAAAGAACCTTACTTCGGGTCTCGACTGAAGTTACGATACCACTTTAAGCCGGGTCTCGACTGACTTAAAGAATATTATCTCGGGTCTCGACTGAGATAATTTTTTACTGACCTATCTTTTATTTCTGGTCTAGAGGGAAATAAAGAATCTTACTTTGGGTCTCGACTGAAGTTACGATACCACTATAAGCCGGATCTCGATTGACTTAAAGGATATTAGCTCGTGTCTCGACTGAGATAATTATTTACTCACCAATCTTTTATTTCTGGTCTAGCCGGAAATAAAGGATCTTACTTAGGGTCTCGACTGAAGTTTCGATACCACTTTAAGCCGGGTCTCGGCTAACCTAAAGAATGTTATCTCGGGTCTCGACTATGTCATGTACGTAAATTAGACGCTTGAAAAGTATAAAAAGGGAATAATTTTACATGCATACATACATGTTGGAACATGATTAGCTTACCTTCAAAAATATTTGAAGAAAGCGAATCAGTTCTTAAAATTCCTAAAAACCCTAAAATTTAAAAAATATTAAAAACTCCAAATCACTAAAATTCACATAAGCTAACCATGCCTAAAACATGGTTAGTTTATCTATTCAATCAGTGAAGAAAATTGCGTCAGGATGAGTTAAAACAAAATTTTTTCCAGTAGAAGTTAAGTTAAGTTAAAAAATAAAAGAAAAGACAAATCGTACCTTCAGTACGATTTGTCGTGAAAATTACAATATGTATGTACATCGTACATACATACTGCGAAAAAAATCTTTCATGCTCAGAACTGCGCGCCGCGAAAATACATTATATGTATACGCGCGCCGCAATTTCAATCGTCGTGACGGTGGCTGATGTTTATAAAAGCATCAAATTTCAAGCGTCCGTCCAACGAAAAATATTCTGATCTTGTTTAATCAAGTCCAGAATAAATGAAAATGTTCTCAGGGTAAAAATGCAACTATGCATTTTCTACCCTGAACGAGGACTCTTGATCGCGACAAAAGTGATCAAGACCCGAGTTTTTTTTTTTTGAATCTGGTTGAGAACGTCGCGGTCTAATTTTGAAAGAAAAAGGTTAAAGTAATAAAGAAAAAATAAAAAAATTATTTTTGTTGGAAGTGGATTCGGTTTTCGGTCGGAGGAAAGTTGGTTAAAAGAGAAAAGCCTGCAACACAATAAGTTGAAAAGGATAGCAGTGAACCCACAACGGAGTGATCAAGAAGTAAGTACGCCCCTTTTCGACGTACAATGCAAGAAAGATATAACAAATTGGCGCAGCCGGTAGGATAGAGGAAGCCTACTTTAAACAAACGAAGTATAAGCGCTCGAAAATCCTCTATCCTACGAATCGAAAAGGAGTTTAGGACGAGATCGAATACTGGGCAAGACACCCTACCCTCCGCCTGAAGTTGAGCCTAGTTTCAGGAGTATTTCGATCTTGTCGGCTCCCAACACTCGGGGTCAGACAGCTTTAACTGCCTCTGTTTGAAAAACATGCAGCCACCCCCTCATCAAAGCACAAAGAGCCAACGTGGGACAATAGCGGGCTTCATCCCTGTCCAGGCTAAAGAAGTCCACATCCCAAAATTTTAATTTTACACTTGAAGGAAGATCAGATACACTCCAATCTACGATCCGGAGCTGAAAGGGACTTCGAAGTAGGCAACGCGCTCCCCTTTCAGCTTTTACCCAGGGCAATTTAAGAAGGCCACGGGCCGCGCTGGCAGCAAAAGAACTTCAAGCAACAAAACCAGCGATCCTGAATTGAAAGGGACCTCGAAGAAGGCAATAAGCCCCCCTCTCAATTTGAACCAAGGGAAGTAAGACGGCAGAAGCCCCCTTAGCTGCAAATTTTACATACGGTGGTCCATGAGCGAAGAAAGCTCCCACCAGGAGACGCCGCAGGAAATCTCACCACTTCAACCAACTCCACAACAATCTTCCTCACCGGGCGACGCACAGGAAGATCCGTCCCGGTACGAAGGAGGCAACGCGGGTGCAACATCCGCAACAGAGTGTGCTAATCAAACACCCGCAACAAATTCACCAACCAGAGGAGTCACGTTAAGGAGCGGGACAATCCTAACGGGTCCCCGCCAAGTAAGACCTTCCAATTTAAATTTAGAAAAATATTTAAAGCATTTAGAAGGGAAAGTGCGAGACTCCTCCGAACTTTCGGTTATACAGTGCGATTCTATTGGCAAACAGATTGCCAAGTCTCGGGAACGAAGGCTTGAGTAAATCGCAACTTTTAAAGAAAGCACTGAAAAGTTCAAACAGAGCCTGAAGGAGTTTGGAGAACTCTCGCACTCACTCGAAGCCACAAGTAAAAATAATAGTGTAGATTTAAGTGAAATTGTAAACGACAGTGTCAGTGATTCCACCGTGAGTGAAATCCTTTTGAACTGGCTGGCCACTCCCTTCTGGAAACCAGCATAGAAGAAACTAGCTCCCCAAAAGTGTCAAACTTTAGTTTCAGAATCCCCAATTTAAACATGGCAGATTACGCTAAAATCGACAAGATAACTGCCCAGCTCGTTTCCCTATTCTCGGGAGAGCAGCACCCAAAATTGAGCCTTGACCTGCAAAGTTTCCTAGGATGCTGCAGGCAGGTAATTCAGTGCATTTCGGTGGAGGAACTATCAGCATTTTTACAAATCTTCCCCACCAGACTTCGAGGCGAAGCTTACCAGCTTTTTGCCTCAAATATGCCCACTACTTTCAAAGAAGTAGAAGAACGGTTAAATCGCACGTACCTGCCTAGAAAAACTTACCGGAAACTGGTAAATAAATTAATCACTACAAGGCAGTATCCTTTGGAAACCCTCACAGCCTTCACGGCACGAGTGAAACAGATGCTGGCACTACGTAATGAAGCAGCAGAGTCCAAATATGGAGCCACGGCAGCACCAGCTGTTAAAACGCAGCTCGAGGACCTTGCCAAAAATGCACTGAAATCAGGCGTAAATAACCCATATATGTGCCAATACCTTCTGACCATGACAGAAGGCACGGTGGATGACCTCGTACACGAGCACTTTACATGGAACATCTCCAGCAAAGAGCTCTATTCCTGCAACCTTCAGGGCAATTTCAACAAAATGTAATACAAAGTCCGATACCTCATTCAATAAGTGCAACAACACCAAATAACGCACAATTTAGCCAACTTAATTCATCAGCTAATCACAGCGTATTTACTCCCGGCATAATGCAATTCGCTCAAGTTCCTCAGACCCTGCCAAACACAAATAGTCACATTCAGCAGCCGCAGTTCACACAGGCAAACACACCACCATACATCAAACAGTAGCCAAGATCTCCTAATAAAAATTATAATGTACAAAGTAAAAACAATTAATTAAATAAAATCAGTTGCAGTTTTTGTCATCTAAGAAGCCACACATATGCCGATTGCCTCAAAAGGAAAAATACGCCTTATTCTGTGAACTGCAAAATGTATAATCATGACGTGCGTGACTACAGGAGGAACAACAATAGTGGACCAGCAAATCAACGACCAAGAGACCCACAAGGTCCCAACAACTCACGAGTGTATAATGTGCGTAAAAAGTGTGAGTTCTGTGGCCGTACTGGACATATAATAAGCGCATGTCAACAAAAACGTAAATGGGAAGCCCGGAGTCAGGGGAACGACGTACAGTCGACCCAAAACTTCCCGGCTAGACTATAAAACTCCCCATCTAACAAAATAGGGTCTCCTCAGCAGCCCAATTCCAGTGCCGGTACAATAAAACTTCCTTTAGACATAGGCCTGAACGGCCAAACTAAACTAGTAGTAGACACAGGCGCTGAGGTAAGTATAATAGAGAAAAGGTCATTAAAAGATCTCAAAGAAATTAACCACAATGAAGCATGTACACTTCAGACCCCATTTGGTACCGGAAAGATGCTGGGAAATTGCCAGGGAAACTTCGTTTTCAAAAACAAAATTCCCTGCAAGTTTCAAGTCGTAAAGAACTTGCCTGGCCTTTCCGAGGATGGGCTTCTAGGAAATGATTTCCTAGCAAAAAACTGTAACGTTGAGGGTCCTAATAAGGCACTAAGGTTTCCTCGCACGGAGACTAATCCCAATGAATTTGCTTTGCCATTGATGTTTGAAACGGACAAGCTACATTCTGGAAAAGCAGTGGAAGTAAGAACACTTGCAGAAGAGGTAGAGTCTAAACAGGCTGAACTATCCACCTGCAGTGTCTACAAGGCTTCTCAAACGAGAAAAGCTGGCTGCCAAGCTCGAAAAGAACCCAAGGAATGTGAAAGAGGCTGTCTGGGCGAACAAGAGACCGATAAAATCAGGCAGCAATTGGTTACCTTTAAGGAACCAATCTGCATACCTGCGCGCTCTTAAATTATTGCCCCGGTCCCGTTACAAACTCAAGAAGAAATGCTCTGTTTATCACAAGAGATAAGCGATGGAGTCTTCTTGGCAAACAGTTTGCTCTCATCTGGAAAAGGATTAGTTCTGTTTAGTATTCTCAACGCTAACAGCCATCAAGTAGTCATACATAGCTTAAAGTTACAGCTATTTCCAATAAACGACTACACTATAGTCCCATTAACCCACACAAAAGACCACAACCATACGCACATTCCCATACCAAATTTAGAGGTAATATCAAACACCACAAGAGACGGAACTGAGTGTCGAAAGCCTGCATGTAGCTCTTCCGTCCAGAATACTGAGACATAAATCATTACTAAACAAACAATGGCCATATAAGAACGGTAGCGAGTCGCTAAAACCTAAATTAAAGGTGCATATTACTCCACCTGCACACAGCACACAGAATGCTACATGGTCTAAACTCACTAGCATAGACGCGCATGAGTATAATACACAACGTATGGCAAAAACCACACAGGTGTACCAAACTCAGCCGTCAACAAAACAGGACGCAGATACCCTGCAACATACTAAGAACAATGAAAAAAAGCCTCAAAAGGAATCAAATAAGCCTCACCTACTTACAGGACAAAAACTTAAAAGGAAGAGTAAGTCAAACCAAGGTTCAGCCGACAAAACGGCAATATTACAGCATGTACGATACCTATACCCGGACTATGAGACTCCGGACGACGGAAAGCAATACCTGCCTATATCCAGGCTAGAGCAGGAACTCAGCCTAGACCCTAATTTGACCGCGGAAGAAAAACTTTCGATATCAGAACTCTGCGAAAAGTATAACGACATATTCTTCCTCAAAGGTGATAAACTCACCTATGTATACAAATGCGATAACGCATAATATTCCATTGGTGCAAGATCAAGCACCAATCAGTCAAAAAATGTACCGCTTACCCGAAACACAGCGGAACATATTTAACGAGTAGCTAAAAGTGTAGTCTAGTAAAAGCCCTTGGAATTCACTTCTAATAGCGGTCCTCAAGAAAGCCGGACCTGACGGTGAAAAAAGGTGGCGCGTCGTTGTCGACTTTCGTAAATTAAACGAAAAGACAATTGGAGACGCATTCCCGCTACCCCGTATCGAGGATATTCTCGACCAACTAGGTCACGCAAGGTATTTCACCACACTCGATTTGGCCGACGGCTATCATCAAGTTCTTGTCGACAAAAAAGATCGAAATAAAACTGCTTTCAGCACAAGGTATGGGCGCTACGAGTTCAAGCGTATGCCATTCGGGCTCAAAGGAGCCCCCGCCACATTTCAACGCCTAATGAATTTTGTCCTGACAGGCCTACAAGGCCTCGAATGTTTCGTTTACCTAGATGACATCGTCATCTATGGTAAAAATTTAAATGACCACAACAAAAAGTTGAGGAAAGTCTTCAATAAGTTGAGAGAGAACAATTTAAAACTGCAGCCAGAGAAGTGCCAGTTTCTACAAAGAGAAGTTGTTTACCTAGGACATAAATGTTCTAGCGAAGGAGCCCTACCGGACCCAAGTAAGACGGCCTGAGTCCAAACATTTCCTGTTCCAAGAACAGTAAGGCAAGTTCAGTCATTTTTAGGACTTGCCAATTACTACAGGAAATTCATTCCAGACTTCTCCAAAATTCTACGTCCAATCACGAATTTACTCCGAAAGGACGTAAAATTCACTTGGACACAGAAATGCCAGGAAGCATTTCAAAGCATAAAAAATGCTTTAATTTCTCCACCATTTTTGATTTACCCCGATGTTATACTACGGACGCAACTAACGAGGCTCTAGGAGCTGTTCTTTCTCAAGGAGAAGTTGGAAAGGACCAGCCATTGCGTATGCAAGCCGCACATTAAACAAAGCCGAAAGAAATTACTCTACTATAGAGAAAGGGTTATTGGTATTGTCTGGGCTACCAAGAATTTCAGGTGCTATCTCAAGGCCGGAAATCATGGCCGAAAATTCACGGTCTATACTGACCATAAACCTCTCAAAAGTGTCTTCAATGTGAAAGACCCTATTTCCCGTTTGGTGAGATTTCACCACAAGTTATCTGAATTCGATTACAACATCGAATATAAACCAGGGAAGTACAACACTAATCCCGATGCACTAAGTCGCATCCCTCAAGCATCAAAAGAAGACGGTTTAGGCAATACCTTAACGGTAAAAGCCCTAGTCCACACATGATGGACTCAGATGTGGAGGAAGACAATTCCACAAATAAGAAGAAAAAGAAGAAATCCGCTCATTGCTTCGTCGTGAATCGAGCTCAGAAGCAAAAGGTTCAAGAAACAATAAATAACTCCAGTGTGGAGACAGAAGAGCACACGAAAGCGGACCAAAACGAAATTCAACTCACGGAGGCAGATGTTCACCCCCCGGCATCGCTTGAGCAAAAAGTAATACTGGCAAGACACCCGAAGTTATTACGAGTCCCACGGAGAAAAAACAATCTTAAAAGATTATCACGATTCCCCATTTGGTGGCCATCAAGGTGTCATAAAAACTTACAAACGCATAAGATGCAAGTATTGGTGGAGACACATGCATCAAGAAATCCATTTAAAAATGCCCAAAGTGCCAGACGATGAAAGCATCTCCACAATATAAAATGCCAATGGTTATCACGGACATCGCAGTGCAACCGTTCGACAAAGTTTACCTCGATATTGTAGGTCCATTAGAAGAGACCACATCAGGTAACAAATATATCTTGACCTTCCAAGATAATTTAACAAAATTTGTCGACTGGTATGCAATACCTAATGCAGAAGCAGTCACAGTAGCGCAAGTTTTCTTTGATGAATACCTTACGCGCTATCGCATACCCAAAAGAATACTCACCGATCAGGGAACAAATTTCCTGTGTGAATTATTCAAAAGAGTATCTAAGCTTCTAAAGGTAAAGAAGTTACAGACTTCAGCATACCACCCACAGTCTAATGGGGCACTGGAGCGTGCACATAGACCCCTGATAGGATACCTGCGAACAATCGTAGATGAAAATCCCAGAACATGGGACCAGTACCTACGAACCGCTGCATTCGTGTACAACAATAGTGTACTCCAGGGTACTAAACTTACCCCAATGGACTGCCTATACGGCTTCACAGCAGATGTCCCATCAAATTTAAAACGCGATCCCGAACCCGTTTACAGTCACGAGAGCTATTATCATATACTGAAGTCTAAGCTCCAAAAATCATATGCCACGGCAAGAAAGAACTTATTGGCAAGTAAACAGCGCTCAAAGGGGTACTACGATAAGACAGTACGGCCCCTAACTTTCCATGTAGGAGACAAGGTCCTCATCAAGAATGAAAGCAGAAAACATCAGCTTTCTCAAATCTGGGTAGGACCTTATCACGTAATCGCAATACCAAGTGATGTGAATACCACTATCAAAATTGGTAAACGTATCGTAACGGTACATAATAATCGTTTGAAACCATATTTCGAGTAAAAGCATGTTGAACAAAAATGAACCAGGTTGACTTGAAATTCCTACTACAGTGTACATCAAACCTCATTCCAATACCTCCCCATAAACATTTGCGGTGGAGTCACTCCACTGCAAAATTTAGAACGGCACAATGCAAGTACAAATATGCTTAAAGGATTGTTTTCTTCCTCTGAATTGTCCACAGCAATGGCGTTAAAATTCATCATAGTTGCCCTCTTCATCCAGTACACAACTGGAGCAATAGCTGACAAACCTTATGTAATGACCCAGCTAAATGACTCGGGTATACTTTTCGAGCACCTGGGAAATCTGATGGTATATCATGGCACCTGGAATGTCCTCACCAAGATAGACTTGGATGAGTTAGATACCCAGATAAAGCTAGCAGAATATGCAGAGCACTTAGTGCATAAACTCTGCATAAATATAACAAACCCAGGAGATCTATGTAACATACAACAGCATCACATACACGCTATTATAGACAGTGTCCAAAAACGAACGAAAACCATTAAAGAACTGGTTCCAGGAAAACGTAAAACTAGGTCATTGTTCCACGGAATTGGCAGCGCAATGCACTACATATTTGGGACCATGGACAATAACAACGAAAACAAATTTACAGCAGGTTAGAAGAACTTGAAACAAATGCACAAGCCCTAGCCGAGCTGGAGAAGCAACAAATCAGCGTTGTAAAAACTACCTTGGAAAAGATTCAAAAACCGCTGGCAATGTTAATAGCCTTCAGCAAATTTTACCAGTAGAAATATTTAAGTTAAAAAATAAAAGAAAAGACAAATCGTACCTTCAGTACCATTTGTCATGAAAATTACAATATGTATGTAGATCGTATATACATACTGCGAAAAAAAGCTTTCATGCTCAGAACTGCGCACCGCGAAAATACATTATATGTATACGCGAACCGCAATTTCAATCGTCGTGACGGTGGCTGATGTTTATAAAAGCATCAAATTTCAAGCGTACGTCCAACGAAAAATATTCTGATCTTGTTTAATCAAGTCCAGAATAAATGAAAATGTTCTCAGGGTAAAAATGCAACTATGCATTTTCTACCCTGAATGAGGGCTCTTGATCGCGACAAAAGTGATCAAGACCCGAGTTTTTTTTTTGAATCTGGTTGAGAACGTCGCGGTCTAATTTTGAAAGAAAATGGTTAAAGTAATAGAGAAAAAATAAAAAAATTATATTGGTTGGAAGTGGATTCGGTTTTCGGTCGGAGGAAAGTTGGTTAAAAGAGAAAAGTTTATACGAAAAAGTGTACAATAGAAGAAAAAAGGAAGTTTAATTAATTTATAGTAAAGTGTATTAAGAGCACAGTTAAAGAAAAAAGGGAAAAGAAACTAATGAAGAAAAGTAAAGTTCCAAGTGAAGTGTTTTAAAATTACCCTGCAACACAATTAGGTGAAAAAGATAACAGTGAACCCACAACGGAGTGATCAAGAAGTAAGTACGTCCCTTTTCGACGTACATTGAAAGAAAAATATAACAACTGAGATAATTACTTACTGACCAATCTTTTATTTCTGGTCTAGAGAATAAAGAATCTTACTTCGGGTCTCGACTGAAGTTACGATACCACTTTAAGCCGGGTCTCGACAAAACTAAAGAATATTATCTCGGGGTCTCGACTGAGATAATTATTTACTGACCAATCTTTTATTTCAGATCTAGAGAATAAAGAATCTTACTTCGGGTCTCGACTGAAGTTACTATACCACTTTAAGCCGGGTCTCGACACACTTAAAGAATATTATCTGGGGTGTCGACTCTGATAACTTTTTACTGAGCTATCTTTTATTTCTGGTCTAGAGGGAAATAAAGAATCTTACTTCGGGTCTCTTCTGAAGTTACGATACCACTATAAGCCGGGTCTCGATTTACTTAAAGGATATTATCGCAGGTCTCGACTGAGATAATTATTTACTCACCAATCTTTTATTTCTGTTCTAGCCGGAAATAAAGAATCTTACTTCGGGTCTCGACTGAAGTTAGGATACCACTTTAAGTCGGGTCTCGACTAACCTAAAGAATATTATCTCGGGTCTCGACTGAGATAATTATTTACTCACCAATCTTTTATTTCTGGTATAGAGGTATAAAGAATCTTACTTTGGGTCTCGACTGAAGTTACGATACCGCTTTAAACGGGTCTCGACTGACTTACGGATATTATCTCGGGTCTCGACGGAGTTAATTATTTACTGACCATAGTTTTATTTCTGGTATAGAGGGAAATAAAGAATCCAACTTTGGGTCTTGACTCAAGTTACGATACCACTTTAAGCCGGGTCTCGGCTGACTTAAAGAATATTATCTCGGGTCTCGACTGAGATACTTATTTACAGACAAATCATCTATTTCAGGTCTGGAGGGAAATAAAGAATCTTACTTCGGGTCTTGACTGAAGTTACGATACCACTTTAAGCCGGGTCTCGTCTGACTTAAAGAATATTATCTCGTGTCTCGACTGTGATAACTAATTACTGACCAATCTTTTATTTCTGGTCTAGAGGGATATAAAGAATCTTACTTCGAGTCCCAACTGAAGTTACGATACCACTTTAAGCTAACTGACTTAAAGAATATTATCTCGGGTCTCGACTGAGATAATATTACTAATTCAAATTAATTAAAAATTATCTTCCTTTTACAATGAGTGATTTATAATTGAGTAGCAATAGTTTCCATAGAAAGTAACGAAGAGAGTATAAAATTTTTGAAAATGGCGTGAAGGCTTTTCTAATAACAAGGCAAGAAAAATAAATATATAAACATGCTTATATTTTATCATTATGTATACATTCGGTTTAAACAAAACAAATAAATTTATTTATTCATGTTCAGTAATTGCTAATAACCACTCTAGATTTTGATAGTCTTAGAAAAGTCTGACGGCAAATTGGGGACAGCCCAAGACAATAGGTACGCCACTGTGCACACATGAAAGTCTTTGTATATATTGACCTCTTCTGAGTCACATGTAACTGACCACTCATGTGCAATATATAATATATTAGAGGACTGCGTCAGCTGAATCAACGAAGACCTTCATAACATCTTAGACTGGTCAAATAATCTGATACTTAACCCTTAAAAGTCTCAAGCGCTAGCAGTATGTACAGTAAGTTGTGACCCTGCTTATTTCCCGCCCATAGAACTCAATCTGTCAGCCATACCATATGTACAGAAAGTGAAAAACTTAGGCATTGTACTCAATTCTCAAATTGGTTGTTATGACCATATTAAAATAATCCTGAGGAAAATGGATGAGGTGCTTCGCCGACTCTGGCTATATGTTGATCTGCTTACGACCAATCTGCACATTAGGCTGGTGAGGACATTGGTATTGTCGCATCTAATGCATGGTTCCATCATCTTCCCCAACTCGATTCACGCTGTAAACGTAATCTTCGAGTAGCCTACAACGATTTCATTTGGTTCGAGTTTGGGCTGCGTATACCTGATTATATCTCTTCTTTTCGTAATATAATTTTAGATTGCTCCTTGGAAACGCATTTGCAAGGCAAGGCAGTACATTTCCTGCATAGCATAATGAACACGCGTAGACCGGCTTATCTGTATGATTTTTTAAACTTCTTGCGTAGTAACGGACGTTGCGATTTGTTATTACCTCACTTTAAATATTCTATTTCGAATGCCTCTTACTTTATTCAAACTATTCGTATTTGGAACGATTTTCCAGCTTCGATCCAGCGCGAGAATTCGGCCTCTAGCTTTAAAGGGTTCCTCTGGCAGCAAACGAATTAACTTTTTCCTTTAGGATTCGTAACAAAAAAAAAACTGAGGATAGATTTCGTAAAATGAAAAACACAATCTTCACTGTAAACTGAACAACTATGTTTATATATTTACAAAATTATAAATTTATAATCTTTAATTATTACAAATCTTCATTATCATTATCATTATATTCATTATCACTAATCACTGGTTTCTCTTTAGAGTAAACCAACACAATTATATATTCTTTGTTTCCCTTTAAGCTAACACAATTATATTTTCTTTATTGGAGCTTTTCTTTAAAAAGTGACGAACTAAATCACGGCGGTCTTAAGACTGAATTCTGGTTTCTTTTAATTCTAAAATTCTCTTAGTTAAAACTGCTTACCTAATCATTGTTCCCACGATAAGCTTTTTATTAAATTGTCTTTTTTCTGTCTATTTTGCAGGTAAGTCTGGGAATGTGGGAAAATATGAAAAATATGGAGGAATGGATCAGGTTTGTATAGGAATTTTATTTATGTCGAGACTGTCTAGACTTGTAATAGAATATCGGTTTCCTGTATTAAGGTGAGGTAACGTAACTCCTCCCCCGTTCGATTGAGGATTCTCCTGAATCCTGTTAACTATTTTTATCTTTAAATTTCTTTGTTTCAAAATACAAAATATTACAATTATTGTACCCGTTACAAAAAATATTGAAAATGATCCTATTCCTAGCCCTGTGTTTAGATGTTTATGATATTTCAATTCTTTTATTTCTTTTATGATCTTTTCCTGTTTCAACACAAAATCTTCAAAGGTTAAATCTGTTTTGCTCATATTGAAACTATGACCTATTGGTACAATGAATTTGCTTATTACTTTATGTACTTTATTACTGTATGTATTATTACAAACTTGTACTGTACAATTTTGAAAATTTATAAAATAATTTCCATTTAAAACTATTTTTCTTTCGTCACAGGAACTATTTAGATTTCTATTTTTCATATTATTTAAAATCAGAATGTCATCATCAATTTCAATGAACTCCTCCTCATAATTTGTTATAAATTTACAACTATTTTTAAAAATACAATTTTTACTAATCTTTAATTCTTTCAAAATTTTTTCACTTTCAAATGTATAAACTTTATTATTTCTGTCGATTATGAATCCGGCTTCTTGGTCAATTTGTTTATTATTTATATTAGTGATAGGAATTCGAGCTTTTTGCCAAATGTCTGAAATTCTTTAGGGATTTTTATTGCGAAAATGATTGACTTATTATAATAATTAGCTACTCCAAATCTAATTTGTGTCAGTTTCTTCGAGTCAATGTCGTATGTCTTAATCTCTTTGTCTGTCAGAATGCTCGGATGTAAGATCCCTAGTCTAGCTGATGCAAAATTGTCCTGTATGTTGTCGATTTGTCTTTTGATAAAATCAATCTTGATCATTTGTTCAAGGAATAAACCTTCTGCATAGATTTTTTTTTCGATTTCGTTTAATTTTCTTGGTATTTTAAGTCGATCTGCTTTAACGGCGTTTGCAATAAGCGTAAATGTTTTATTGAAGTTATTGTTGATTCTAATTTGTTGGTTGACTGTCTCGATTGTCTCGTGGTGATTTCTGTCGTTCGTGTTTCAATGTTCAATAATATCTTGTCTGTCGGTGTAATCCATGGTCCCGAAAAGCCATTTCAAAATGGTTCCGCCAAAATTAACAAGTCCTCGTTTGTGTCTGCTAGGGATAAGTGTCTTAACTTGGTTTCTGATGGTTTCGATTTGATGTACTGCGATGTTTTTATTGGTACTGAAATTTACTGTGTTTATGGTTTCTTGTAGTCTATCAACAATTTCCAATATTTCTTTTGGGTTAATAATATGCAGAATAATGTCGAATTTACTAACAATCTCTACTTCGCCTGTTTGAATTTTTGTGTAGCCTGATTCTGACATCATTTGGTCAATTATTAGTGTTTGGTGACTGAATGGTATCATCAGTATTATGATTCCTATTATTAGTAAATTTATCAATAAAATTTATGAAGCAATGTTTGCTATTTACATAAGTGTCGACGTGAATGATCCCGTTAGTTGTTTTAGGGGTTTCTGTTAAATTAAATTTCTTTATAATTGGGTTCTTATCGTATTTACCAGCAGCACAAATGTCGCAGTTATTGATTATTCTGTGGACTGCTGTTTTCAGGTCTGGGTTGTAAATTTTATATTTAATTCCTTCGTATGTTGCCACTATTCCTGAATGCCCTAATTCGTTTTTATGAAAAAGCGATATTTCCTTATTAAGCTTTTCTTCTTCTTCGATATCTGTCGCGAAGAGACAACACTTAACAAATTTTATTCCAGTATTTTGTGGAAAGAGATTAATAATTATTTGTTGCAATTTATTGTATTCGTGGTCGTTCAGTTTCGAGTAAATACCTATTTTCCCTTTTTCTATGTACCTTCGTAGGATGTCATTGGCACTATCGCTCTCAAGGTCTCTCAAATCAATAAAAAATCTTCTATTTTTAAAAACGATTTCGAGCTCTTTTTCTTTAGACTCCTGAAGTATAATTTGTGTTCTAAACCGATTAACGATTGTTTCTAGTATAGGTATATGATCGTCAGAGTTTTCCTCTTGAGAGTGTATGGTTTGGTTTTCTAACGATTCATTTAAGACATTTATCTCATTGTTGTTCAAATAATTTTTTCTACTTTCGCCATCGCGAAACATGCTATTTAGATTGAAACTCAAATTTGATCTTCCTAGAGTATTACTTCCCGTTTTGTTTTTTGGTTCACTACATGTATTGAATAATTTGTTTAAATCAAACCTCAGGTACTCACCATCTAATAAGTTTATTTCCCTCGTATCGGGATTGATTCTGCTCAAAAAGTCCGCGATTACAGTCTCTTTGCCCTTTATATAGTCAATTTTGATGTTGTATTCACACAAAGATATGAGCCATCTTGTTAGTCTCGGATTAATATCTTTTCCTGCATATTTGGCTGCAAGCCACTTAATCGGCTGGTGGTCTGTATGTAGGTCAAATTCCCTTACCGAAGAGGTATGGTCTGAAATATTTGCACCCCCAGACAGTCGCCAATAGCTCCTTTTCGATCGTCGAATAGTTTTTTTCGTGATCATTTAAGGTCCTGGATGCATAACAAATTGGGTGTCCATCTTGTTTCAAAACAGCACCAAGTGCAAAATTGCTAGCATCCGTTATTAATTTGAACCTCTTATTAAAATCGGGATATTTAAGGATGGGATGGTTTGTTATAATATCTTTTAACTTTTCAAAGGCACCAATATAATTTGGATCATTGGTGTTGATTGTCATTCCTTTCTTTAAGTATTTTGTCATAGGGTCAGCTACCTTAGCGTAATCTTTAATGAGCTTCCTGTAGTACCCTGTTATACCTAAGAATCTTTTTATCTCTTTTCCGGTAGTAGGAAGCTTTAATTCTTGAATGCATTTGATTTTGTTCGGATTTGGCTTGATACCTCCTGGCGTTAAAATATGTCCGAGAAATTCTGTGTCCTTTTTTAAGAAATTACATTTGTCGATTTGAATTTTTAACCCTGCTAACTTTATCCTCTCAAATACTTTTTTGACATTGGAAATATGTTCTTCTAAAGAAGTGCTAAATATTAGGATGTCGTCTAAATATACAACGCAAATCCTATTTATAAGTCCTCTCAATACATGATTCATTGTCCTTTGGAATGTGGCCGGAGAGTTCTTAAGCCCGAATGGCATTCTCAAATACTCATAATGGCCATATGGAGTCGAAAAGACAGTCTTTTTTCTATTTTCTGGTCTAACTAGTATCTGGTGAAAGCCCTTTGCAAGACCCAGAGTAGTTAAATATTGGGCTCTTCCCAATTTGTCGAGAATACTTTCGATGTTTGGTATCGGAAACTTGTCACTGATGGTGACCTCGTTAAGTTTCCTATAGTCAATCACTATTCGCCATTTTCGTTCGCCTGAATTATCTAACTTCTTCGGGACTATCCATAATGGGCTATTATAAGGTAAGTTACTTGGTTGTATGATATTTTGTTCTAACATCTCCCTGATTTGCCTTTCTATTCCTCTTCGTGGATACGAGGATACCGATAAATTTTTGTATATATAGGGTTATTTGTAGTCGTAATGATCTCGTGTTGTACTTCGCGAGTTGCAGTAAGTTTATCACCCTCTTTATAAAATAAATTTTCGTACTGCTTTAGGGCTTTTATGATGTGTCTTTTCTCTTCGAGATTTAAATGATCAAGGTTTTGTTTTTGGATGTTGCCTTCTTCGAAATTACAGACTTGATTTATAATAAAATAATGATCGTCTGTTTTAAAATAAATTTGATTGTCATTTACTTCAATAAATTTTTGACCTAAGTCAATTTTTGCTTTCAAAGGGTGTAAGAAATTTTGACCTATTATTGCATCATATCTGCGCCTTGATAGGTCCATTAATTTCCAGGATAGGGTGCCTGATACTTTAAATTCTTTTGGGATAGGAGTAACTAATCTATTTGTTACCTTAGATATACCATTAATAGTGGAAAAATAGAGAGGTTTTTCTAATGCTTCTTGGGAATAGTTAGTAATAATTCCTGGTTTTAAAATACTAGTTTCCGCTCCGGTATCAATTAAACATTTTATTTTCGTTTGGTCGACAGTTAGTGTCACTATTGGTAATCTTCCTGCCGAGGCTGGTTTGAATAACGTTATTGGGATTATTATTAGAACTGTTATTTTGTCCCTGCCTAAATTGTCCTGAACGGTTGTTAAAATTATTTCTATTGAAAAATGGTCTCTGTTGATTAAAATTTTTTTCTGTGTTGCCCTGATCGGTTAATGTGGGGAAAATTTCGATCTTGTCTAATGTAGTCATTTCGTCTGAATTGTCCGGAAAAATTTCCTAGATTATTTCGTTCTTGCATAGAACTTCTATTAAATTTATCGTGAAAATTATGTACTTGTCGATCACTGTCATTACGTTTAAAATCTCTGCTATGTGTGTTGTTAGATCTTGAGTCTTTGTTATATTTCCTATAATTATAATGAATCACGTCATTTTCGTCTAACAACCCTAACTCATCAAAAGTATTGAACACTTCGTTTAAATTCATATTATTTCTAATATTGGCACGATAGCTACCAGTTAACATATCTTTCACTATATCTACTAAATTCTTATCATTATTTTCAGAGGTATAATTAGTTGGTTTATTATCATCGTATTCATAAAGCTCATTTAATTGAAAATTTATAGATCTGATTTGAGAAAAAAGTTCTCTTAAATTTCCTACCTTGATACATCTACTTTCGTCCATTAGTTTTTTATAGCTTTTCCTTGGCCGATACTGTGTTTTTAATTCGGATTTCACTTGTTGCCATGTTAAATTTCCTCCAAGTCTTTGTATGCACCGCTTGGCCTCGCCTTGGATTTTTTTTTTGAGCACTATCTGCAAACCATGCTGTAGGAGAGCTGCATTATTTCCACATAATTTTCCTGCATTTTCCACTGCACTGATAAATTCTTGTAAGGGGTAGTCCTCTTTTCCATGGAAAGTCTTGATTTGTTGGAATTTATTCAGAACTTGGTCCGTTGTCAGCTGGAACATTTGTCCCAGTTGTGGTTGGTTAATTTGGTCCCTTAGAGCAGCGATTTCCCTCTGATGTTGTTCCTGTAGTTGCTGGATAGCTTGCTGCAGATCGTGAATTTCTTGCTGTTCAGCCATTTGTGCTCGATGTAAGTTTCTGTTTGCGTCGAAATATCTTCCTCTATTTCTCCTCATAAAATGTGTAGACCATAGAAATCTTGTTTCTTCGCAGTAAACAAATTTGATGTCACTACTTCGATACTGATTTCGAGAGATCTATCGTTCACAAAAATAAAAATAAAATTATATCACAAAACGAAAATATCTTTCACTTCTATTTTCTATTTCTGCGTTTGTTCGACCACTGGACTCTTATTCTTTAGAACAGAATCCTACCGACTGCGCCAATTAACTTTTTCCTTTAGGATTCGTAACAAAAAAAAAAACTGAGGATGGATTTCGGAAAATGAAAAACACAATCTTCACTGTAAACTGAACAACTATGTTTATATATTTACAAAATTATAAATTTATAATCTTTAATTATTACAAATCTTTTCTTTAAAAAGTGACGAACTAAATCACGGCGGTCTTAAGACTGAATTCTGGTTTCTTTTAATTCTAAAATTTTCTTAGTTAAAACTGCTTACCTAATCATTGTTCCCACGATAAGCTTTTTATTAAATTGTCTTTTTTCTGTCTATTTTGCAGGTAAGTCTGGGAATGTGGGAAAATATGAAAAATATGGAGGAATGGATCAGGTTTGTATAGGAATTTTATTTATGTCGAGACTGTCTAGACTTGTAATAGAATATCGGTTTCCTGTATTAAGGTGAGGTAACGTAACTCCCGTCATGCGATATTTCTTTTTTTATCACTTGTTTGCTACTGAATTTACGTATTTAGCTATCCTTATATGCATATTTTCATTTGTGACTTTTGTTTTCATTTTTTTACAATTTCTTTTCTTTTTGCTTTTGTTTTCATACTCTTGTTTGTTATTTTCTCTTATTTCTATTTTTTAGGTGTACATAGTTATAGAATAATGAATTTTTCTTCTTTTTTTCTTGTTACCACTACTTATATAATATATCGATAGAAACTTTCATCGTTTTGATTACAGACGGACAAAATCAATTATCATTCGTTCGTAATTGATTTTTTCAAAAATCAAGTTACCCAAGGTTTTGTTGATTAAAACGAAAGTCCTGTCAATTTTTGTATGTGATTGACAGCACATTTTTAATAATTAAAATTAAAATTCAATGGTAAATCGATTTTTGAAAAATTCAATTACGAACGAATGATCATTGATTTCGCCCGTCTGCCTAGGGTATTAGTGTAATTTAGTAGTACTAATGAAAGGCTTTTGTTTTATTGTACTTATGATGAATAAAAATAAAAAAAATAAAAGTTACTTATTTACTGACTTACTTACTACTTACTGAGTAATTTCCAATTGAACTAACTATTAATAGCATAATTCTATATAATAAATAAATAACTATTTACAACATTGAGTTATTAGAAATAATTTTAACAATTTAAATATTTGTCTAAAATTGATACATCAGTCATCTCCTTAAATATTTGAGAAGGTATCTCCCTATCCACAATTCTGATGTCCTCTTATTTGTAAAGCTATACTTCAAACATATTGGACAAAATTCCAAGATTTATCAAAAAAAAAAATTAATGCAAAACCATATGTTTAATATATCTGTAGTTATACCCGACCTATTTGGCCGTTCCTTGGAAAACCTAGCGAATTTCCATATAAATATTCTATGAGATAATAATTAGAAAGCAGTGGACAATTTCGGACAACATTTAAAACTGTTCTTTATCTGTCCATTATTTTTCTCAAGAATTCCGTATATGAAATCATATGGAGAAAGTTTGGACATGGTACAGAAAAAGTAAAAATATGTCCACTTTGTCCAAAGAAATCTCTAATGTTCAAATCAAAATGTTTTACTATACCCTAGATGAAATCTAGAAGGTATATACTAAGTTTGTCATTCCGTATGTAACACCTAGAAATAATGATGGTAGAGCAAAATTGATTGGACACCCACGGATCATATTAAAAATCCTTTTGATTTTTGCATGTCCGTCCGTCCGTCTGTTCGTTCGTCCGTCCGTCTGTTCGTTCGTCCGTCCGTCTGTTCGTTCGTCTGTCCGTCTGTCCGTCCATCTGTCCGTCCGTCTGTCCGTCTATCCGTCTGTCCGTCCGTCGAACAGACGGACGTCTGTGCGCATGATAACTAGAGAACGCGTTCACTTAGAAAGCTGAAATTATGTACACGGACTTTGGAACGAAAATGTAAAGTTAAGTTCAAAATTGGGACAAATCGGGTAACTCGTTCGTAGGGTTGCCATACAAAAATTTCGTTTTTCATTATACATTTTGACACTACATGAGAAGTAGAGAGTTAAAATTTTGTACATAGGGTTTTTATGAAAATAGTAAATACAATTTCAAAAATGGGCTAAATCGGGCAACCCTTTCTTGGTGTTGCCATATAAAAATATAGGCTTTTTACGTTTATTGTGAAAACAATAAGTCCTATACTATCTTAATCTTCCGAAAAGTTCTTCAGAATATGAAATCCTATAAAATTGGTTAATATAATCGTTTTTCTGTCCGACGAACCGTTATAGAAATATATGCGGAAAACCACTTCAAAAATCAAACTTGCACAGAAATGACATTCGAGTATTCATTTAGGGTATCATAAAAATTGTCTTAGATCAGTTCTAGCTTTTTTTACTTGTTGTTTGCTAAATTGAATTGTGGTGCAGAGTAAATATTTAAGATCGAGTTTCTGCTTAGTCGTTCGTACAAATCATTAACTTAGGGAGAAAATGATACGAGAGTTTAGGAAAAACTTCAATAAAGTGCTTATATGCTGATAATACCGTAAAACCTGGACTAAAATCTATATATGACCTGCTCCAGTAAACTGTAATAAACTTATTATTTTGTTTGTGAATAACGTCTGTGAACTGAAAATGGCGTCCTGTAAGCATGTGTGTGACAATGCCGTCACGTTTTTCCACTGTAATTCTGTGAGAGAGTTCTACATCTGGAATTTTTGCTTATTGGGCATCTTACAATTTTTTCCAAATGAGATAATTTCCAATCTTATATAGAATAAGATGAAGGGGAAAAGGGTTTAAGGAAAACCAAGTGTATGCAATGCATTGAATGTAACAATACTCTTTTTCTCGATAAATAACTCTAGTAATGTAAAATTTTCTATTTACTTTCAGAAATTCGTGTAGAGAGATTTGGAGTGCAACATGGAATAAATGCCCAAGCTGTTTTTGAAAAAATCACTCTGTAAGGGTAGAAGTCAATTGAAGACGTATAAAATAGAATTAAATTTGTAGTTACTTTATTAGTTTTAAAACTAATAACGATTTCGTTCACAGAGAAAGTTTTAAGTTTTTTAAGTTTTTTTTTTTCTTTTTTAATTGAATTGTTTTTAATGATTCTTTAAAAATAATTTTATTTTCGTTAAAATAAATAAATTTAAAATGCTTTTTATTTATTGTATAGTATGGAGAAATTTAATGAAAATGCAAAGTTGCAAAATTTCCAAAAACATTGTTTTTATAATTCCCAAGGAACTTCTGTGGAATAATTCTGCAGATTATCCGAACAAACTCTCCATAGAGTGTGCGTGGAATATATCCGCAAAACTTCCAAAGATATCGTTCTAATAATTTGCAAAGAAATTCTGTGGAAGAATAATAACGGCATACTTTCCTCACAGCGTAACTTTTGCTCCGTGATATTCCCATCAATTTTTTTTACATTCTTGGGATTATTCCAAGGAACTCATACTTAGGACAAGAAAATTTCATAAAAATATCAGATAAGCGTCCGTTAAGTGATTTGCTAGGGCTGTAGTCAACTGTTAGCGGAAACTTATTATAAGTAGTGACAACAGAAGAATTTAGGCAACTTTTTCACTGATTATCTTAGGAGGCCGCTCACAAAAGATGTAAATAATTTACACGAGCATTATGAATGAAATTGCAGCAGGTTCTTCATAAAAACTTTACACGTACTTTTAATTTAATACGACACTTCGCTCAATAATACAGGAATTGCTTGTACAATCTTAGACAACTTACCTCTAGATGTAAAAACCTAAAAATAAAAAAGCGATCGAATTAAAACGAACTAATCGCCCTGTAAGGTTTCTTTTATTTTACTCGTCTTCTGTCCGTTAACCAATGGTTGCGGAATGTCTTATAAAAAGAAGAACAAACTTTTATTAACACAGAGTTACAAGCGGTAGAGCTATATGGAGCTTTTAGGTACTTGGATCTCGACAATGTGAGAGCTGAAAAGCTCAAAGTTTGGTGTTAATATAAGCGACGTAGAAATCACCAGAAAACACCTTGAGAGTTCTGATTATACTCTGATTTTATTAAACAAATTACAGATCTTTTATCCATAAACAAAATCGATTACTTCATCTTTATGCATATAAAAATTAAATTTGCACGATTGATCACCTGAAAACGGTGATTTCATACACAAAGTTCATTGCACATGCATAGTGCTTATTTACTCATGATGGGTGTATTTGTTTACACGTATGACGCTTGGTCATATGGACAAGCTTTGATGAAAGAATTGTTTTTCTTTATTTTTCTTTGCATGTTTACGATTACTCAACTGCAATTTCATTCATGCTGTAGATGATCCATTCATGTAGTAAAGCAATTCTTTCTGTTTTAATATTTTTCGTTGGATATTTGTTATGTGCATTTGTGTGTGTTATAGACCAGTATGCTTCTCTTTGCATATTATGTTATGTGTATTAGATCAATGCACTTATGCTCTACAGCCCTCTAATAGAAAGCTTTATACATTCTCCCTCTCTTGCTGTATTATGCCACATAGGTTCTTCGTAATGAAAGCTTGCTTTGGTGGAATAAAAATTTAAAGAGCTTTGAAAAAATTGTTGTCTGCGGTACAATGTGGCTTGCTGCACGCATCATGCATGCATTCCCGTTTGGCTACAGCATGTACAGCTTTTACGGCGAGCATTTTCGTAATGACCGATATTCGAATGAGCTAAAAGAGAGAGAGATGAAAGCTTCACATTGACAATTTAGGCACATTGTTTATAGCAATATTTGTACCTGCTACCATAGAAATTTTGAAAAAGATCTTAAATAATGGAAAAAAAATCGATCAGTTGGGTAAGTGGCACTTACAAGTAGCTGAAAATTTCCAAAAGGGTCTAATAAAAAATAATTACGTAAACAAACGTATGTTTTACTTATGATCGTTTAGCACCGAACCGAATTAAATATTGAAAATTGTTTTAAAAAAATTGCAAACTACTGGTAAAGAGTCCCGCGAGACCAGGTTGTATCATAGACCTCTACAAACTCGATGTCATCACTACAGCCGAAAATGTTGAGCGGAGTGCTTGTCCTTCCCACAGCACTTGAAATGCTTCCAAAGCTGGAAGAAGCTCCGTGAATTGGTGTTGTGAATACTGTGGAATGTTGTCACCATCGAAGGGCAAGAGCGCCATCCTTCATCGAGGATAATGGTTGCCATGTGCAGTTGAATTGAATGTACCTGCATTCGTGTCAGAGATTCAAGACGTAAACGTCCCTTCAATCTGGCAACGAAACTAAGTAGTTCCTAAGTGCTTGTCCGTGGTGTTGTGGGTTCTGAGTTCTATCTTCAACTCCCATGTTTACAAATGAACTGTAGATTTCACTAACGTGAACACGAAGCTAATCAAAGAATTCAGCTGACCACATACTCCTGGTCCGCATAAAAACGATGTTCTCGTTATGCCGCAATGCGGATGGATTCAATCACAGATATAGAGCACGAGGTCCTTTGGACGCTGCAAAGCCGGGCGAGTGTAGATCTTGTGAAACAGGATGCCTTCTGCACCACAAACTGCGCTGATCAGCTGAACTCGCAGTCAATATGTAACATACATAAGACTGTGATGAAACTATTTGAATGTCATATCATTATCATTGTAATTAGATGGATAACTGTAGACTACTCTGCAAATTATCCCTCTCATTGCGCCCAGGTTCAACCCGAGGTTTATTCGCCATCTATTGTATGCTATAAAATCCGGAGGTCTTGTGGACATAAGCACATCATGGAGCATACGAAAGGTGTGTGAAGTGGTCGTTCAAAATGAACTCATCTCCCAACTCAGTGCCAGGGTCACTGGTCCCAATTCGATGACATCACTCAGCTCGTACAGATGTGCAGTGTTCGTTTGTATTCAACAGTTTTCGGAGATATGGATAATATTACTGAAAACCGTCACGTAATAAGTGTCAGTTTCAAAAGCTCGATAATTCTGAACACTGGGTCTGTCAAGTCGGGATTGCACTGGATTGGAATTGTCGTGAGTTGGGTGTAACGAATAGAGTCAGACTAAAGGTAGAATGTTGGCTTAATTCGCTCCTAAGTCTGAATCCTGTTGCCAGTGATGGGGTATAACCAGACAAAGAGCAGTTTGTTGCGCTCCCCTATATCCAGAGCCCTCACAGTGCTTTAACTCAAAGCTGCGAGATCAAGGTGTAAGCATAAAGAAAAAAATAGCCGATTAATAAATAAAAATGAATGCAATCTAAGGACAGCCTAACTATTTTATTTAATAAATCCGTGCACCATTCACCGCCAAAAAGTTGAATTACTTAGCATTTTTGAGAAAGCCTTGCCGGAACCTTCACCTTGAATATTACTTGGAGGAGAATTCCACTTGCGAACAGCCTGATCAAAGCGAGAACATTCACTATGATATGGCTTATTTACTAACAACGAAAATAAAA
Source organism: Dioctria linearis (assembly GCA_963930735.1). NCBI lineage: Eukaryota > Metazoa > Arthropoda > Insecta > Diptera > Asilidae > Dioctria > Dioctria linearis. The sequence goes on along the minus strand of OZ005744.1, from coordinate 156,116,682 downwards.
AAAAACAAAAAATAATAAATAAATAAATAAATAAAAATAGAAATAAACAATCCTTACTCGACTTAACTTTTATGGTCTTTATCTCCTTGTCATTGATGATGAATATTGAGAATCGAGTTGATGAATTAAAAAAGAGCTTATCTGATGCCGTAAATATCCTGTGGTGTCCTCGCGAATAACTCCGATGAAAATTATGTACTGCCGTCTCGTTTCTTCTATTTCTAGCTAAGTCCACGACTGAAGATCCACTTATCTTATGGTTGCCTTGGAATATCTAAATGATAGAGAGTGGATTAGTAATAAAAAAGTTCAAAGGGGAAACACAAACCACAAAGAAAAAAGGCGGCAAACATAGAATATAGACGACTTAAAACACCAGCATTCAGCGATAGAACAAAGAAAAATAAATGAAGGCACTATGGACCATAGACACCATCTAGTCAGGCAGTGACAACCAACCTCCGAAGTGTATTTAATTAGGGACACTAATTATCATTAGTTAGAGTAGACACGTCTAGACAAAAATTTCGCACCTTGTAAAATTGAAGCTATATAATAAATATAATCAACTCTCGCTGTACGTTATATTTAACACTGACTTACTGGTATACAAACATTAAGCAGGATCAAAGCAACATAACTACACAGAAAAGGACCTGAAAACACATCTCGGAAATGGGCAAATCAACAATTTGACATGTTTTCAACAAATTCACAAATTAAGCCAAATTAGGGGTATTGACGTGCCGAATGCATTTAAAAATGCGTTCAACACTATTGTTCAAAATAACCATACTTGTCAAAAACGAACTTTGACAGACAATAGCTGGGAAACCAACATTTGAACAGAGCTTTAAATGATAATTTTGGGTTTTCAGGATCGATATCTACGAATGTTTGTACCCCAAGATACAAAAAACAAACAAATAAGAAACAGTTATTATTTTTCAATTTCCTGAAAATTACTTCTGTCCACCATGAATATTTCAAATTTTAATTAATAAATTATTCTAATTAACACCCTAAAAGAATATGAATGTCACATGTAAAGTATTACAGTTTTTGCGCACTGTACCGAAAAATTATTTCCGGGACTACCAGTTGCTCTGGGCTGAAAAAGCTACCGAATCGTCCATTTTCAACCTACATATTGGCACCCTTTCGCGAGAATAAAAGGAATAAATAAATGACCATTCCTAAATAAGGCGGTTAGTACCACATTAAAATCAAGAGCCGTGGAGGTCCGTACAAATTTTACACGGCTAGTCTCGTTCGTGAAGGAGGACAGCCAGTATAAACGACAACTCAGTTCTTTTAATATTTCAAATATGAAATTTTATTAAAATTCATTCCAATTTGTTTAACCTAATATCACAAAATTCAATATAAGAAAAATTTAAAGAAAAAATAAATTAGCCTACAAACCTTTCAATTCAGTACAAAACTTCAAGCAGATGAAAGAAAAAATAAAATAAAAGCAAATTAAAAATTAAAATTAAAATTCAGTAATGTTGCGCCTTCTTGCTACCATTAGTTCTGAAAAAGAAGAAGAAGAACAGAATGAAGCCTCTGTCAACAACATAAATTCAGACTGAAATTAATGACATTGTTACTGCGTAAAAAAACAGAAGTGTAAAACAAAATGCCCTTTTCCAGTGCGTGACAGGTAGCACAATGCCCTTGCTCGTGCGTGAGGGCACAAGCGTAGCAAAATGCTTCTATAGAAAAACTAATTCAGATTAGTCTCTGAATATAGACTTATTATACGCAAAGTGGTATCAATATGTTTCTATAACGAAATAGCCTTTTGATGGTGCGTGAGGGCACAATGGCAGCAAAATACCTTTGTTCGTGTATGAGGGCATAAGAGTAGCAAAATGCTTGTACATATAGAAAAACTGAGACACTCAGATTATCTCTGATCAGAATTATCTTCTGTATAAAAGGGTAGGAAGCTCAGGTTATCCCTGACCAGAATTATCTTCTGTATGATAAGAGATTTTGTTCAAGAAAGATTTTTTTGGGATTCTCCGGTATATAGCAAAAGCTAAAAAATGTTCTAAGTTGTTATTTCATCACACAACCCATTAATTTTTGGTGACACGTTTCAAGTCTTTGTTTGACTCATCAACAGGTCCCAAATAGCGAAATTGAGTGATTTGAAAAACAAATGAAAAAATGAAAAAAAGAAGAAAGAAATGAAAAGTTTGAGAAAAATAGAAAAAAACAATTTTTTTTATTTATTAAAAAAATTTAAGTTTTTTCTTAAAGAAACAGATTCATTTGAAGCGAATCGAACATGTATACGCCACGCAGTGGGCTGCAAAATAAAAAAAGAAAAAGAAACGTTTCGTGTCAGCAGAAAACCTTACACTCATCGGTGCAGCTTGATTTTCTGCCTGGTGCAGACTCTTGAAAATAGATCTAACTGCTTGATCTCTTCTCATATAAACTTAGAATAAATTCTGGGTGTGAATTATATGAGGAAAAAACACTCCTATACAAGCCCAGGAGGAAAAATAAATAAAAAGATTACTCTTTTGGATTTTTACCGGGTTAAACTTAATTTTGTTCAAGAAAGAATTTTTTTGGCATTCTCCGGTATATAGCAAAAGCTAAAAAATGTTCTAATTTGTTATTTCATCACACAACCCATTAATTTTTGGTGACAAGTTTCAAGTCTTGGTTTGACTCATCAACAGGTCCGAAATAGCGAAATTTCTTCTTTTTTATTATTCAGCCCACTACGTGGCGTATACAGGTTCGATTCGCTTCGAATGAATCTGTTTCTTTAAAAAAAAATTTAAATTTTTTTAATAAATAAAAAAAATTGTTTTTTCTATTATTCTCAAACTTTTCATTTCTTTCTTCTTTTTTTCATTTCTTTCATTTGTTTTTCAAATCACTCAATTTCGCTATTTGGGACCTGTTGATGAGTCAAACCAAGACTTGAAACTTGTCACCAAAAATTAATGGGTTATGTGATGAAATAACAAATTAGAACATTTTTTAGCTTTTGCTATATACCGCAGAATACCAAAAAAATTCCTTCTTGAACAAAATTAAGTTTAACCCGGTAAAAAGTCCAAAAGAATAATCTTTTTATTTATGATAAGAGAGGAAACTCAGGTTATCCCTGACCAGAATTATGTTTTGTGAAAAAGGAGGGAAACACGATCCTTTTTAACACAGATCACTCTGATACAGATCAACTCTGCCAAAAGAATGGCGCCATCTACAGTCAAGTCAAGTCAAGTGTGTTTTGCGCCGTTTTCTTATTTGCGTTATCCTCGTATCCCTCGATGTTTTCGTTATTGTCTTCTTTTGATCCTTGGGGTAAGTCTTTAGCCCTCAGTCCGATTTGTTGTCGTTTCTTGTCCTTTTGTTGACAGTTGTCACTAGTATTTTTTGAAACTTTCCGTTTCGTTGTCTTGTTTTTCTTTACGTATATCTCTATATCAGCCGTACTGTGTGTCATTCTCTGTTTGGAGTTAGTTGTTAGTGGCATGGCGGGAAAAGAAGAAAAGGATGGTGCCATCTACTGAATTTCGTCGGCTTTATATAGCCGCTGTTTCGCCTCTTGATGTTTTCCCATTGAATAAATAACTAATGAGGAAGCGGGGTATCGTGCGAATACAGTGTACGTGAGTAGGCAATTCAATGACAGTCAAACCCAAAGAGCGGGGGGAGAAATGACAAGAGGGCTGGTCACTTATTTGAAAATTCGCTTGACAAGTCACTTAAATTATCATAGGCAACGACAAGGAATATTTTCTGAAGATAAGGGGGCGTCAAGAATTGGTGTATTTTACATAGCAATTTGGATTATAAAAAATGTCCCCCTTCAAAATTTCACGGTTTCACTATTGCCATGACGAAACGAATACAAACAGAGCACTCTAATACATTTCGCCGAGATGCTTACGTTTTCACCCGATATGCCGTTTCCTTATTAGTTATTTATTCAATGTGTTTTCCTAGCGACGTTTGCTTGAATTTTATTTGAGACGAAAACAGCTGGCTGTCATAATGTCATTTGATGACATTACAATTAAAAATACGCGGAGGTGCCTGTAATTTGGTGAGAATTTTGTTATACTTTTTATTTATTTGTTGTTTATGAGCCTATGTTTATTTTTTGTTTTAGAGACGGTGATGTCCAGGATGTTGAGGAGGGCTATAGTGGGATAAAATCGAAGATTATAGGATTGTTATTGGATTAGTATTGTGTTGGCTTTTCCTTTAGAACACGATATTTTGTGTTTATATATTTTGCGTTTTTTTCAGGAGATTGCCATGCTGTCTGTAATGAAACTGATGTCGGATAGTGGATAAATATTCCAAAAATACGAAGAACCATTCATGAGTGATTTTTTTGTTTTTAATTGGCTTTGATTAGCCCAACAATTTTATAAGAGTATATATGTAACCTATCGATTGCAGAAAGTAGATATTAGATAGTTTTTTTACTTGTCTGCTTTGTGTTGAATGTGGACTGAATACGGCTAATCATAGAAAAGTTTAAAATAAAGAAGAAAAAAAGTAAACAAACGAGTTCTGAAAAGTTTATCATGATCCAGTAGCGCATCCGTACTACACAGAGCACGCGATTTTTGCTTTTGTGTATCCAAGCTTGAAGTTGGCGAACTAAACAAAAAAATACGTGTCCGATATTTCTTTAATATTTAACAAATTCTGAAAAGTTCATCGAATCTGAAGATACGGGTCAAAAAATTGAAAATTTTGATTGCATTCTCTGCGTTTTTTTGGTGGCCATTTTCCTTTAGCTGGTGTTTTATTAGCGGACTTCATTGGAACTTGTAATGAACGTTTTTGGTCGTCTTTGAAGCATACAATCACAGTGGGGCAAGCCTTGGCGACAATCGCGTGAGACTACAGCCAAACATGTTACAGGATTGAATTTTCCTCTTGGTTTGTTTTCAAGCATGAACCACACTGCACATTCACAATGCTTGCCTGTATAATTGCATTTTTCTCCGCACTTTCTGGCCGTATTAACTGATGTTAAAATAACTTTTTTTACAATTTCAAACCACTGAGTGCACAACATATGCTATGCGTTCACGCTCCAAGTCTGCAATATCACGAAAAGTTCGCTTTCACTGAGAGTAGTCAAAACTAAAAAAAATCGCAGTTGTCCAACAGGACGACCTTGGCGATCTTCCCCTAGTTATATTATATAATAAAGTTACCAATGGGTTGTAATGGGTTAAATCTGGTTACTTACTTCCAGAGTTATAGATCCTTACAGGTAACTACAACCACATCTCACGAAACTTTGAACTCGGAATATCTCGCGAAGTGCAATGAAGAGGAGTTGGAAATCTGAATATTACATTCGTTCAGTGTAGAGAACATTTCAACAACTAAACTCATGTATATAAGGAAATAAGCATGTTCAGTTTAAGAAGTTTTTATATAATATTGATTTTCCCGTCTTCACACAATCGGATATTGTCGTAATGCTTGCTCTAATTAGAGAAAAGAAGTATTAATATATAAATGTTTCCGTTCTTAATGTGGATGTAAGGAGTGCTCTGAATGTATTTAATCATATATCATAAGCAGTTTACTTAGAGCTCATTATCACCCTTATAATCTAGTAATAAATTATGTCACTGGTTGAATATTGGTACTTTGATAATATTATATTAATTGAATAAATATTTGTGTTCTACACATTTTGATATGTTTGTTGGAGATATTTATTTTCCTATATGTCAATGTTTTCTTTTTCACTTAAACCGAAATATTGTATTTATAATTACATAGAAATAGTTTTGTGATTTGAAATAATTTACGTTGCATTTCACAGGAATTACGTAAATTAGTTATTTTATTTTATGGAGCTTAGAGGTGCTTATGTACTTACTACTGGACGCCTAGGCAGCGGAAAAATATTTAGCCGGATTTGCGCGTAGGATTTGACCAACTCTGAAAACACCCTATACAACATACAACGAAAACACGCCGCCAAGCGGGAGAAGAACGAGTGAGTGAAGAAGCAAAGTCGAGGTCAGCCGATCTCCTTTAAATTAAAAAGTACAAAAGCATGTAAACTCAAATTCGGTCTTATTATTTTATTGCCCTGGCCAAAACCCTCGAGAATACTTCCCAAGCCATGAAACAGAGATCTATATGTGGTCGTTCGGAGTCTGTTCTCTAAAATGTTCTATATTGAAAGTTATGGAAAAGTGCCAAACATTGACTTTATATATGCTATAGAGCCTAAACTTTTATCCATACAGGAAAATAATCTTCTAGTAATTTAAAGCTTGGTTCCTTACCTTCCCAAAGGCTACACTTCCTATATACCTTACTTAACAAAATAATAAAATAGTTTTGATTACAAAGTAACCTTACCATTTTACGCTTAATACCTCTCAGCTGAGTGATAATTGCATGTGTGTATGTGCAGCCGTAGTCCGAATCTGCAGGCAGCTACTCGATATCATCAGCCCACGGCATGCCATGACGGCTCAGCGACATACAATGATTACTCAGCTGAGAATTTTTTTTTGAGGAATCGTAGTCATTTCGTTAAGATAAATTTGTTTAAATCATTTTGTTAGGAAAGGTATGACAATTTTATTACGGTTGGGAAGATAAGAAAGCAAGCTTAAGATTATTGGAACACTATTTTTCTGTATGAAGAGTAGTTTAGGGCGGAGGAGCTATTCAAATCAAACTTTTGTCACTTTTACATAAGAACACTCCAAATATTTTAGAATGAAAGGACTACGGGGGGCCTCGCATGTGGTAGGGAGGGAGTCTGTTTCATGGCTTGTGAAGTATTCTCGGGGGTTTTGCCCTGGCCAAATAAAATCCCACATGTAGGTATGCAGTTTTACATTGTTTTTATCGCAATATTGAATAGAGCCACTTTCACGGTACTATTGCCGTGGTGTCATTTAAGTTTGTTTAAGTATTACTCATTAAGTTATCGCAGTCAGTCTAAGTACTTTGTTTTTGTTCGTCGTCTACATAGCGATAACGTAAATTGAATACGAATATACTACTACTACTGGCTATCAGGTTTTCGAGCTTTTCATAGCTGTGAACGTATAAAAGATAACACACATTCACGAGAATAACAATGCCATACCATTATGGTATGGCATTATGTATTGTAGAATGGCATTGCGCTACCGCCATATTTATTTTCATGGACTACAAAAAAATACAATAGTTTTTGTGTAACAAATCGTTTGAATACCGTAATTATTCCGACAAGTTTAATTAATTAGCCTGTAATCACGTCACGCCGGCCAGCCCTAAAATTAACATTTTCGTTTCTTAAATCACCTAATTCCACCGTTTAAGGGTCGCCATACTTGTAACAAATGACTTGGATTTTCTGTCATCATCTCCCGGCCTATTACTTTAATGCAGATTATTCTTCCCGTTGTTAGTATATAGCTTAGTTCTTTTCTTTCCTATCATAAATATATCTGGCGCCGATTTCCTAGTTTGTAATGTAAAATATTGTAACTCTTGTGCACATTTATTAGCAACTATAGGGCACCCGCCGTCGTTGACCAGCGATATTATGAATGCCTAGAGGTTGGGTGTTGGAAATGGTCGGGTGGGTTAGAGATGCATAATATCTAAGCTATCATCTGACTCAATTGCGCGATTCCGTATTCTAGCGTTTCACTCTGTATGTGTGTGTGTGTATGTGTACGCATTGTCGACGCGTTCTCAGGCAGTGCCCTAGCACATGATAAAAAGCGAAAGTTTTGTACGGTAACCCTAAGAAGGAGCTACCCGATTGGTCCTATTTTCGAACCTAAATTTCCCCTTTTTTTTTTACGAAAGGCTCATGTATAAAATTTCAGCTCTCTACGTTGACGCGTGAGGCAGTGTCTAAATATATAGTGAAAAACTAAAATGTTGTATGGCAACACCAAGAAAGATTTTCGGGATGCCTTCTGTGGCAGCATCGAAGTATGTAGTGAAAAACCAAATTTTTGTATGACCACACCAGGAAAGGGTTACCTGATTTAATTGATTTTTGAAATTTCATTAACTATTTTTATGAAAACGCTGTATACCAAATTTCTTCTCAGTACGTCGACTCGTTCTCTGGCAGCGCTCAAATATATAGTTAAAAACGAAATTTTTGTGTGGAAACCCTATGAAGGAGTTGCCCGATTGGTTCAATTTTTGAACTTAAATTTACATTTTTTTTTTAAAACGCCATTTGCAAAATTTGAGCTTTTCATGTCGACGTATAGTGAAGAACCAAAGTTTTGTATGGCAACACCAAGCAGGGGTTGCCAGTTCCTAGTTTTCTTTCCATAAAAAGCTTATCCGGACTATTACGAACATTTAAAATAAGAAAATAGCAAAATCGGTTCAGCCGTTCTCAAGTGATGCGATTATCAACGAACAACATGTCATTTTTATTTATATAGATAAATTACTACTACTACTTAGGTGTATGTATTCTACACAGTATCTATTTTTATAAAATGTAAGCTTCTAAACAATTACTGGTTAACACAGCTGCATTTATCGATTTTCTATAGAGAGAATCCGTAGTCAAAGAAAATTTTAAAAAGGATATAGAGACAATGTAACGCAACATAAAAGAAAAGATTCAAAAATTTCAATTTCGTAAATTGAAACGGCAAATATTCCCCATTCTGCGTAGTGCATATAAGAAGACAAAAATCACAAAAATTCTCAACAAGACTTTATGCAAAGAGCATGTCTACTTAAATATTATGCTCTATTAATCAAATGTAAACAAGCATAGGTTCTTTTATCTTGTCATGGTGCAATTTCCAAAAAAAAAAAGAAAAAAAAACAAATACTATTCAAATACAATAGAGTGAACAAATCAACACCGTATATGAACTTAAAATATTCCTCTCTAAGGAAGTTATCCGTACTGCCACCCTCTGATTAAAAGACACAATGAAAGGGAGATCTTTTGTTTATCCTCATATGCAGCCCTGCAGAATAAAAAGATAAGAACGAAAATGTAATGAACAGAAATTCTTCATATAGCTGACAATAAATCACTACACATGCCTTACACTTACAGCATGGCACGCGAGAGTGCGATTCCGAGGGTGTAATACTCAGTTTGATTGGATTCCATTGAAGTTGCCTCCAAGGATGGTAAAGTGTGATATTTGTTTCGCAATATCTTTTAAGCCGGTGAATTTCCCACTCCTTTACTCGTATTTATACATTTAATTATTTGAAATCAATTTTTAATGCCTTTGTTAATTTGTATGAACAGTTTTCAAGAATCTTTTAAATTTGCCTTATTTTATTACATTATTATTTTGGATTTATTATTTATTATTTTCAGGTTTTATTCTATTCTACTTATTTTTTAATTTTTTTATTATTTGAACTATAATTTAAAAAAAGGAAATTGTGGGAAAAGAAATTGTTTTTATTCTGCCATAGAATACCCTGAATTTCAATATAAACTTTAATACCGGCACCTGCCTTCCTTTTTTATGTTTATTCTCAGCATTGGCTAACACAAATTGGGTGTTACGTTTTAAAAGCACTTTAAACAACTTCCAAAAATACTTAATATGTACATAGATACATTGTACAATTGTATAATTTAGTACCTACTCGTTTTCCACAAATACATTTATTTTTATCTTATAAAAACTTACAATTATTTAAAGCTAATTAAGGCAGAATCTCTACGTTTTTATTTTACCACGTCGAACAAAAAATAAAGGATTATTGGAAACAGATAATTCAGAAATAGGCTGGTGCCAGAACGGGTTGTGAAGGCTAAAACGGACCAAATTAATAACAGGCAAGTGCCAGACGGAAAATTTAGGTAAGTTTATAATTCAGAGAAAAAACAAAAATTAAACCCGCGATAAAGCTAAATTGCGAAATGTGGGGGGGGCGGTTAAGGCGTTGAAAGTGGTTTTTTGATATTTTCGGCGAAATGTGACTTCCTAGCGAAAAATGTTCTTGGTGAAAGTTTTATATAATAAAAATATCTTTCATTTTTCAACATAACCTCAAATTTTTCGACAAAATAGCCGAAAACCGATTTTTCATTTTTTTTTTGTCTCTAATTCAAATTACATGAAATTTTGTGAAAGTATACTTTTTTTTGCGCTGAATAAGCACAATTTTTTTAGAATCTGGTAAACATGTAGTTTACGATATATATATTTACAATTTCCGAAAAAAAAACAAAAATTGTACACGGAAAACTTCATTGGTGTTTTCTTCAATTTAAATATTCTATCCAGGATCATTTTAACCGTTGAAATGCCTACTTTAAAATGGTCTATATATTTTGATGGTTTATTTTTGAAAAAACCGCTTAAAATTAGAAAACACAAAAACATGACTTTCCGGTTCACAAATTTTTCAATTCTTTTTATTATTTACGTAAATAATGGATTAAATTTCAATGAAAGAATTTACTTTAATGTAATATTACTAAAGTTGAATCAATCTAATTGAAGACAGAGGCTGAAATCATCCTGAAACTTAAGTTTTTCATGGCAATGCACCGTACCGTACTTCAGGTCGCAAGCTAGAGTTAAGACTCGCTGGCGCAGTGTGCAATTTCATTAACGTATATTTTGCTATTATTTCACAAGTAAAGAGTATAACGATGAGTAATTTGTTTTAGGTATAATAGAGTAAAATAATTTGAATACTAATTATTAAGTAGAACAATTAATTTGTTGAATTTTTTTTATAAAAATAAAAAAGTTGTGTGCAATTATAAAATTCAAATAAAATTTTACATCTTTTGCATTGTGGTTGTTGTTCTTCTTCTTCATCAATAAAATTTTCAGTTTGCGATGGAACTTCGCGATTAATGGCGTCTTCGAGCCCCTTGATTTCAATATAAAGACTCTTTGCTAACTTTTCATCAATAATCTCTTGCAAATCACTTACGTATATTTTAACCCGTATTTTCGGCAGCCACATCTTTGTTTATTACAACCACTTTTACAGCTGCAGTTAATACTTTTTTAAAAATTTTCGGGAATTAAATCTGAAATTTTTGGGATAAATTTTGGCATGAGTTTACCTAGTTGTTCGTTCCAGCCCCTGGGCATTGCTTTTTTGATATCGGGCGCGTTGTTCACATAACCAAGCCAAGTTTGCAATTGGTAATAAACTCTGTAGAAGTGTTGTGCAGCTGCTCCTTCAGTTGAGGGAAGTTTTTCGAATTTGAAAGTAGATTTATTAGTTGCCAGTTGGTAATGCTCAAATCTTAATTGATTTAATGGCATATCCATCTTCATACTTTTGTAAATACCACCTATAAGTTCAGATCAATTTTTTGCACTGCTTATTTGGCCTGCATCTTAAAAACAACAACTTTCTAGGCTTGATATATTTTTGTTGCTCAATAATGACTTTACTCCGGCTTTTTTTTCCCTTTCCAGCAAAATAGGAAGTTGTATCACAACCCGAAAAAGGGTGAAGAAATTCTATTATATTTGTGTACGTTTCATGCTTGAAATAATTAGATGTATAAAATGAATCCTTTTCATTGCTTGAGCGTGGTTTTGTGGGGAAAAAAAATACTGAGACCATATGAATTTACATAGTTGATGCAGAAGTATTAGTAAATCAACATCTTGACCCACGAGGATGACAGTTTTATCATGTTTTGCTAGTACAATTGCAATATTTATAATTAATGCATCGCGTCTTCGGGAGCTTGCTTGCACAAAAGTCCCTCTGATTGTAGTTTATCTGATGCTTGCAGATTCCTTACGACGTGAACGTTCGGCTTGTTTTGTGGCTATCGAAGTGGAAGTAGGTGCTGTAAGTGTTATTGTTACAGTTTTATTTACTTCGGGATACCCATCGAAAACTATAAAGCTATTAGCTGCATAATGGCTTCGAACATAATTAAAATATTTATTTGAAATTTCTTCAACAGTTTCGTTCTTTTTCCAAATGACTTTATATTGTAAGAACCCACCGTCAACGACATGTAAAATATTGTCATAGGCTGGCAAAAAATTAGTGCTTGTAACTTCACGATAAAGTTCAGATTTTGTGTTTTTTTCTAAATCCATTTTCTATAAGTTCATATTGAAAAACTCTTTCATATCATCTTTGCTGTTAATATTTAATAAAATTCTTTGGAATAGTAATAAAGGGTTGATGACTACTTTTACATCGTTAACTTTTATTGAAAATTGAAGTATTTTGAGAAATAATACTTTGTTTTTCCTTTCAAATTTAACGCTACCAAAATTACTTCCAATAATAGATTTCATAGATATTCTAGGAACAACATTGTTGAGCGCGCGGGTGCTCTACCTACAGCTTCAACGGATGAACCGATCCACATGAATCTTTACGCAATTGGAAGGAAATTCAGAAAGCGATTTTTGTTAAAAATTGATTTAAAAATATTGAAGCACAAGGTTTTTTGAAAGCGAACACCGATGAGGTCTCCAAAACTCCCCATCTAGTTTAATAATTTTCAGCCCTATTTCCTTAATTAAATTCATTTAATTTTAGTAATACTATATTATTAAAGTAAATTTTGTCATTGAAATTTAATCCATTATTTACGTAAATAATAAAAAAAATTGAAAATCCTAAAAAAAATTTAAAAATTAGTGATAAGAAAAGTCATGTTTTAGTGTTTTCTTAATTTTACGCCATTTCGAAAATAAATCATGGGGTCCCACAGAGTTCCATTCTGGACCCTGTGCTGTTCAGCATTTACATTAATGATTTGACCGAGTATATTCGCGACGTCAACATTCACATGTACGCCGATGACGTGCAAATTTATTTAAGTAATCCTATAGGTTTGATCGAAGATTATGCTGCTCGCCTGAACAGTGATTTGCATAATATTTTCATCTGGTCCTTAGAAACCAAGCTCAAGCTCAATCCGAGTAAGTCACAGTGCATTGCTTTCTATTGATCCTACAACGCTTCCTACTATTTTATTGGGCGGTTGTCCCTTGCCTTATGAGGATCGAGTGCGTAATCTTGGCGTGTTTTTAAATTCTAAAATGAGATGTTGAGACCTCATCAACTCAAACATAGCAAAAATATATGGCACTCCCCGCCGTCTCTGGCTGTCTGCTAGTTTACTAGCACCTAAGCTCTGTTGTCACCTTGTTAGGTCTCTCATTCTGTAACATTTCACTCATGCTTCTCTTGTCTTTCCCAAGCTCGACTCGCACTGTTCAAGGAAACTGAATGTTGCTCTCAACGACCCTACTAAATTTATCTTTGGTCTGAGGAGGTTTGATCATGTATCTCAAATCAATTTCATCTTGCTAGGCTGCTCGCTTGATATGTATCTGCAGCAGAGAGCTTTAGTGTTCCTGTTTAACTTACTTCGTTCTTCCCAACCTTCTATCAGCCCTTAACCTCCACTAGGCGGCTCAAACTGCTACTTCCACGGTTCCAAACCTCCATATTCGACGGATCTTGCATTGTTCAACTGACTAGATTCTGGAACTCGCTGCCTCATCATATCCAGACAACTAACTCGCTCGGCAACTTCAAACGACTCCTAAAGTTGACATTGGCTTGCGGTGACCTGTACGCCCAGCTCTTTTCTTTTTCTCTGTTTTTTAATCTTTCATTTTTTATTCCTGTAGATATCTTTTTAAAATGTCTTTAATATTATGTTTAATTAAATATGTATTTTTGATATTTTAATATTAGCTTAATTTAAGTTGGGTTTAGTTTTATTTAGCTCTCTTGCCATTTTGTTCGATGTTTGAAAAAAGATTGTAAATCTTGTGGTATCAGTACCCATGAAATAAATGAATTGAATTGAATTGAATATATAGACCATTTTAAGGTAGGCATTTCAACGGTTAAGATGAGCCTGGATAGAATATTTAACTCGAAAAAAACACCAATGAAGTTTTCCGTGGAAAATTTTTGTTTTTTTCTTCTGAAATTGCAACTATATCGGAAACTACATGTTTCCCACACTCTAAAAAAATTGTGCTTATTCAACGCAAAAAAGGTATACTTTCACAAAATTTCATGTAATTTGAATTATTTTTACGAGAGAAAAAAATACAAAAACTGAAAAATCGGTTTTCCGCCATTTTCTCGAAAAAATTGAGGTTATGTTGAAAAATGAAAGACAAATTTATTATATAAAACTTTCACCAAGAACATTTTCCGCTAGGAATTCACATTTCGCCGAAAGTCGCAAAAAACCGCTTTCAACGCATTAACCCCCCCCCCCCCCCCACTCATTTCGCAATTTCACTTTATCTCGTATTTAATTTTTGTTTTTTTTTTCATAATTATAACCGCAACTAAATTTTCCGGCTGATCCTTGCCTGTTATTAATTTTTTCTTTTCAAAAAATTATTGGCGCCAGCCAGTCTAAAAGTAATTTCATCTCAAATAAAAACAAATAAAAAAGCTAGAATATGTCTAAGACCAATTCTTATGATACCTTAAATAAATGTCCGTTTGTAATTTCGGCTACGCAAGCTTAATTTTTGAAGTGGTTTTTGAATATATCTCTAGAACGGTTCGTCGAACAGCAGAAATGATTATAACCAATTTTATAGGATTTCATATTCTGAAGAACTTTTCAGTACATTAAAACCTCTATAGGACTGATCATTGTTTAAATTATATTTATAAATTTTTAATAAAACACTATGTACAAAATTTCAACGCTCTACGTTGACCCGTTCCCACGCAGTGTCCAAATATGTAGAGAGAAATGAATTTTTTGTATGGCAACCATACGAAGGAGCTACCCGTTTTTCCCCATTTTCGAACTTAATTTTACATTTTTTTTAAAAGCCTACGAGCAAGATTACAGCTTTCTAAGTACACGCGTTCTCGAATTATCGTGAGGTCGGACGGACAGACGGACATTGAAAAATCGAAGTTACTTTTAATTTTATGTATGGGTGTCCAATCCATTTTGTTCTACCATCATTATTTCTAGGTGTTACAAATGGAATGACAAACTTTGTATAACCTTTAGATTTCATCTACGATATAGTTAAATAGAGAATCAGAATTGACTAAAGATCATTCTGTATGCTATTTTTAAATACTGTCGCAATCTACTACATACATAAGTATATGATGCTCGATCGATTCAATCTACCTGGATTCAAAGTTAATATGGAATAATATTTTTACATGTCTGACTCTCTGGAGTTGAGAAAATTACGACCTGCCAGGATTGTCGGCAGGAATTGATTCGAATGTTAAAGCGAAATGCCATTACATGAAATTTTATTGCTGGCCTGTCATCCTTTCATGTTTGAATTGGAGAAAATAAGCTGAAGCCAGCACCTGATACTTAGCTTTTATCAGTGGGATTATCCTGGCCCACTGTTAGCTTACACACCCGTTTGGTAGACTATTTTAAATGCTACTGATTTATGAGGATTCGCAGATCCATATAGTAAAACTCGTTGCCACTTTACGCTTCTGACTGTGGTGAACAATCTAATTAATGGTCCAAATTCAAAGTTAATTTCCACTTACTGTAAATGCATTTAATTGCCTAACGTACATGGAATACTCAGAAGAGGTGAATTTAATTGTAGCTTTGATGCTGGGCTTTTATTTTCTAAGTTTATGACTTGGACTATTTTATTTATGATGCAATTATCAAAAGTGCTTTTCGCATTCTGAAGCTTATATTTTCCGACCCAAAGAAATACTATGTAATATAACCAATTCAATCGCACCACCACCCACTAAGAAGTGCATCTGAATTCTGAATTTAATTCGCATAGTTTTTGATTAGGATTTCCGTTTTCATTTTATCATATATCAACTACGTACCTACTGTCTGTAGAGCGGTAGATAAGCATCCACAGAACTAATATAATAATATAAACTAATATATAACTATCACCTGATAACAAAATTCATTTTTAATTGCATTCGTATACAGAGCCGGTGGGACAGAGAACCACGCCTAACCATTTTACACCACACAAGTCACATTTCTTATTATAATGCACTGAGGTAATTTATTTGACCATTGCCACATTCATATCCGGGGTAAAATTGTATCGCGCCATTATGCCATTAGCTTCACGCGGTACTTCTGACATCGCTTGATTGCCGTAAGTGAAAAGCTTATAATATGTAATTGGTGTTATTATAGGTATTCTTTGCGGAGCTCAATAAATTTTGAGAATTTCGAAGCTTACTGTTATACTTATATTTTCACTGATTTAGCAAAATCAGGAAAGATATCACATTAGAGGCATTTGCTTTTTCAAAAGAGGTAATGAGCATGGTTCGGAATGAAATCCAACCTGAGCTAGCCCGTTCATAACCACAATAACAATAATTCGTGAAAAATCAAGCCTGAGAGCCGGTCGCGTGATTTTGACATGCTTTTGAATAATTCATTTCACGGAGAGACGCGCAACAGAACAAGATGGGATATTTTTTGATTTTCTGCATTGCAACTTTGATTTGTACAGCAAGGCAAGCTACATAGTAAGACAAAGCTGCGCAGTTTATTTGTAGTAATCCTTGAAGTCCGTGGTAGAGTATCAGCAAGCGAATAGAGACCGTAAGAGGTCTAGAACTGGATTCAGATTCTGTAATGTGAAACGTTAGGAGATGCGAACGGAGCTTGCCGATAGAAATACTTTAAGCCGGAGGTGGTTGATTTCAGCTGGCCAATAGAGATTTAAAAGATCCACATCCACATCTGAACCCACATTCTGTAAAACGGAGAGGTGGAAAATTGAAGAAATTTGGATACTTAGCATTCCAGTGGATATTCTGAAATTCAAAAAGCTGTACCCATACTCAGTACTCCACACGAAAACTCTTCGATGTTTTGCTCTTCAAAAAGAAAGTGGAAGAACTTGTGGCAATTACAGAACATTTTGGCTGACTGTTGAGGTTGTAGTAATCAGACTGTTGAGGATTCTATTTCTCCGCGAAACTTTTTCCTGACAGTGAAGATATCTTTTCAGAGCGAAACTTTTAAGTGACTGTGAAGGTTTCCACAGGTACATCACCAAGGCAATCAATCGGTACCAGCGAAAATGTCTTAGTGAACCTAATGAGGGTGTGTGATTTTAGTGAAGGTGGCGAGATAGTTATCCACTTTCCGTTAGTTAATCCTGGTATAAACTTTGGCTCACATAGAACGAGAGACGATAGTGGTTAAACATATACAGGGTGTCACTACTTGGTGTTATACCTGAAAGCTATGGATATGTATGCTTAGATAAGCAAAAACCCCAGAGATTGGAGTCCTAGCGGTTTTTTTTCGCGATAACGGGACTTAAAAATATCTTGATATGTTTTTATAAATCACCCTATAACTACTGAACGTTACACCCTATAATTGTTGCGCATTTCCAATGGTATAATCATTTTTCCTTCCTTTTCTCCGTTTTAAGGATATGGCTCAGCAAAGTTAGAATTTCAGGATTTTAACTCGGTTTTTTAAGTAACTAGTATTTTTATTAAAAAATACGGCATTAATACCAAGTTTACATATTGAATTTACGAAGCCCAAAAGCTTCACTTTAAAATGCCGAATCATATTCTGTATCCAAAATTTAACCCTTTCTTCGCTTTTTGCACTTTTTCTTGAATATATCCAGCAAAATTGGGTTAAATAGCTCATTCCTGAAAAGCAATTACCCACTTTCAGGCATTTATTAAAGTTTTTCGCTGAGTATCCTTAAGAAAAATTGCAAAAATTAAGAAAGGGTTACCTTTTTAGGTACAGTGTGTAATGGGTTATTTTGAATCGAAGCCTTTAGCCTTCTTAAATCCAACATAAAAGAATAATAATAAATCATAATAAAAAAATGGTTGTTATATACAAAAATAGAACTATTTAAAAAAAAATTAATTCATCACTATAGGGTGTAACGTTCAGAAGTTACAGGGTGATCTATAAAAAATGCCCAAAATATCTTTATGTCCGTTTACCTCTCACATATAGCATTTTTAGCTTGGCTATCTATTATCTATAGCCTTCGGGTGTCACACCCTGGACACACTGTGTAGGTATTTATTTATAAAAAGTTTAAATATTTTCATACACAAGCGACATTTTACAAATTTTGTATAAACTTTTTACAAATAGCTAAAGAGATGAGTACAATAATACATCTGGTATTATTCATGGGTTATTATTATATTAATGATAATTGACAGGTCAACAGCTGTTTACTTTGGCAGCTTACCACTACTTACATATTTCGTGTAATTATATGCAGTCTTCAGCAAACGATATCGTTTTGACGACTTCGCTTTAACTTGCATTGTAGATTAGGCATAACTGTCTAAACATTCTAAGAAATATTTTACTTATTATACTTTACCCCTTTTTTGCCAAACTGCATTATCACTAGCTTTAAACACAATGTGACAGTCATCAGCGCTGACAAAATGTCAAAAACGCTTAAGTGCGTTCATCAGGCAAAAACCACAATTGGAGCTTTTCTTTCAGCTTGAGCTGTGTTATTGTGGGAATGACGTACATCGGCACGAAATTACAGCTTGAGACTATCGAACAGTTTTATAGCTACCTTTTCCAGCTGGCACTGTCATTCGCATTGTTCTTATTTAACTTAAAATCTTTTACAAGTTTATTATTTGTTATCGAAACTGAAGTTTCCTCATATGCTATATAGTGAGCGTTTCCTTTGGACGCCTTACAAATGGGTCATTCCACGGAAAATCTACCAATTTTACGTAAATTTCTGAATCGACCAGTTCAAATTTTGATAAAATTTTGCAAGAAAGTGGTTATTAGAAAAACATTTGTGTGCATTATTTTCTACCATGACATATTTTTGGTGAAGGTAACGGTATTTGAATTTTAAAGAAAATGGCAAATTTTACTTGCTGGGGAGAACTTCAAAAATTCATATCTCACATATTAGTCACAGCTCTATGAAATAAGTTTTATTGTTTTAAGGAAGCCTTGCGGTATTTGCGAAAAATAAAACCAGGTTCGTTGTTATAATTTATTATTTAAGGGTGTAAAATAAATCCTTTATCCTTGAATATCTGAAGAAGCGATTCTTCGATTTTTGTATTTTATTGTATTTTAATCCTTTATAGAAATTGAAGTAACTGTAAAAAGCGGAAACTGGAATTCCTTACAGTTTAGATGGAATTAATTTTTAAAGATTCGTACTTCAAGAATTTTTAGTACAGATGTATTTTGAAAGATTTTTCTGAGTGTGCGTTTTATAAAATTTAAAAATTTGTTAGGCAGGACTGCGAACCAGGACCGCCCAAACGAAAAAGTGTATAGATATTAAAAACGGACCTTCATTCATTTCCATCTTCTAAAACACAAAAACAATTATTTACTAACAAATTTCAAGCGTGTGATTCATAATATTATTTTTTTATTTATTTGTATTGTACGTTAATAATCTCCTCTACAGTCTCTTAATTTTTTACTCTCTGACCACCTCACAGTGTGGCGAGCTAAAAGTCGTAATTTTTGTCTAAAAAAAAAGAAAAAAAAACGAAGATGACATTGCAGGTATTAACATGCCCTACAAGTTTGATAATTACCATTTTTTCGATATGTATCCCGAGAAAGAAGAAAAAAACAAAAAAAAAAACAAGTTACAGTGTCTTAATTTTTTACTTTCTCGTCCAATATCTCAACAACGATCAACACTAGGTGAAAAATTCATACCACCTAAATTGAACAGCGTAAAAAGAGCAACAAAAACCTATATTATCACAATATTCGTATCATGACGGAGAGCCGAGTTATCGCAAAAAAAACACAAATTTACCCCGCTTTTTTCAAAATGGCGGAGAAAACTCATCGGAAATCTTTGTCGACAATTTCAGGTTAAGCTGTACTAAGCCCCCCCCCCCCCCCCTACACAATATCCAATAATCAGCTTGCTCGGGTCACTTCCATTTATATGCTATTTTTTCAGCTATAATGACTGGACTATTGGGTAATACCCATTAAAGGTTTTTACCAAACAAGATGTAAGAACTATTTTAGTTAAGGTCCTTTGATCCGATAATTCCCGTTTTGCAGCATATCAAGAGTAAAAGCTTAGCTATACTTATGTGTATAGTTTGGCTATTCATAAACTTTATCTTGAATAATTATTCTTAATAGATATTTAATAGCGAAAAATTATGCTCCGCGGCACACGGCATTATGAAGGTAATAAATGCACAGCTACAACTACTTCGAGCTGTACTTTATTCTTTTCATCAAGAGTGTGAGGGTAAATGCACCGGTGGAAAATGGTGTAAACGGACACCTATGAATAATGTAAAATGGAAAACTATGAAATTGTTACTACATATATACATACTTCCACGGTGATGCTTCCTTCATTGTGTCAGCGTGTAATATTTGAGCTAAATCTTTACGAAATCGTAGTGATGGAAATAGTTTCATTTACTGATAAGTTATTCATGGCCTGTGCTCTACTTCGGCTCTAATTTAAGCCACTTACTTTAAAAATGTTCTTACATTAACAAAGGTGAAACTAAGAAGGAAGCATTATATAAAGCAAGAGCTTGCTGAATATACAGATTCGCAATTCGGCAATGCCTAAACTGGAAGGGATTAAAGGAAACTTCTTTAAAAATGCATCGAGAGTTTTTCAGGTAGGAAGTAATAACATTACAATTTGTGAGCATGAAAGCCGTCACTTAAAATAAATAATAATAAATTTTTTGGTTAACGGTAATGGTAAAACAGGAGTTACAAAATATAATATACGGGTGTCTTTTAAAAAGGGGATATTTACGTCCTAAACGGACTGTAGCAATACCAAGAGCTTTACAGAATAATAGTAGGAATATATAGAAAGGATATAATAAGTTATCTTGAATATATTATTTGAAAAAAAATTGACTATTACTTTCGGTAATATTGGCTTGCAAAGTTTGGAAATATAAAAAAATATAAATATATAAATATCTTTATAATATCCCCTTTTGTTCTGTACCATTTTATAAATATCCCTTTTTGTGTTGTACGTTTTTGTAAATATACTCTTTTGACTTGTACATTATACTAGAATAAACTTAATAAAGCATATTTTGAGTATTCTAATCAGTTTTTATTTTTTAATTATTACTTCTATTTTTACTGAGAAATAATAAAAAAGTTTGAAACTCTTACTTCTCCTATCTCATCAGACAGACAATCACACAAATTTTATGTTTCTTCTTGTACTTTGGGACCACAATTCGGATCATCAATTAGTAATTTTTTGTACCACAGTAGTTCAGGTAATTCAAACCATTCAAGTCCAAACTGTTTATTCAGCATATTCTTAACGTATTTCTTCTAATTTTCATTCAACGAACGCATAAGCATAAGTCATTTAGAGATAAAGGATGCCTCTTTCCCCTTTTTAGTAGTGATAAGCATATTTCGGAACCACTTTCAAATCTGTAATTTTTGTAGCATTTTAATTCAATAGTTAATGTACTCCGAACTCTTCTTTTTAAAAGAGTTATTCTTTTTAATAATTGTATGCCATATCCTTAAGCATCCAATGTTCGCCCAGTATTTTTAAGTTCCCATGTTTTTTAAAAATCTCGTAATATCCGTCTTTTGTGGTTATTACAGGATATTTTCTAATTTCTTTTTCCAGTTGGCCAAAAACTCGGTTGGCTTGGCTGGTAGAAAACTATATCCTCTTACTGGGAAAAACAATGTAATATCATTAAAGGTAGAAAAAAAGCAGGTGCAAAATATGGCTATTTTTATTTCGGCCGCCACACCCATCGCAGAACAGTCTTAGATTATATATGTCAGACTCGAATTTCAGTCTCTTCAAATAGTCATACACAGCAGATCTTATTTCAGTAGCACCTCTTGCAGATTGTGACTCATCCCATGAGTATAATACTGGGGTTTTTAAATCCAATGGTACTACACAGAAGTTGTATAGGCTCAGCTGTCTGGCATAACAAGCGTCCTGTATAGGTGTCAGCTGCAAATCAAAACACACAGACTTGCTATTAGAGCATAACTTTCTCAAATAGTCATAAAATGCATTAGCACGGAGTTTTTGAATTCTCAGCCTTGTTATTAGGAGTTGGTTTTTAGAATTACCTTGTTAAGTTTTTATTTTATTTCGCCATAACACACAAACGTTACAAACATCTGAGGCCGGAGAGGAAAACCCTATATTGAATTCCCCGACAAAAATCTTGTAAAACATGATTCTTTTAATCTTCAATTCATCCGAAGCGAAGTCGAGTTGTTATACATTTGCCACAATTTTTTTGCATTTAAATCTGATGTTAAATAGACTCGCTTTGATTTTTCTTTTCCGTAATGACTTTCTTCAGCAGGTCGATTATTCAAAAAAGTACGCAGACTTTGTTTCTTATTTTCATTGCGATTTCCATACTTATTACCACCTCGCTTTTCTCTTGGCGTTTCTCCATGGTACAATCTTTTGCTTAAATTTTCTAGTCTCCTTTTTGTTATGCCAAATGCACTGATGAAGAAATTCTTACACGTTTTTTTTCTTAAAGCAAATGGTACTGACAGCTCATATTTCTTGATTTTTTCTTTACATTTTCCTTAGCAATATACTTACCCTTTCGTTGTGTCTCATATGGAGCTATTAACCGAGACAAAAATAAATCTTGATCAACTTAAGCTGATGTTTATACAAGGTTTTTCTGTTTTTTATGACTAAAGTCAAAGGAATCAAATCACACTTAAACTTGGAGTTCGCAGAGGGATGCGAATAAGATTTCCTGAAGCTAACACAAAATGGATCTTTGTCAGCATATCTGTAGATTAAACAAGGTAATCATGTATTATTTTAAAAAGGATCCAGAGTTGTTTACTAAAACTAAACCTCTTAAGAAAGTATGACTTCATGAACTAATTTACTGATAGATTTAAAAAACTATTTACGATTTCCGATTTGTTCGCTTTATTGCACTTCTCTTCTCTTTTCCCCCACAATTCAATTTTCTTGCAGTTCTTCCATCCATAATACGCTAACAAAATGCAAGAATATCTCATCAACAAATCCTTCTATCATCCGGAACCTATTGATACGATATACCAAGCATTGGTTGCGTTACATCATGAATAAATCATGACTAGATGAGTTTTGTAATTGAGTTTTATATTCCTGTTTGAAAGGAAATTTATTTCGACTATTGAAACCGTACTGTAAGTATCCCTTTTTGAAATGAAACCCAAATAACAGCAATAATGTCATATTTTTTAATGTAAATATCCCCTTTTGTTCGGAACAAGTGTTTTCTAGTAAGATTTCCTATGAGTTTATCGCGTTTTGTTTCGGTTTACAGCGATGAAATCTTGAGTTTCAGAGTACAGAATATAATCTCACACTTAAGTTAAAACAAATTAAAATTGTAAATATCACCTTTTCAAAAGATACTCCATAATAATGTAATATAACGTATGTAAGCCAATCAAATTAAAAACAAATAAACAGATATAAAGAATAAAGGGAAGGAGACAAACCCATAAGAAATTTTACATTTCTGCTTTGCCAACCACATTGAAAGCAGAAGCAGAAAACAGATACTTGTCAACTACAAATGTCAGGTGTTATAATTTTCAAGAATTTAATGTTAATTTGTTATATCTAACAAAATTAATTATTTTGTCCTCCATAGAAATTTTGTTTTTCTCGCATCAATCTCTGACAATTTTAAAAGAAAGGACGCCAACAATGAAATACAAATTTTAGCTCTCTTTATATTGGCAGTACTGAGCAGAAGCAGAATTTGTTA